>JASANN010000248.1:481328-588606 GCA_031762395.1 Calameuta pygmaea
GATCGAGATAAAACATTTACCATTCGAATGGAAAGGAAATTTCCTCAAAAATATGTTTTTTGTTTTTTGAAATCGGTCATAGTTTCGCAGAAATACACAAAAATTAAAGTGTTCCACTTCAATTGCGCACTACTGTATTTTAACAAGCGTATTGCCACTTAAAAGCAAAAAGATTTTCCACGAGACCAGATCAACTGATAAGGAATTTTTGCAAAAATTCGAGCCACCGATAAAGAAGGTTTCGTCGCGCGAACCGTCCCCGTGGAATTTGTGATTTCGATTTTTTTCACCGAACCAAGGAAATTTTAGCTTCGACTTGACGTTCATCGCTGTCGAGTTTATCTCACCCGCTGAGAACTTGATTGCGAATCTACACGAGGAACTCGCAGAAAAAAAAGCAAAGTGCCCTGCCACAAATTTCGTCTCATTTGCCATTTCTCAGTAATCCTCCCGGGGTGCGACTACTGCGCGCGGAGTGAACTATTAGCGGTCTAAAAGTATCCCATCTGTTCGCTTCACAATTTCCAGACTTTCATATTTTCGTTCGAATAAAAGATAAAGGCAATCCATTATTATCGTGAAAAAAAAAATTCGATAAACCACGAAACCCCGTTATCGATAAATTTTGCAGCAATAGAGTTGTCAGGACGTGTGCATAAAAATGACACAGGGGGTCCACGCGCTCTCTTTTCTTTTTCGTAATTTAATCTGGCTCCTGACAACACAGTTGCTAGACGACTATTATTTTCTACCGGACTGTACGTACTAAACTACGTGTGGGTTTACGTATGATCGATCGTGTCGCAGACTCCGCCATTTCTCACAAGGATCCATCGCGAAAGCGAAACTAGAGTCGATCGTTATACAAGAGCAATTAAAACGTCAGTAATGATCCAGACACGTTTACACTCATGGAATGTCCAATTAATCCAATGTCTCGATGCGCCTGGTTCATGATCGATCATTCGAACAATCGATTGCTCTTGAATGTTCAATCCTACTTAGGACTGCGATATTCAATAGATTTACCAAGAGAATACTGTAATTGTCAATATAATGATAACCGTTGTACAAGAGCGATAAATAAATATAAAATATACGCCAGTGCATTTACCACCCATTGTTCCACAGCGATTCTTTCAATTATCAGAAGAAGAATCAACAAGTGGCCATGTAACGTGAAAAACCGTGGGAGATCGTCTGGAGCTGTGGTATAGTGTCCGCGTGCGTGCGTGCGTGCGTATGCGTGCGTGTGTGTGTGTGTGCGTGTGTGAGGGAGAGAGAAAGAAGGAAAAAAAAGGTGCTTCGAATTTTCCAGTTGACGAGAATAAGCCTTGCTCATAAAAGACCAAAGGAATAACAATGGCGGCAATACGAGACACAATGCACTCATTCCTTACAGAGAAGAATAAAGACCGTCCACGGAATGCGCTTCGAATGCATTGTGATCAATGTGCGTTCCCATTGAGCCATTCATTCTCGTACTTGTCATACGTGTGTATAATGCGGTGGTATATTGACCTAGGGCATGGTCTCAATTTCTCACTATCGAAAGCGTGCCCCTCTGTCGCTGACATTACGGCAGTTGACGCAATACGTAATAAATGATTTTAAAACAAAACATGCCCATTTTGCACATGTCAGAAACTTATGGTCTTTGGCACGTGAATAGTCGAGGTGCGCGTCACTTCGGCGTACCGATAATAAGACATAACATAGGTTTAATCAAGTACATGGAAATTTTCAGTCTCTATGCTTTGCACCTGCTCGATCGAGTAATTCAAAAATATTCGAGTGCGGAAGCGGCTGATCCTTTTTCATTGCGCCAGGGAATGCTGGTGTCGAAATAGACACGAGTCGCCATGACGAAAATACCAAAGAATCGCTGATTTATGAAACCGGTTCTTGTCGTGACTGCCTTCTGCTCTTCTCCGAAAACTTGCAATTCCTTTCTCGAGAAGTTTGCCAATGAATTTCACACGAATGGAACATTTTAAGGCGATACTACTCGCCTGATTATTATACACTATGTGCAGCTACGGGGCAGTTCAATTTCTCGAAATGTTAATGGCAAATGCACGCTTATGTTTTTCATTAGTGATACATGTATATCTAATATGAAAATGAAAAAAAAAAACCCACCTATCTCAAGTTGCTTGTATTCCGACAGCATTACCACCACCATTATAGACACTTAACTGTATAGACCCACTTTTCGAACTGCTCACAAGTCATTCGAATTTTTTAACTCCTTTCCTAAGATATTAACAGTTAAAAATAGACCCTTAATAAGAGGCACAAGGAAAAGGCAAAATAGATAACACTAACGAATACAAGTCTACTTATCAAATCGGCATGGGTATGCATTGGGCGTTAGTTAGCCTAAATCGATTTTTGAAAAAGGACTAAAAAGTTTTCAGAAAAACAAAAATAACGGATACGTCAAAATTTAAATTCAGTGAAATCTCGGTCAGGCGATTCTTACAAATAGTAAATTTCTAATTGAATGTATCAACAAGACGATATAAAAAACATCGATAAGCAACTGAAAGCGCACGTGTGTTTTACCCCATGCCGTCCAGATAGGTACAAGTATTCCAAAGAACGGACCTTCGCGTGTCGACCGCGGATAACGGAATGACGGGAGCTCTGTGAATCAACCCTTTCCTCGATTTCCTCCCACCCCTAGTCAGAAGTAGCTATAGCCAGCATCAGTATAGTTATAGTGCTCTAAGGTAATGCTAAAGGCAAATGCGAAATGAACGTCAATGTATAGCAGCGACGAGCAATCATCAAATTGGCATTATGCCGCGCGCGTCTTCTATAGGTCTGGGCAGCCTTTGGAGATTCTCGCGTTCTACAATTCTACGAGAAAGAATAGAAGAAAAAAAAACAATAACCGAAAATAAAGAAAATAATCTAACGGAGGAAGCCGTGCTATTATTATTATTATTGTTCTCATAGAAACGACTAGAAGGTCGAAGGAAACCCTTCGGGGATTTTTTTATTACATTCCAAGACCTAATACGAGGGAGACTGGTAACTTTGTTAGAGAAATTACGAGAATTCAGGCTCGATTCAGATTAGCGTAATCGACCAAGAGAACGTTCGGGCGTCTTCGGTAATATTCGGGTTGACGAAATTTTCTCCAAGATCCAAAACCAGTGACTAAAATTTATACTTAAAAGTCTAAGGATCTTTCGAACGACGACATCGATATTTATTACTGGCTTGTAGAACTGCCAATCAAGAAAATAGTGACGCGAGGCGTCGCGACGATATTTCGGAATTTATTAGTAAACTGCTGTGATTCGTCAGTACCTCTTGTCTGCACTCTGCTCCACTCTACGCACAGCTATATGTATACTCTGTGTACTCCGTATACTCAACATAGTGGGAAGTTCCGTTTAGTCACGTCTGAATGACGCATACGCCAATTTAGTAGTATTAAAATGTAAGAATATACAGAGTACAGATAACAGCGCGAATTTGTGAAAACCTTATCAGTTCCCCTAGGATTTTATTTATTTATCGAACATAACGTCGGTTCTGCATCGAGATTATAAATTGTTAAGACTCTGAACAGTGGGCACAGGTCACGGGTTCACGGAACGGTGGCAACAGCCCGGTTTCTAGCAAATCCATGGAAACAGTCTAGAGAATTTAAATAATTCAATTAAACAAATGTATATAGAAATTAGAAAGCGTAGAAAAGAACCAGGCGTATTGGAAAATCATGATAGATCAGGAGACGATGAGTACAAAAAGACATAAATAATAGGCACTCCCTGGTTCGCAATACACAATGTCCAGTAAGCAGCTAGTGACACGACGGCAAAGAAACGCCAGGCATAAAGTATAATGGACAGGGCATTAACTATTGAATGACACCGAGTTCTAGTAGTGCGGCACGAGCGTAGTATAGCTACACGAAAGCCCAACCAAACTGACCGACAAGAATATTTTTCTCCTTTCTACGAGATTATCCATAAACGTTTAACAATGCATACATGAAAATAAGGACTGTACATCAATCCATGGACAGCAGTTGCGCGCAACTTGAATCTAAGTCAGTTACAAGATATGTATGTTATACATTATAATAAAGGGTTATTCACGGCAAACGCAGCAACATCGGTATAGCCATAGTCAATCGCTCGCGAATCGGTGGCTCTATTATAGAAATCAAATGGTAACTTCAGGTGGCCCATTTTTTATGAGTAACCCCGTATACGGGTAAGCTCTAATTTGTAGACCTAATGGCTTTCAAGAAACTAAAAAATCGTATTTACGAACGCTACAACAAAATGACTACTTCGATTTGTTTAACGAACACGGAAATCGGCGCGCGCGAATATTTTACGATGCGCGATGGAAAATTTTTGAGTCCGATAATTCACGGATTTTAACTACTTTTGTATAAAGTTAATTTGCTTCGGAAAAAAATTAAGAAATTTAATAATAAATCGAATGAAAAAAAAATTCATTAAATTTACATACTTCAGAGAACACGTGTTCGTAAAGTTCGTCTGTACGTAGATATTACGCAATTCCCATCTTGTGAAAAACATTCAAGACGATACAAACGCATTGCTACCTATGCAATTTCGTAAGTGCAAGCGAAAGATGCTGATCTGTCGTTCCTGGAGAATTGCAATGTCCGTGCTACAGTGTAATCATTGAAATGTGTTACACATAGAAGAAATACTAATTTGTTTCAGTCACTCGATTCATTCTTTTCGAATTCTCGACTAATCAGCAATGTCTCCGTTATCAGCCGTATCTCGGAACGGAGATGAATACATATATGCACTGAGATTTAGAAAATTGTGAATTGCTAATAAATGGAAACTATTTGCATTAGTCTTCAACGGCGTTACGGTCGTGCGCGAGAATTATATTTGAAAAAATGGCGAAAAATGCAGACGCAAGAGTGCGCATGCGTGGGCGCACAAGGCGCACACGTGCGCCTGTACAAAAGACTGCGCTACTCGGTCGGTCAGCTGTAAAGACACTGGGATTAAAGGAGTCGCGCTACTTCTTCGCAGTGAATCCCGTATAGCACACAAGCGCGTACATACAAGTGAATCGTGCGAGTTTAGCCTAGCGAAACGAAACCGACCGTTGCACGCCAAGCCAACTCACGCCACTTCATTCCGCGTTCTATTCCTCCATTCCGCGCCACGACGCCAACATCAGACGCCGATGTTATGCGCATATCATAACTTCCACGTGGAACGTCAATTTCACGAGTCCAGTTCGCGAATAACGGAAGCGTCGTGGAAGCTTAACAAGTGCCTGAGAAGATCTGAGTTAGATAAACGCGAAGAGACTGTTTACCTTCAGCCATAGATAAAGCTTATGTGAAATATGGATTTTTAGATATGCAGAACGATTAAGCTCCGATACGGACTTCCTATCTCGTGAGCATTACTGATATGAATTCTATTTATTATTGAATAATGGCGAGAGTAGTAGCGATCGCTTGAACGTACATAATGAGAAATCGTGAATGATTTATTCAAAGAAACGTAAAGGTTCTGACGGCATAAAATAGAATCGCGGAATGTCACTCGTTGCTGGTCTTTTTCGCCTGACGCAAGCCTGGAATATCGCAGGAATTACCCACGTGAGTATTTCAGACGTGGCGTGAACAATAAAAGATAAGGGAATGAATAGAAGAAAAAAAAGTGAAGTATGGAGACCAAAGGAGAAGAATTTCAAGATTCCGAGGAAACCTTTTGTATGTCGAGTTCACGCAAGTGCACTGCTGGTACGTTACCGCAATAGAACGCCCTCTATTATGCGTACCTATCAGGCTGTGACTGCCGCTGAGTTTAAGGTTATGGTTATGCCTACATACTTCTTTTAACTTAACGACTCGAGCACCTAACCAACCAGGTGTCGTTTGCAAATTTTTCTTTCCGTTGCAGCCATCCGACCAGGTACTAAACACCAATGACAATATTCGCAAGAGAAGAAAGAAGAGCAGGCATTGATCCAATGACACTGACAGGAGATTCGTTAAAGACGAGATGCACGGCTCTACGAAAGAAAATTCAAATCGTCAATCCGACGCATTGACGTGCGTAAGAGACGCAGTCTGATTGGAAATTGAGTACGAATATGAGAAGAAAAGAAAAATGAGAGGTAAAAGTATCCTCAAGAATCGAGAGATAGGGGGACGTTGTATAATCACGCCGACACGGATACCAACCTACCGCTGCCACTGTTTCTATCCACCTACACACAGTTCCTCGAGGTCGACCTCGCGTCTCAGACCCGGTGGGCCGTATCGCAATGAAACGCAGCGACAATCCTTAGCGCACGTAGGTCTAATTGAGCATCATCCTCGTCACAATGTTAACCCGTTGGATTATTAAGCCGCCAGGAAGGAAAATTAACGCGGACACAGATGCTCGCCATTGCGCTCATTTATTTTCCCAACGCGTAACAATGTCCAGTCTTTTTGCATGTAGGACAACATGAAGCACCATGAAAAATTAACTGGTTCTGTCTACCGAGTAAATGATCACAGTCGGTAATCAATCTCATGGAACAGTTCACACTATAATTAACGAAGACTTCGTTACAAGCAGGAGGTCCCTGTCCTGTCAAATGCGTTTAATAAGATAAAAAGAAACTACTTGGAAAAAAGAGAACTGGATTTCATAAAGTAAGACCTTATACGGTACCATGAAAAAAAAAAGGATACGAACAACTATCACCAAAATAATTCAGTGTAAAAATTATATAGTGCGATAAAAGAAATTAACTATATGACTTAATTGAAGTATCGAGGTAATGACAGTTTCATAATGTATAAGATCCTTACAAGGTGTGATGCAATTGCTTGTAAAATCTTTAAACCTGTGCGCAGCCATGACTCACGTACTCTAATCAGACAGTCGAATCTACACGGTGCGCTTTAGTCGCTTTATGAATTTTTCCTAGATGAGAGATCAGCATGTTTACCCGCTCGAGGTTAAACCTCTACAGGAATCGTTAACAGTTGGAGTTACCGAGTGCCGTGCATACCGCAGCTATGGTGGACAGGTGTGTCCCTCCTGACGCTGGGCAGGACGCACTGCTGCAGTACACTGCCACGTACTGCTGTAAGGCTTTAATTAATTGTCAACGATACGCTAATGACTCGTGGTCGCTACGAGACTGCGGTCGATCGATCGTTCCCTCGAAAAATCAGCCTTCCGAATTGACGAGCATCGCGACCGAGCCGCTCCACTCCGCCACTCCGCCACTCCGCTCTGCACCGCGTGGGATCCTTCCTAAACTGGTTTGAGGACCACGCCACGAGTAGCAACAGGTCCTACGAATTTTGACAAGGTTTCGTTTCTAATCGTTCTAGTTACCGTTAAAGTACAGTTTGTGCAAAGAGCATTTCTTGTAGGATGAAGAAATATTTTACGCAAATAAATAGGAGGAAGGCTGCAGATTCTATTCGGATATTTTTTTATTGGGAGATATATATATATATATATATATACGTTATGGACTGGATTAATGAATTCCTTTGTTTTTTTTTCTAGGGGTTGGTATATCTAATACTTACTACCTACTTCCCTAACGACATATGGCACGATACCAACCTTTTAGAGTGACTCTCCCTTGCTGCTACTCGCTTATATACTATGAGTGAGAGTGTGACCGCGGTCAGTTGTATGGTTTGGGATCGATTTTAACGTTATGAAAAGTAACTCAATTGCGTTTTGGACTAGCTTTATGTGTAGAGGCGTGGTATACTTTATGATTGATTCGACCCTATTTTGATATTGATGTTTAATGCTAAAACGATTCTCCTGCTAGATATATGAGGTATTTTCTACTGGACTGTAGCATAATGACCCGTAAACCTTGAAATTACGACAATCACGCGAAATGTAGGTGCGCTCCTTTTTTTTCTGGTAAGTTTATTATCTGCATTGGCTTAAAGAGTTCTGCGATAGGAGAATCCAATGTCTGGTGGTTTAGAATCACACGCCTATCATTGATAGGTTAGAATTTCGCTGAATGACTCTTGTAATCCATACTGCAACGATGATGCGATTTTATAATTGTGCAATTGGACACAAAATTCGAGACACGCCTTCTTCTCTGTCGTCGTAAATGCACGAAATTTTGTTTCTCAATTGGCGCTCATTGCGGATAGCTATCATTATCACGACTTTGATAACAGCATTGCCAAATGCGGACGTGAGATAATACAAGTAGTATCGAAGAACACCGAAGAAACGACAATGTTAGCAGTCATTGTGATTCGAGCTGACATTGAAAAAGACCAGGTCATTGACGACAGGATGGAAACAGAAATTTCCAGGAGGTATACGACGCAAGCCAGATGTCTCATACCGCAACTTCTCTGATATTTGATCCATCGTCTCGCATTGACTTACGAGCAATGTAATAAGCAATAGTGTACGGTAGTGTGTCCAAAGACAAAGTAATGACTGACAAGCATAAATGAGATCATGGAATCGACCGGTGGAGCCGTCATAGGGCAACGTCAAAATTCTGGTTAAAAGTTACTGGAGGCGTTCGCAAACTCAGTCGGTTATACAGAAATCCATAGTGACGACAACTATACATATGTGCACTAAGCTATTGTTCATTAGGGAGTTGTTTAAAACGTGACATCCAAAAGACATGCATCAACGAGCAATGATTCTTTCTTGAATAGGTGCAGGAGCAATTACGAACGACGAGCCGTGCGGTGTGAAGGAAAGACAAGCAGAAATCTGCTACAGAATTCGACAGATACTCTCAATCGCTGGAGATTATTCTAGTAGCTTTGCCGATCGCAAGGCCGTTGCCGTATGACCTTAATGAGTAACGAGCATAGCGCGACGGACACGACACGGGAATTGTCGGTCTGCCCGAACGTTCCATCTGAGGGGTGTACTGCTGATCGCAGCTCCTGCTGGACAGGCACGTAGCCTGTCAAGCCGCAGTTGTTGCCACTTGACAGGATAGCCAGAGGGATGACAAACATGCTCTGGACTTCACGGTGTTACGGTGCCAGCGTTGAATTACATAAAACTTTGGTGAGACCGGAGAAATAGATTTCGTTCGCATATCGGCAAAGATTCGTGCCTGTCCTCCGTGAACTATAGCACCTACAGATGGCGTTTTTTTTACGGCATTTACGAATATCACCTCACGCTTATTCACATTTCGATACTCCTGGTTAAATCGGCATCGCCATCGCGGCCTAATCACAACGGGTAAGCCTCTGAGTTCTGATAAATACCTCGTTTTTCCACGAGCTCCGAAATCTCCTCCTTGTTGTCAGCCATCTTAGCACCAGTCACTGATCACAATGCACACTGGGTAAAAACAAACGAACATCACTTCGAGACGCGCCACCTGTATTGCTTCTAGCCAACTAGATTCCTCGACGTCAGACAGTCTCGTAGCTATCATCAACGATATCCCATATCTTTAAATATACCGCATTGAAAGTACTATAACTGTGCTTCTACAATTTCTACGCTTCATTGGCGTCAAAGTTCCGAATTGAACTTTAGTGCTTATACCTAGAATGAAATATTATCAATATTTAAAATTGAATAGCAAGCAGACCTTTCACTGCAAATAAATTTCAGTTTGATAACTAAAATTATAAACAATATAGTTTTATTAAGTTTCAACAATTTAAATGTTCTATACGAATAAACTGTTCTGGTTTATCTATTATTTCATGTTGTCACATGTAGTAAGTGGCTGTGACTAGTGGTCGTAACGAACGTTGAGACGCCACTGCTGCTACACACGTTATCGGTTCCTCTATCGGCTGGTAACTTCTTTCCGCTATAGCAGCCCGCAAGAGCAGTCATATTAAAGTTCATTATTTCGCATTAGTTTTTCACGATGAGCGGACGCGACGTGGTGATTGTGTCAGCAGTTAGGACACCCATAGGTAGATCAAGAATAATCTTAAGTTTACATAGCTTTGTACTTGCATTTAACTAAATATTCTAGGATGTGTGCCATTAACCCCATTTGAATTCCTTCCAATGCGGTCTACGATTTGAAATCTTCGCAGTTAATTATTTTATATAAAAGCTAACGATAGTGTCAGTAATAATTGTTTGTGTTAACGCGTAATTCATAGCTTTCTTAGCACTTATTTACTGGCAGTTTTTTAATTCCTTTACTTACTTACTGAAATAATCCGCCTTTATTATACATCATTTTCTTCCAGTTGATATCACGTTATTCAAATTCTTATTAATACTCATTCAAATTTTCATATGTATTATTCAAATTGTTAATTTTCGTCTAATTACTTTCTTCATTGTACATTTATGTGCTACTCATCTAAAGTATGTGTTTCTAATAGATCTGTATGAAAATATTATTTGTGAATATTATAATATTGCAACTTTTATTTAAAGGTTCTTTTTGTGGAGCCCTATCTTCACTGAAGGCATCAGACTTGGGAAGTATTGTTATTAAGGAAAGTTTATCCAGAGCCAAATTGAAGCCCACAGATGTATCTGAAGTTGTATTTGGTCAGGTATCATAGAAAAATGAAATTTTTATAAAAGTACCTATATCTAGTCTGTATTTTATTGCAAAAAAATAATATTTAAAACCAAAACTAGGCATAATCGGTATTCTCTGTTCTAGGCATTAACAGCAGCTCAGGGTCAAAACCCAGCAAGGCAAGCTGCGATTAAAGCAGGACTTCCCATTTCTGTACCTGCTTATCTTGTCAATATGCTTTGTGGTTCCGGTCTAAAGTAAGTTTGAACTTTGACAAGAGTTATATTTGTAACAAATATATACAACATGTGACCTCTTTCACATTGTGATTCAAATTACATGTAACCTTTTTATACTTTACTACTGTATACATTATTATCGAATAAGTACCTGATAAGTTAATAATACTACAACTTGGATTTTTCTTATATTGCAAGGGCTGTATTAAATGGATACTTGTCTATAAAATCTGGCGAAAATGAAGTTGTAGTTGCTGGAGGTCAAGAAAGTATGAGTATGGCACCACACTCTATTCATCTGAGAAATGGTATAAAAATGGGTGATGGCAGCATCATAGATACAATGCTTTTTGATGGTTTAACTGATGCATTTACTGGTATCCACATGGGGATTACAGGTATAGTCAAAAGAATGTTCAACAAAATTCTAAATTAAAAATTGAGAATCAATCTAGTTTCCATGTCAAACTTTAAACTCAGCCACATAAAGTAAGCAAAGTTTAATCTAAACATTACCATGTGTTTTATGTTTGCTAAGCTGAGAACATATCCAAAGCATTCAATATAAATAGAGAAGAACAGGACGATTATGCAGCAAAATCTCAACAAAAAGCTGAGGCAGCGATAACAGCCGGTTACTTTGATAAAGAAATAGTACCCGTATCGATACCAAATAAAAAGGAATCCATTGTCATATCGAAAGACGAGTTTCCTAAAGCGGGCACAACCGTTCAAGGACTTAGTAAACTACGACCAGTCTTTATCAAGGTATCACGGATATTACTAACGACCTCCAGTTTTTCAAAGAATAACCAAATGTATGTGTATAGAAGATATATTTTTTTACTGCAGAGCGATGGAACAGTAACAGCAGGAAATGCATCAGGTATCAATGATGGTGCAGCAGCAGTAGTCCTCATGTCTGGCGAAACCGCTGCGGCCAGAGGTATAACTCCATTGGCCCATATTGTAGCCGTTGCGCAGGCTGGCGTAGAACCTGATATCATGGGCACGGGCCCAATCCCTGCCGTTGAATTAGTTGTTAGTATCTCTATTAACTAGATTTTGATTTAACAGTATAGAAGTCCCGCAATAAAGCCCTCTTAATGCTACGTGACATAATATTTTTACAGTTAAAAAAAGCTAACTGGACGAAGGACGAAGTTGATCTTTACGAATTGAACGAAGCTTTCGCGGCTCAGTCTCTTGCTTGTTTGAAAGTACTTGGACTGGATCCTCATAATGTTAACATAAGTGGAGGTGCAATTGCTCTTGGCCATCCAATAGGAGCTTCTGGTAAGTTTAATAGAACGAAAAAATAGATTCATTATGATTTCCTGTGGATTTACATAATTTTTATTTGCAGGAGCCAGAGTTCTTGTGACTTTGTTATACGCGTTAGAACGTACTGGTCGCAAAAAGGGTATTGCATCTTTATGTATAGGAGGTGGAATGGGAATAGCCATTGCACTTGAGAGAAAATAACGAATGTGTCTCAAATACTTGAACTTATTTAGTACTCTAGTTTCTATACTGCCACCGTATTTGGCCTTCATAGTTAATAGTTATCTATGCACAATTCTGTGCAATTATCTTTACCTTGCTGATACTACTTTTTTCAACTGGCTACGATGTGACAATGTTAACGGTGCACAATTGTTAATTTATGCAAAGTTAATATGCTCAAACTCGAGTCACTACAAATTGTGCATAGGAAGTACTTCACTCAGGAAATAGACGCAGTTTCAGGATTAGTTAGATATCGAAAACAGACAAGTATTACAGTCAAAGTATATTGAATTATATTTTTCACAGTATTTCTCAGCATCTTTAAGAGAGGAACGATAATAGGTGACATAGCAAAGCAAAAATTGTTTCTACTTAAAATAAGTATTTTATATATGTAAGATTTTACTTAAAATGATTTTAATATGGTGCGGAAATGTATCTAATTCTTTTTATCGTTAGTTTAAGACACATATTTTTATAATGGAAATCAAGAGATGGAAATAAATATGTACAGAAATAAATCTATGTATTTCAAAAATATTTAACGACTGATGTACAATGTACAATATTCCTCATAAGAGATTCTCCTTTCATAATCCGCTTAAACAGTAGGTCTTATAATTCGATGCAGAGATTTAAGGTGGCATAAAATTTTAATTTAATTTATATATTCGTTAAAAATTCACAATATTTTATTGGAACGTAAAGTAACAGATGCGCACATTAAAAAAAAATTGAACACATTTTACTGTAAGGTCATACCTATGGCCCCGAAACTTAATTAACTGCACTATCTTCGTCTTCAGATTTCTTTTGATTTCGACTCTTCATAATATGCTGTACAGCCATCATACCTTCGTGATGTCTATTCTGTGCCCGCTTCGTTTTGAAAGTAGGTTTTACAGTTTTATCATCTCGCGGAAGGCCTTTGTGCTGTTGTAACTGCTTCTTAATAGCAGGCATAATCGGTATCTTTAATAAGCAAAATATGTACAATGATACATTACAAAATAGTGACATTAAGAATAAAATTATTTAAAATACATTATAAAAAAGATTTCCATATACATTACAGCAATAATTTTGTCGAGCAAATACATAGTAATTGAGCATAATAGTATTATCGAAATATTGCACTACCTCAATGCTGACATTAGCAAAAATTTCATTCTGAAGTAGTTTATAAAAGTACCTAATAAACTAATTTTGTTTATTATTCTTTACCCATTTCTAATATTACTGTAGTTCGTATTAGTATACAACATTAACTAACGAACGTCTTAATTTACATAAACTATGCTTGTACTTATTAAAAGAGTTAAATATATAGTATCCTTAACTCGTACAATCTGTACAATCAAAATAAATTTAAAGCTTGTTTCATATATATGCAATTACATTATTATGAAATTAAAATGCAGATATACTAAGTGGTTTTTCTGGATGATATCCACAGAGGTTTGCATTGTTTGCGGAGAAACATTCTAGCGGTTCGTCTAAAGGCTTTGATGAAATCATGTCTATAGTTGGTATACA
Organism: Calameuta pygmaea; assembly: GCA_031762395.1. Taxonomy (NCBI): domain Eukaryota; kingdom Metazoa; phylum Arthropoda; class Insecta; order Hymenoptera; family Cephidae; genus Calameuta; species Calameuta pygmaea. Next base: position 495,116 of record JASANN010000248.1, read on the forward strand.
TATTTTTGAGTAATTTTGTATAATGTGGCTCCATATAGAATGCACATGAGTCACTGTTGTGCTATCTTTCAAACAAAAATATGAACCCCAAAACTTTGAATTAATTGCATTTTCATCAGGATGAAAATCTTTCTGATGCAACATTCCTTCTGCCATTTGTTCATCAATGACAGCCACTGTATGACAATTAACTTTCGCACTTGGAGTATAAATGTCTTGCACAAGATTATCGCCAAAATACAAGAAACGTAAATCATTATGACCAATACTTCTACTGAAAAATTCACAGAGATCATTCCAATTTCCTTGGTTATATATTTCACCTTGTTTCATCTCATCACACATCACACTTCCAATTTCTTTATAATTCATGATCTTAAGAAACGGTTTATTGCTAATAAAAAATCCAGGTTTTTTAGCAAAACAAACAACAATATCAAAAAGTGATCGCCAGTCATCACCAAATGTATAACTTGCAGTGAAGTCTGCGAAATCTGCATTTGATCCAGTGATTAAGAAAGTTTTTTGCTTTTTCTTTATTTCTCTGAGCCAGGATACAGTTTGAGTGCTACATTTATGGAGATACGTTGCTGGATTTTCTTTGAGTATTTTAAAATAGTACCCTTTGCCAGTTTGAAAGTGGTCTCTATCAAACATATCGATTAAACCATCCAATACATCAGGCCAAATTTGGTACATATCTAACGGTCCTCCATTTTTTTCATCTAGTGTATCAACAGCTTTGGCAAAGACTAAAGAAGCAGGCATATCAAAATAATCCAATACTGTCCTCATTTTCAACGATAATGGACCATTCCACGTAGCAAGTGGATCCTTACTGAATGCATCAGTAACGTGCCACCTTTGATTAGGATAGGCCATTCTTATCTCTTCATTGTTTAATAGTTTAGTACCATGACTAGCTCTGAGAATCATTCCACTAGGGCTTATCCTTATAACATTCCCTCTGTCAAAATCTAACATAAGTCCTCTCTGCATGAAGTCAATATCATCATCACTTAAGGGCCTACATAGGTACTTTGAATCATATCCTTTTTTCTCTACAAGAAACTTAGATAATGTGTCATATTCTAAATGTACCATGTTATTAATATTGTAACGCAACAATGTATTATCCAGGTCAAACCCAACACAATCATAATCACTGATTCGAAAGATATCCATACTCTTATGGAAAGTGAAATTGAAGGCTTGCTGATAACTGGATGTCGTTGAATATTGTTGATATATTATTTTTAGCCAAGATATATGCGGTATGCTATATACTTGCTTCCAAGTAAATAATGTTATCTTTCCTTCATACACACGACTGCTATACACTCGGCTGACACGTCCAATCATATTTAAAACGTCACCACGCACTTATAGGAAAGTTACGCGAAAGCAGGGCGTAGCAGTACGTAACTGGGCTAATGCTATTTTCATGTTCACATCAACGTATGTACTTCAAGGATGTATAAAATTAAACAATACGCTGTCAGATAACAGCTGACCGTTAATATAATAAAAATTACCAAATATTCTTTGCCAACATCACAAATTTAAAGTAACTATACGTAGAACCAGAATACTACCTTAAATCAACATGTAACACGCTTCTTGTTAAAAAATTAGATCTTTTAGTTCAATACTATTATTTAAAAATAGTCAGTTTCAGAATTTAATAGAATAATATATTTAAATATATTCCCCGCCACTTTAATTGACCGTCAATGATACTTTTTCGGACACTATAATTAAACGGACGAGGAAAAATTATATTTTTGTACAGAAAAAGTATAAGTTTCACGTAAAAGAAATCGTATGATTCCAGTTAAAAATGTAAGACATTCGTAGTTTGCATAATTGGATACCATGAACTTCGACTGTTGCAGAAAAATGAAACTTTTATTGTACACTTACATCAGCAGGTATGTGGACGTAACGAATGTTGCGTGCCTGGACGAAAAACATATCATAGTTGAAATTGTCTCCTCTGGGATCCGTGTAGACACATTCTTTCATAACAATATTCATAAATCTGTAAATGCGTTAACATTTCTGAGACCTCGTTTACATATCAGGTCGTTGATATTAATAATGCTAATAAAACTAACCTACCCATCAGCCTGTTCGACACGACCGAAAATTGAGGCTTCGTTGCGTAAATCCACTACAGTCTTTTCACCTTCAACAGCTTTCAATAAGATGGCCAAAGTATTGTAAAAAAAATATGATTCTTGCTTCGAACAACGATTGTCGCCTTCCATTTTCACCGGGAATCTAACCAACACGTGCTTCTCTAACAAGAATAAATGTATCTTCAAATATAACCTCTAGTTACAGGTACAATACTCGGCAACCGAATGTGAAGAACAGCTGACGTCTCTCACGCCAGTTTTTATTTACGGCATTATAAAGTTTAGAATAAATTACATATAGGTAGCAGAATGAATAAACGATATTTTCAATTTGCAAAACTATTTATTTGATCTATAATTTATATATTTGTATGCAGTGTTTCATTTAATAACCTTGTTATTGATATTAATTTAATATATGTATAATAATAATAATAATAATAATAGATAAATGGTCTATGATAATAGTAATAGTGTATTTTGTGTAATGGTACAATATCTCAATGTGCATCGTATTCGTTTATGAAACAATCGGATGAGTCCGACTCATCGATGCATTCGTTTGAAAGAAATTTATGTTGGAGAAAAATCGGCCGATTAATTAATAACATAACATAATTATAGCTTCAGTTTTTCTTCTATGCTCTCTTTTGTTTTAAACAATGGCTATACAGTTCTAGCAATTAGGTACACGACATTTGGTAATAGTAAGACGATAAATCAACTGGTATTTTAAATATATATATATATATTGCGCCATAATCGACTAACGATCAATTAAAGTAATTAAGCATCCAGTTGACACTTTATCATATTCCGTTTTAGTACGTTCCCCTATTTATACAAAGTCTTTGATAATGATCAATTCATTTCCCTTTGATTAATTAATAGTTATTAGTAACATCGTTAAAAATTCTATTTGCACTACTCCAGATAACTGTGTAAATGCAACAAAGACACAATTTATACTGTATTATTCGGTAATGATAAAAATAAAAAAAATTGGGTTAAAAACATTAAGTAATATAAGAAAAACATAAAAAAAAAGAAAGATATAAAAATGCTGTCCTTAAAACTTTGACGACTTTCGTGCTATAGCAAAATTACAAATTTCGAAATAATGATTCTGATGAATAATTGTGTTATTGTGCATGGTAAGTATGCCACCTGGAGTTCTCGCAAATGATACTACATAAAAAAAAAGGAAAACACCCTTCATTAGTAAAAAAAAAACCTATGCGTGTCGTCACGATTACGATCGTAGCGCGATTCGCTATTTTTCGTATACACTGCTATAGCGTAATGAATGCACTATCGGCAGATCCAGGATTGTCACTAAGTGAATAAAGTTATGAAAATTTAGCTTAACTCGCCGGTTTATATAAAATAACAAACATAGAACAACGTCCGTATGCATATATATACATATTCATTTCTTCTTTGCACGTGTGTTCGATTTAGTAATTTATATATTTTTCTTTTAATTCTTGCGTAAACTAGTGATTCATTCTTTTACATTTCTCTAAATAAACAATATGAAGGCAATCATCTTGTATCAAATATGGCTTTGTTACCGATAGAAAGAAAAAGAAGATTTAACAGAAAAGAAGAGAAAAAAAATGCATCGATTGATATCCATCGAGGAACATTGTGAAAATGGTATTGCCGGTATTTCGAAATATATATATTTATAATACATTGTATGTATATATATTTAAAAAAGAAGGTATCCGAATGCAATCTTGCTTTGCCCAAAGACATAAGTATAATATAGTCAAAATACAATGTGTATGCTCGAACAGAATTCATCGATTGTGAAATAGGTAGCCTTAAAGAAGCGTACCAAATAAAAAAAAAAAAAAACGAACCACAAAAAAGGAAAGGAAAATACAAAATTCGAAAATCTTCGCGCGACAAAGCCAATAGTAATACGCAACGTGTATACAGTCTTCCTGTTATTTTTTTTTTTTTTAATAATCGCATTAAAGCAAACAATCATGTCTTTGCCGATTGGAACAATGTTTCAGGATTGTGCCCCGTATAGAAACGCTATAAAATTTACCATCGCCGATAAACGATAAGTAAATTCCATTTAGTTAATTTTAATTTAACGCGCAAATATATTCATTCAATGTTTCGAATTGGATGATGCATGTCTGGTAACAATCTTTAGATATTTGTCTAAGGACTAATAAATACATTTGATTTGGATAATAACAACAATAGTAGTACCGAATTTGCGTGGGTCTATGCTGAAGATATTTTGGTTGCGCACGACGCACTTACCGAGAGGCACACGCACGTCCACACACAGACACATACACATATATATATATATATAATAATATATATGACACAGAATTTAATATTACAGTCAGTCGCAATTTTAGGATGTCGAGAATCTCGATTAGATTAGATGTAAGTGCAAGGTGTGACAGATTGCAAAAAAAAAAGCGTTTTCTCGCGATGCCATTCCACGAAATGCCTCGACATTAAAAATCCTTTATAGTAGCGCGTGTGCACAACCTTAAACGCGCATTCAGTGTAAAAACGCTTCGTCGTAACGCAGAGAGTTCGAATCGCTGGGGATAATAATAATAATAATAATAATAATATATGCGCTGTCCCACTAAGCTAAAAAATGGAAACGCCATAGGCACTGAGTCTTTAAAATTTCTGTGCATTTATGAAGTAACAATATCATCGTACGAGCAGAAGTATCTCTTAAATTATTTACATATTTATATTACACAATGATAATACAGTGACGATATTGGTCAATTTATTAATAAATTAATATCACATGAATTTCCAATGGCCTAGGCGTAATGGCATTCGATGCGGGACGAGATGAAATTTCATTTCGTGCTATTAAAAAAAAATTAGATTGAAAAAAAAGGATATCGAGCAACAGAATTGAGAACGGTCGAACGAAATCGTTATGCGCCATTTTCTATCGTTTCTTTTCTTCGGTGGAAGGATATCATGATAGAGGCGGTTAAATAAGCGTTTTTATCTTAATGAGTCCTTCGCACCTTAAACGTGTCCTTAGTTATTTAGTATTCGTGCAATGTTTAATGTAAACACGGCATTAAATTTAAAGTGGCAAATACGATATTGTGTTTTTATGATCTTTGACTATTGTTCCCATTTATCACTAGAAACATTGATAATTTTATAGAGCAAGTTAATGCGCATTTAATTCGTTACGTCCCATTATAATTAAATATTATATCCCAACAGTGACACATCTTGCGGCACATTTATTCCCTTTGTATACGAAAAACTAATTCTGATTAGTGTTGTCATTTTTTTTTCTTTTTAAACAAGTAAATTGTACGAAATATATCTATGCCACTACTACTTTGTGTTTGAAGTTACAGGCTTGTATTATCTTTAAGCTCAGTAGGACAGTACTCGTATTAGAAACAAGTTTTGTTTTCTTCTTATATTCTTTCTTGTTCAGTTATAATTCTTTCCTGATTACCGATGATAGTAATTTTAAAAAATTACGTTGAAATAATGAAATTTGGAAAATTTCAAATGAAATTTAATAAGTGGTGAAGAAGGACAATTTATATGTAATCTTTCATTACACTAAAGCAAATATTTGATATTACACAAATCGGTATATGCTCAATTTGAACTAATGAATTATGAGGGCTCATTTGAAAAAGTCAGATCACATTGCGTATAAGCTATTTTGTAACACGTGTTATATATGTCTATCTACAAATTCTGACTTTTGCTAAACAGCCGTTTGAAAGTCAATACTGCACTCGTTCTTTACATTAACTAATTTGTCTACGGACAGTCGTTAATTTCTCTATAAATTTCACCTCATTATATACTCCTTAATGCGCAATATTATAAATTTCTACTACGTGCCTCGTCTATCCGTTCGGCTTGACTTAGAATCTAAGAGCGCGCTAACGTATTGCTGCTTTCTAAGCAACTTTGCATTCGGAGTTAGACGCGTACTATCGTATAATTTAACTAATCTTGTGAAACATAATGCAACATCCTCGTCCCGATCATATACGAACAACGAAGAAAAAACAGAGAAGAAACTATGTAGATATAATATAGAGTAAGAGAAAATTAGTATGGACAAAAATAAAATAAAATAAAATAAAAATTCGTAATCGTAATCCGTAATCGCATTTTGAACAGGTTTCGTTTCTTACGTGTTTAAATCGATCGTTTATTCGTCACTAGGTACCGAAAAAATTCGCTACCAATTTAGTTCTAGCTTGATATGAGCCGTGTTGCCGCACGCGACGATATATACCTTGTCGTTTACATCCCCATCGTAAATGGTGAATCACATGCTTATTGTTCAAGGCAACGAATACCTTTACTTACAATTAGTCTAGCGGATCGTTAGTTGGAGGAAATCATTGTTATATAAACGGAGGCTTAATCAATTTGTCTATCAATGAATTAGGAGTCGCCGAGAACGAAACGTGATACGATATAACGGTATCAATGAAATCGGTAAGCGAGCTCTTTCGAAGTCGATATCGTTGCTTTAAACTTTCAGGGCAGCTTTGGGGGACCAATGGTGGAATCGAGCGGGACCAGCTGGATAGGAGGATGGATGGGTCCATTTGTTTCTACGGTGACCCATAAAAGGCGGTGGGGATGGGCCACCCATGAAGGGAGGTGGCATTACGTTGTACCAAGGTTGATTCATTGGATGGGGACCATAACCCATACTAAATGTATGGTTAAACCACGAGCGGTTTCTATTGATATTTGGTCTCGGACTATGCACGTTGTGTCTCCTACCTGTACCATTATTTGGATGCTGTTGATTTTGATTCATGGAGCCTAGTGGTTTTGGTTTGTGCTCCACTGTGCTAGGAGCTATTGGCGACTTCTGCAATTGAAAATGCAATATTTTCTTCTTTTTTGGTAATGAAAGAGATTGGGCAAAAGCCCCACGTTTAAAATATTTTGCTATTAATATATTTGGCAATGACAATTCAACTTACTTGAGTCTTGGTCGTTCCTTCCACATGTTTGTTCTCCTTGTCTTCCTCCTTACGTTTCTTCGGTACAGTATTTTCCTTGTCGTCAAAAGAAGCCAGTGTACAATATGAGCCCTTGCTTTCACCGAAGCGACAACAGACTTCCTTAGGGTCAACCCAAAGTGTCAATTCAATAGGTAGAGATAAGTCTTCATACTTTACACCAGCTGCATGAGCAGCGCTCTCTAAAGTTGCATCTCTACGGTTATGTCCATTTACACGAATACAGCGATAGCCTTGACCTTTGAAGGGTTTGTCAGGAAACCAGTGATTCTTGAAACGTTCTGTCAACAGTTCGACCAGACGACGTCTGAAGCACTCAAGTTGATCAGGACTAAATTTTTCGTTTTTTTCGATCAGCTGTACTAAGAATAGTACTGCTGCTGTAATTTCGTTGCGCATATTGTCCGTGGCGTCCGCTCCGCTTGTAACTTGTGAAGGTATTACTTTTAGGATGTTTGTGAGTGAGTTCTGACGAAACTAAGGTGTCGATTGATGTGGTTGATATGGAGCACATAGAGCCCTTCTGTACCTCCACAGACTTTGGATGCTTTATGAAATATACTTCTTGTATACTAATCACGTTTCAATATCAAACTGGTACTGGTTAAGCTGTACAGTTCAAGGTAGAGTTATATGTGGTCTGCGTTCTGCCAATATTGTTGTAAGCTGTAACGTATAAGAGAACTGAATAGCTAAAGATTCTTACAATGTTTACAATGATATTATATATATCTTAATGCATATTGGAATGGAAAGAGAAATGGTATTTGCAAACTTGATTATTCATGTGATCAATTTTCTCAGACATATTCGTGTTAACACAAAAGATGGAAAAGAAAGTAGATGCACAAAAAACTATTTGATACTATAGAGGACTATATTACGTCTCACATGAATAAGAAACTACATAGAGAAATAAACAATTTTTAATTTAATTTTGTATAAACTACTACTGGAAATTACTTTAACATTGACAATTAATATTAATATATGACAACCAGAGCATTTAATAGACTATTATTATGACTCCATATGCCTTTCCTTTACTTCAGAATTTTTCAGAATCAAGTAAATTTTCACAGTATTCACCAACACAAATATGTTTTGCCTCTAAACAAATTCCAAAGAACATACACATAATCCCACTAGAAAACATCGAACGTCGATTCTATTCAGAGATAGTCAACAATATGTTGTTTTCAATAATCAGGTTATGATAGACAATGGATCAGGTTAGGCAAAATTAGGCGTACATGAGATAATATCTCGTCACTGCGACAGAACATTTTAAGAAACTTGAACAACGCTATAAAAAATACAGCACACGCAACTCCTTGAGTAAAAAGCAAATATTTTTGAAACAATGGTTCAAGAATTTTGCCAGCTCATTCATACCCGTAACAGGATGTGTCTTGCGCGATTGTTCATGCAATAATTAGAGAAACGAAGAGGATTAAAAGTTTATTGAACGATCAACGTTTAAAAATATTGGAGTAAATTATCAAAAAGAGCACATAAACTATCTTTAGCCGAGATTAAATGGAACTTACGAGTCAGCAACGACGACTCCGTTTTTGTGATGAAAGTAGTATATCTTCGCTCTCTTTAAATAAACGTACTGTTCGACCCAACACGTGTTACGTCGAACCGTGATCCATAGACTGTGAAAACTTAGAAGTGCTGCCAGTCTTCCGGTCAACGATACTTGCCCGTTGGCTTTTGCCTCTTATCGCGTAGGCCATTATTAGCGATGCGTATTTTAGTTTATATTGCATACTCCCACTAATGCCTTGCGCTAACAGTTGACCTGTACGAATCAGAGCATTGCTCACTATTTATGCATCAAATGGACGGATTGCACAACAAGACATCCATTGTTTATTAAATACGTTTATTGTTAGGCAGTCAATGTTACACAGTTAACTTCGCTACCCTGGATTATCATACATTCCGCATTAAAGTGTATTTGCTCTTTCTCTTTTTCTCTCCCTCTCTCTTTTTTTCTCTCTTATTCTCTCTTTCGAGACACAAACTCGAAGACTCCCCTTTCTTATTTGCTTTTTTATCTCATATTTTTGGAATGTATCTGCGGAACGATAGACCGCTGCAATTAGAGAATAATGAATATAACAATAATCGACTAATACTACAGAAATATCATAGGCCATGTTTCGTTCAATGTTCGATTTCGATGGAAACATAGCCATGGTTGATATCAAGAAGATTACTGGTAACGAGGATCAGCCCCCGTGTACTTTGTGCCTAAAATGCAACTTATGTCTCATTGACCATCTCAAAAAATGCTATGCTTGTTCCAGCATATATCCCGTACCCACTATACCTAATAATTTTCAGGCATAAAGTCCCATAAGACTCTCATTGTGAGTGGCGCAGAGCCGTGAGGCCAACCCAATGTGGGATTAAAAGAAAAGAGGTTGGCTCTCTTTACTAGCAACTCCTTGGTGCAGTTAAAGAAGTACTGGAGAATGTGAAAAAATTGTTTATCAAATTATATCAATTAGCCGTATTATGTAGCGTTAGACCTCGCTCTCCGCAATTTTGCAAGTTGCTTGGGGTGCCAATATCATAAAGACTGTGCGTAATCATACGGAAGACTTAATTATACAGCATAGAAAATCGCACACAATATTATCGCTTGTGTTCACAAAGTACATCAATGGAAACACTGTGGTGTTACAGTAGTGTATAAATATGTTAACAAATGCAATTCTTTATAAACACATCGGTTTCCCAATTTTAAAACCTAGTAAGCGACGTAAAAGCAAACTTTTAAGAGCGTCGTAAAATGTTTTAGTCTTGCGCTAAAAACTAGATTTGCTGGATTTGGGTATAATACATGCTTTATCGCTGAAATCGCAACGACAATATGCCAGATAGAACCTAATGAGCACAAAAATCGTTTTTTCTACGATTTGTCACTTATTAGGTTTTGAAAATGGACCTTCGACATACCATCACTCATTTTACTAGATATATATACTTGTTCTCAATTGGTTATATTCAAAGACTCCTGGGGATGCGTTGTGACCGAGTAGTCATTCGGTCGACCCTTATCAGTGATTATCGGACGAGCGCGAAATGAAACATTATTTACATATGCAAAATTATAACACGCGAATCATTGAAATCCAATAAAAAAAATTCGGAAATACAATGCCGTTCATTTGTCATTGTAAATAATTATAGTAAAATATAAAGGGGGCTCTGACTGTACACATTCTTTGTCTTTGTTGTATCTTCATGATTTTAATGTGTTACAAACAAAATATGATTCTATCTTCTGAGCTTTCACCACGTTTCTGTACTACCAATTATAATAGATGTTGGAGATGATTAATTTTACTTCAGTCAGTCGATTAATCCTTTTTTATTTTTCCTTCAATTTTTATTATCCTGAAGGATTTCGAAATCGTTCACTAAAGTCCTTGTTAAGATTAGGATACTCGATTTAAGTTTTATATCCACGTCGTTCTTCATGTCCACTTCAGGAGGTAATCCTTTCTTTCACTTCCATTTTTTGGCCTTTCACAGTTAATTATAAAACATCAGTTAGTACAATCTAATGAGCAATGAAAATTACTTTTATATGTTGCCACTATTTCTCTTCCCTCTTCCTTAATTACAGTTGGTAGTACAATTAAAACGATTGACAATAAATCTCAAAGAAATATAAATAAAAATGCCTTAAACGGAGAACCTCGTGTAAAATTATGAAAATTTCAATATTTTTTTTAGTGCTTTCAAATGTTCTAAATTCAACGTGGAATGTTCCTAGAAAGGTTTAAGATCGATATTTAATGTGGTTCTCGAAATATAGTCCGAAGCGAGAACCAACCTCTTCGGTCAAACTGCGTCGCAGCGCGTCTCCCTTAGTTACGAGCGCTAGAGGCGGAGCACCGATTTATTTATACCTACTATTGCCATTTTTGAAAACTTCACTCGGAGTTCAGTTACTTTGTAGTATCTTGTAGTACAACACGTTTTTCAAATGCAATCGTATTCGGAAGGAAAGATTGATGATACAATTCGAGCGGCCAGGCCACGTAAAAGTCGAAACTTTAAACGCGTTTTTCTAGAAATAGCATTTTTGGAATTTATGAGCAAGATTTTTCAAAAAATACTTGTTTCACTGTGCTCCGACTTTTTGTACATCTATCAAATATCAATACCTTCTATTTGAACCTATACGTTTTGAAATATTAAGTAAAAGAAAAAAAAACTTGAACCAAAAATATATGAAGTTCGAAATTTTTACTGAAAAACCAATCTTTTTTTCATAACTTCAAATTTATTATACTTTTTCAATATTTTTCACATTTTATAGGTTCAACTACGAATTATACTTCTTATCAGCAGGTTATTTTATCCCGAATGTCTTAGGATGCATCGCTTCGACACGTTTCACAAGGACGCTAATATCTCCGCCATTTTGTTTTTTTAAATATAAAAGCAATATTTTTAAGCACTCAAAACATTGTTGTTTAAGTCTTTTATATTAAGAATTCTTCTAATATGAAATTTTTTTGAAAACAAAAATCATGAAAACTGCCTTTTTTTCAGCCTTTCACATGAGGTTCCCCCTTTAAATCTCGCTGAACAGTAGAAAGGCATTGTGTCGAGTAAAGTACAATGAGATGGTCTATTTTCTTGAAGACTGATACAAAAATAGTTTGAATATGAATACTGCTAGGCGTGCGGTACCTAGCGAAATTGTGTCATCAGCATAAGTTTTTGATTAATTGACTCTTGTGTATAAGATGACGCAAATGACTATTAAATGACTATTTTTTCAATGGGTGACTTATTTATTATCAAAAGTTGCAAAGTTCATCATACTTTACTCGATATTTATCACAATTCCTTGCAAAATACTGTCAAGTTGAGGTATAGAATAGTCACGTAGTGTCATGTCAACTAACATCTCCATGTATAAAAATGTTATAAGAAATAATTAAACTGTTAATGTCACTCGTGAATGCAATTATTTGAATTTAAGAAACTAACATTTCTAATCTGCTTTACGAGGCTTACGCTTGCGGACATTGGGGCTACTCGGAGCTGCCTTCGCATCTTTATCCTTTTCACCTTCCGGTTCATCAGATTCGCTACCCTCCTCGTCCTCGAGATCGTCCTTCACGTTCTCTACTAATTCTTCATCACCTGAACTTTTTTCCTGCATAAATCCACCCGACCCATCTCTTTGCTTTTTCTTACCTTGGAACAGAGATGGCTTGGGTGGATAAATGAAGTCAATCAGACAAACAATGAACTGAAAATAATTAAATATATATGTAAATTACAACCGCCAAAACATACCTTCAAATCATTCAATAGATGCAGAATAAAAATATAATTACCAATCCCAAAACCGCACCCAAGATGATTGTTGCTACAGCAAAGATCAAGTAACTTCCCCAAGTAGGTAATCCAAAATCTTCCATAAGTTTATTGTGTATCCCCTGGAACCAAATTTGTAAACTCAATTACATTATAAAGACAACGAAGTGTGTATGCAAAAAATTAACCCATGAAGATGACATTTGTATTATATTATACGATTTATCATTAGTTACCCGTAACACTTGAGACATCTTAAAGAAATGACTTATGACAGACATTTGGATAGAAGTTGGACTTTTCCAACTGGGTATGGGCTCAACCTTCTTCCATGTTTTTCGTTCTACAAACTCAATGAGTGAATCTTGATCACGGGGACTTTTATATTGTCTAAATATACCATCCTTCACACTGCAAATAAAATAGGGAATGAATAGACATGTAACATTGTGTAGCATATGAATATATACCAAAGCACAATAAAACGCACTGATAAATTGTAGGTAGAGCAGTCACCATAAATCGCCCACTGAGGCCTGGTGAATCTGTGACATCTACTTTTCCAACATTTATATTAAGACTTTTTTTTTGCCTTGCCAAATCTTCCCATATCGGCTCTAAAGATTTGCACGCTGGACACCAAGGAGCATAGCTACAATAAGAACATGAATAAGAATATCTTCTAGAATAATTATGTTGCTAATAGTAATGTATGATTCAAATATTCGTCGAGATATTTCGAATACGGTTTTCAATATCATATATCTACATACGTTATTGTGTAGTTAATAGAACGATATAATATTACTCAAAAGGCTAGAATAGTATGAACAAATTTAGAGAAAAACAATTATTTATGGACTTCATGCAGCGTGACGTTTGACACGCCATCGAATATATACCGATGTCGGAGTAAATTCCGATTCCATTTAAACTTACAATTCTACCATCCATTCTCCAGTGAGCATACGATCCCAGTTGTCCTCGTTTAGCTGGTCCACCCATGGTTTTTTCGACGTTTGTGCGTTTATGCTTACTGTTGCCAAAAATAGAGAAAAACACACAAGAGCACAAGCAGCCCTCATCTTCCCGTAACAGGACATTTTATTTAACCAATAACTACCGGTATCGTACGCCGTGTACATACCCTGAAGCACGGTTCTGGAGACACTCCGACGGCCACTTCGTCATCTCTAAACGAAAGGCGTGTTTCCATGGTTGCCATTTCGTAGCCATTATTCAAGGCGCAATCACATTTAGGTAACTGTGAAAGTTGCAAAAAATAAAACCTTTTTACTACTCCTAAACCTGCTTTCGTTAACGTCCAGTATATGAATAACGAATGGCAATTCATTTTTACATTTTCACTGCGTCTGTATTACATGATCGTATCGTAGAACTTCAATGGATGTGAACCTTGTTTAATAGAAACTGTGTTCATTTTTCTTGCCCGATCTCGGTGAAATTCATGTTGACGATAGATGGGGATAACAGTGATTGGGTGTAACGCTCCGAACTTCTAATTCCGCGGGACACTTGAAATCCCACTAGGTGTCTCTTCTTGATGGGTTCCGTTGATGAAGAGTGGAAACACCTTGCGAAATTGGAAGGGTAGTTATGAAATAAAAATGAATATTAAGATAGAAACGTGCATATATCAACTGGGATCTGCTCTGACCGAAGGTCGATACTCAAGTCTTTATTTCAAACTCAAAACTCTCGGAATTCACCCCCGAATTCGAGTTCAGGAGGAACAAGGGAAGAAAACTGTGAACTTATACTAGCCGTCTCTCACGGTCGCTTCTTCGAAGATAGGGTCAACCGTCTCCATTTCAATCATTGACACTTGACTTGCTGGCATTGAACACTCTTAACGTAAATCAAAAAGTTCTAAATAAACATAACTAAGTTAGGCATCTTTTAAGTAACGGAGGAAATACAGTTCTAGTATTCACAACTAAAAGAACGCTGGCACATCTCCTCATTTGAGGAGTCAGCCATAAGGAAAGGAAAGAAGGAACTAAAAGAGCGTCTATTATAAGATTTATAATATCATTTATTAAATAATTATAACGTCATCACTTATATATATCGATTCTCTCAGAGTTATCCTTTTATAACTAAATCTCCATTTAATAATATTTTCGATTAAACATATCTTATATTTGTCTTTTGAATAATCGCGGGTTTCGATGTAATGCTAAAATGTATACCCTCTACAGCCGGATTCCTGAACTATATCAAACATTGTCGCTACGTCACATGGGTGTGTAACTACCTGGAGCGGGAGGATTAGGGGTTGATAAATGCATTGTGACACGACATGTCAAGCTGGTAATCAGCCAACTACAGTTTTTAATGATACAACTTTTAAATCGCTGTATGAAGTAGCTGGCTTGCCTATTTTATATTTGCGTGTATACTATGGTCACTAATGTTGAGTAATAAATCGTAATATACACATTTTGGAACTGTTTATAAATTCAGGTAATGCTTATAAGCATTGGAGTCCTTGTTTATTAGTCGTATTGACCTACCTGTTACTCCATTCATTGCATGATATTTAAGTGTTGCATATCATTGGTTTTATTTTTTATTGTTACTATTATTTCATGCATATATGTAATATTTTTATGAAATTGTAAATTTTATTAAACATTCCAGCAGTTAAAAAATGTCTACGGTATACCCCACATTACCGCGTTCGGCTGTACGCGATAGCTTTGATGATGATGACTTGAGCGATGTTGATGACGAAGTATTTATTCGAGATGGAAAAAATGGAATATTGAAATTGGACGATGATGGAGGAGTTAAGAGGCCTCTTATGGCACCTCGTAGAAAATATCGTACATCACGTATTTCAGATAAACAAGGATTCCCATACAGAGCTCTCGTAGCACCCTTCTTGTATGGTCTTTTGGCATTATTTGTTCTACTTGGATTGATTATACTTGTTATATTTGCTGTGAGCATATTTCCCATGCCATTAACCATACTTAAAAATTGGCTATCACGGGAAGCTGATACCGATATCAAGAATCTAGATATAGTTCCATGTACGTCTCTTGCCACCTCTGTGGTATGGACAAGAACACTACCAAAATTAACATCCGAAGCACCATTAAGAAGCAACGATGTGAATGGAGATAAAATTAAGGATATTATCATCGGTTTTAGCACAGGTCTAATACTTGCAAAAGAATTATTATCATGATTTGGCATAACATTATTAGCATCTTTCTGTTTATCTTTTACCTTTACAGATTCTGTGTTAATTTCAGTTTTTGTTGATTTTTCACTTTATCCATCTTAAGGTGAATAATACTTTTGTGACTGTCTCATCGTTCTATTGCTTTTAATATGTTAATATTAATCAAATATTTTTATCATTAGGGTTAGATGCGATAGAAGCACCAGAATACTTTTGTACATTGTACTTTGGAAGTCAAACGCCTTGTCTGGGCGGTGTATTGGCCTTAGATGGTAAAACTGGTGAAACCATTTGGACTCATTGGACAGCACACGCGATTTTTTCAATCGATTGTGGTATGGACTTAACGAGTGATAGGATCAAGGATTGCATTGCTTCCGGACGCGGTGGAATATTGCATGCAATAAATGGCCACGACGGATCAAGTATTTGGGAGTTACCTTTGCAAGATTTGGCCACTCCTGGTCAACAAAGAATCTTAGATGTTTACGATGCTAAATACATGCCTGACATCGACGAGGATGGGGTTGGTGATGTCATAGCATCGCACACTTTACAATCAGGCGGGACTCGCACCAGCGAGATACTAATATTATCAGGAAAGACTGGTAGCATTATTCATAGTGTTGCACTACCTGAAACAGAGCAAATATTCTTAGCTCCGCAAACTTTTATACATCCTGATGGCGAGAATATCTTCGTAATAGCTACCAGCAGTCAAAGACAATCAGGAGGACTTTACATAGTACCACAATCAAATTTAATTTATGGAGACTTGGTAAGATTATTTCCTTTATTATGGTATAAGTTTTATTAAAAAATTCGAAAAAACGTTTAATCTCTATTCCTTATGTTTTTTTTTTCTCTAGAAACTACGTAAACTTCCTCACAAAGCAGGAAAGAAGGTCCTTTTGTCTCCTGTTCTTGCTGACATTACTTCCGACGGCACTGAAGATATCATCGCGGCTATGCTTAACTCTACCATAATAGCATTTAACGGTATAACGTTCGAACAAATTTGGAATTACACTGTGCCGAATTCCGAAGTAATCAGCGTTCCCATTCCTGGGTATTACAATGACGATGATGTTCCTGATTTTATGGTGAAACATCAGATAGGTCCGGGATTTCCTAATTATTACTACACGGTAGCAACAGTTATAGATGGGAAAACTGGCAAAGTCTTACTTGAAAAGCCCATTGAAGATAGTATGAGTGGACAAATGTCGGGTCTGTCAGTGACAGTCGATGGTTTTGGTAATGATTGGTTCCTCCATTGGTCAGCTGATTGTCTAAACCATGAAGGTGCAAAAATAGAATATCAGTTTCTGAAGACTGAGAGTCTAATTTCTCAGACGCGTGCGGATCTCTGCAAATTACTATTCAATTCAACGCTCACCACTAAGTTGTTGGCTTTGAGTCAACATGTCGAGCCACCCGGAATACCATTATACATCTCTGACGATTGGAAGAAATTAGAATTCAACAACTCCATTGATCCCAGAAAGGAAGCGGCAAAATATCTTGAAACGCATCCGGATTTCGAAACTATTAATAATAATATGGATGACGTACCTGCAGTTTCTGAGAGATCGCCTCGTGTTCGCAAACCTCATCACAAGACGAGTAGCTTCCGTCATAAGGAGAACAACGACCTCTTTGCAGAACAGAACAATTATTATCCCAATCGCAGAGTGTCCAAGGGAAAAAGTATTAATTATGAGAATTCGGGAAATTTCAAAGAAATCGATGAATCGCTGAATAACGATCAAGATCTGAAAGTAGTACCTCACGAGTTCGGAGATGATGAGGAGTGGAGAGAAACTAACAAGTGGGAGGATGACATTGGACAACCTGAAAAAGATCTGGACGTGTTGTACGAGGAAGGCGACCCTCGTGGTATGGATACGTCTCAACTGAATGAGATACGTGAGCAGCGTAGCGACACAAATGATATGAGAACAATTAACAATGATACGAACGAATTTCAGAATCAACTAGACCCAGGCATGGATTATACAAATGGTCAAACTAAATACAATAACTATTATCCTCTAGAAAATACTAACAGATCGACGAACAGCAAGAATACGGAGACCTATTTAAACATTTCAGATTATGACTTCGTGGATGACGAGGATAGCATTGAAGATAACGATTTACCGAAAGCAAAGAAGAAACGCCAAGCATACGATGAAGATGAGAAATTAGGGACTGTGGGTCAGAAAGAAATAATAATTGGTAAAGTAGATGACTGGGGAAGTAACGATACTTTTTTACCTATAGTAAAGAAAAATAAGAAGGTAACGTTAACTGAATTCGAAAGAAAACTGAACCCTATTGATGGCCATGACAGCAAAATGGAAGACAATGTAATTGATAAAGATAAACATATAACCTTACGGAATATTGAATTTCACGGGAGTATAGAGATACATCCCATCTCTGAAGCGTTACTTGAAAATATGTCAAGCAATGCCGAAGTGAGTAAACGCGACGAGTCGAGTGTTAATTCCATACGCGGTGTTAATAAAGCAGTAAAAAATATGAACAAGTCGACAAGATTCGGAAGCGATTTACTCAGTGAAACAATAACTGCTAAAATGAAGTCGACACCAAGTACCGAGAACATCAATGTAGATAGGATCTTTAAGCGTGAAACTTTGAAAAATTTGAAAAAATTAATAAATAAGCAGAAGCTAGCAAAAGATGAAAATATAATAAGTACCCATAAAAGGAAGCGGGGTACTCAAATAAACGATGATAAATTGAATACAATAGAAGGAGTACAAAGACAACCACCGACTGGAATATTATTGCCATCATTAACAACTGCGTCCGACAAGACCTCCGTTGATATTGTATTCTCAACTTTTTGGCTGCCGCCGTCAGAAGCGTCCATCATATTACTTCCGCAGGATTTAGATTGCATCAGCAGAAAAAAAGCTGAACTTGATAGCAAAATCCAAGATCTTGATAATGAACAGATAGTCAGCGATTGTTTGACGGAACGGGGATTTAATTACAAACTCTATCAGGAATCAGTAGATCGAGAGAATGTGAGAATAGCACTGGGACAAATGACCATGTACAGAATGAAACTCGAATGTGTTTGTCCAGAAGACATGTTGCCTGGACAAACATGTAAAAATATTTCACGTGAACAAAGTTGGCCTGCCCATCTAGGTTCATCTGCTAATGGATACTTCAAGCCATTACGAAGACCAAGTACCTGAAACAATTGAACCCATTGTAAAAGATACTACTACTGTTATCATGGATGACAATTGGTGCTTCAAAGATTATCAGCACATTTTCATTGTCAGTTTGCAATACGAAATGTGGATCAATATTCTTGAAAATTATTGGCTTCTATATTAGTATCGATTATCTGCAAGTCGAAGTCTCCTAGAGAAGCTTTCGTTTGTGAATCAAAGAGGAGAATGGATATGATCGTCAGGAAATTGAAAAGTGTCCCAAATAATATATTCTATAATGATACATTCATTTTGATAGATTTAATTATAACAACACTGATGCAGTAGATTTAACAGCTACAAATGTATAAAATTCAACCTTATTATGGACATTGTGCTGCTTTAGTCTCCATGGTCGTATAATATTTAATTCTTTATAATTTCATGGCTCCATGGTACGCGTAATTATAGACATCACTGATTATCACGATTGGAAACTATCTTTTTATAAACATCTTGTCCTTAAGAGTCTAATACAACATGTGATTTTAATAAATCGATAATAAACAATACTGATCATTTTCATTTGGGATCATTTTAGATATGCTGACACTTGTCAATTTAATGTAGCATGATTGCACTGTAATATTAGCTTATATTTAAACATTGTAGAACAATCTGATTATTGTTGGTACTAAAGAATCAATAAACAGTTATTAAGGGTACTTGAAATTATTTATTTTTTTTTAATGTTACATAATTGACATTGCAAACAAAAATTGATGAAAGGAAATTCAAACAATTTTTTATCATTCAAAAACGTGTTCCACGTAAGAGAAAGTCGCTTGATAGTTTTAATATGTAGATTAGATAACATTTCAAACTAATCTTCAAACCTTTGTTTAATCAATAGCTGCGAAGGACTTCTTGACGCCGTGATTTTGCTTAGATGGAATACATTGTTTAGTGTTAAAGAGTCGTGTGGTAGAGTGACGTTCTTATATTTTTAACATTTGTGGTTCGTATAATTTGAAGATACGACGTTAATGAATTAAATTTAAAAGATGAGTGCGGATTGGAGTAGAAATAGTCGCGCCCGGTCACATGATGTTCCATACGGTATACGTATTATTTTAGAAGCCGTAGCTTATAGTATTTAAATACTGACAAAATATGTTACAACATAACATAACCAATGAGTTTCCTTAGCTACAATCCATTTTGGTATATTCCATAGAATCCGAAGGCATCTCAAGTAAAATCAAGAACAATGCCAGAAGAAAAATGTCCTCTTCAGGGAATTCCTGTTCATTCGTGAGAATCGTTCATATAACCTGATATTGTGCATCTTGCAATATTTAACATGCAATCAAAGGAAGGTCATAAGTAATTTAGTAATTAAATCGAACAGAAAACCTGCACGAAGTTCCGATCCGTGTTTAGAGATTTACCACTGTACCGTAAACGCATCAAAGAAGTAGATACGGTGAGATATGGCGAAATAAGGGATGGCAATCACAGTTCACGACTTCGGCAAGTGAATTGTTAAAGAGCAAAAGAGAACTGAAGGGTCATTAATAATTTTTGGAATATATTGGGAAATTCGCTCTTTAAGTGAAATAATCCTGCCACAGAGGAGCGTCGGAGATGCAGGAACCCTTAGAAGTTATTGGTCGCCAGAGGCACAAATTCTTTAGAAGAGCTCTCGTACCGAATCAGACACCGCCAATGTACACAATGAGAATTCCTACACCCTATCCACGTGACACCTATAATGATCTACAAAGTTCTGAAGAATGGTCTTGCGATCTTCCTACGAGGCTCAAAGAAACACGTAATGTCGGGACGCAGTCCGATTACAGAGAAAATGAAACACAAACTTCACCATGGGAAGCCCCATACAGAATACATCCAGGTCAATATTTAATTTTCATTGGTATTTAGATATGTGACTGTGTGATACAGATTTACATGTTCTTCATGAAACTAGGTCATAACCCCGAAGTTCTTACGTTGGCGCATTTAACGTGGAATTGCGGATTACCTGCCGGAGTTCACGAGGTGGAAATCATTAAAAGAATGAGAATCAAAAGAGCTTGGGAAGCTATTCTTCCTCCAATGGATTCGCCCGAGAACGTTAAAGCTCGAGTAGCCATAATATCTGCTTTGGAAGCGGATAATTGGGCCTTTCGCGAAAAGGTACAAATACAAAAAATCTACTCAAATTCCCTGCTCGCAGCATCATAATCGTTGACTCATAAATTTACAGGAAATTCAATATATAATGGATATGCGTATGAAGTTGATGGAGGAATATGAGAAAGCTTGTAGCAAGGAGAAAGAGCAGAAGATACGCAATCGATTCGAAAGACTCAAGGAACACTTGGAGAAACGTAAGAATAAGGAAATCATGAATATCAGACGTAAACTCGGCAGAGAACTTCGCAAACTTGCTGTCAATCACAATGCTAGGAGTAACGGGCGATATCAGAAGTACGATATCATAAGGCAACATGCCGATCCGAAATCGGAATTGTACGCACCGCAAATGAAATTTGGTGAAAATCCAGGAAGACGTCACGAAACTTTACAAAAAAGATTCTTGAAGGAGCGATATATAGATGGTAAACGAGCTTTTCTTTATGAATATTATATATTTATGTGTAATTAATTTAACGATGAAAATTGTAAACAGCTGCCGAAAAGCAAGACACTACACCCAGCTGCCTTCCAACTAGTGAGGAGTTGAAGATGGTGAAACCAAAGCCAAAACCCGCAGAATTGTGCATTCGCGAAACGAGATGGAATGAGGAAAATTTGAAGCAATTGCACGATGATCTCAAAGCTATTAGAATGAATATTAAACCGTCCGATGAAATTAGTTTGATGAAGAGAAAGTGGAAGCCTTCGCCAATGCCACCGCCGCCATGTAAAGTGCGACCACTAAATTTCGATGACGTCTTGGAGCAGTCATCTTTGTTAATTCAACAAAGTGTCAGAGGTCGTGCCATTCAGTGCATGGTAAATTAATAAGGAGTGCATCCGAAGATACATGATTGACGAATAATGGAACAATAAATAAATTATTTCCAGATGTTTGAAGGAAGAGATCGGTGCAGGGAGCTAATTGAAGAATTGCAATCCACGCATGCGCTTCAGGAACATACGAAGAAACTTCGACATCAAGAGATAAATGATTTAATAAAATTCCAGAGAGAACAGAGTAAGAAGATTTTGCAGGAGACTCGTCTTTGTGAAATTCTCAATTCGTTAGAGGGTACAACAGTCTCTTGGATGCTAGACTACCTCAGCAAGGTGCAGTGTGCAATTTGCATGTATATTATATCTTCAAAAACAAACTGCATGACCGAGTTATATCTTTTCAATCAGGAATTGATACGATTACAAGATGAACGTAGAGTACATGCTTTCGCATTGCTAGCAGAGAGAGAACGAAATCGCAAAGAGGCTGCTGAAGCTGGTAGACGGCAATTGGAAGAGAATCGTCGTAGAGAATTGGATGAAATGTTTAAACAAATAATCAAAGTCAATCAGGATTCGGTGGATTCTTATTTAGAAGATATCATAAAGGAGGGTATTGAATGGACATCGGATAAAGAGGCTGAACAGTACATTTCTGATCTAGCAGAAAAGGTCGACCTGGCGACAGCCTGTGCCACAGAGAAGTAGAATATAATAACATATATTCGTCTTAATTAATATGATATTTGAGTCAATTGATAATCAATAATACAATGCATCCCTTCATTAGTCCTGTGGAATTGGTGGAGGAGGAAATGGTGTCCGACATGGTTTACAATTTCGTATTACCAGAAGTCGAGAAACAAATAGTTAGAAAGAAAATGAGGGATCGACAGCAAAGTTACCTGCGTAATGCCCATGCTGCAATTTATGATGCAATAATGGAGTTATCGCCAAATGAAGTTCCTTCCACTTCAGGGGAGTATGATAAAGATATCTACGATCAAGATAAACTTGAGACAGCATCAGTCTCTGAGAAGGAAAAGCAAGATCTTGTGTCTGAGGAAAAGTTTAATGTGAGCATATTTATTATGGTTTATATTTTTTTTAAATTTGTATGCTAAAGTATTCATTTTTTTTAATTAGGACAAAGTGGAAAGTGAAAAGTGGATAAGAGAGTCTATCGTGAATCAAATCGTTGATCAAATTTGTAAATCTACCGGTAAGTATGCATTTAATTGATTCTCCAGTTGTGGCGCCATAAGAATTGTACACCTGAGTCCGTTCGACCACGGGTTATCACTGGAAGATTAAGATTTACATACAATTTTTAACTGTGCATCTGAAACAGTTTTTCTCTTCAGATAATGATGAAGCAGTACATGGCCTATTAGATAATACAATAACGAAGACAGCAAGATCCCACCGATCATCTTCCAGTGGTAGATTTTTGATTTAATTAATTATCAGTTCAGGAAATTTGAATTGTTTCTATGACGTGCTATGATTTTTTCTTTAGTCGCTCCGTTACGCTCATTAACGGGTTCTTCCAATTCGAGCTACACGGGTGAGTATTATACAGCAACGTAATGTAGTGACAATGCATTGCGGCCTAAAGCGCACGTGGAGTAGCGTTACATAGAAATATCTTTCTCATATTAATATTATTAATTATAGGATCATCATTGGATATTGATTGATAGATCAGAGTAACAGGCGAATTTGCGCAATGTGTATTTCATTTGGCATTTAATACAATACTCATTGCGAGTTACGAACGGGGACATTGTAAAAACGCATTAAATAATCACTATTCTTAACTTTTTTTTTTAATGAGAATTAAGATGATTTTTTTTTTAGTTTCATGGAGCAGTCTATATATTTACACTTCTTATTATGTATATTAAAATACTATCGGTACGCAAGTTATATGGTATAGCTAATGAAAGACCAAGACGGAATCCGTTGACTTTGTGATATTTTATTTATTGTCAACAACTCTATGGAAACTTATTTTTTATATCGTTTGATGCTATACGCGTGTAAAATTTTTGGCAAAGCTTCACAGAGTTATTACAAAATTTTTTTTTAAATTCTACATCACATGCGGCCATAAAAATTCAAAATACATACTTGCATTCCATGAATTTCCATTAGCAAACGGTAACTCTTTAGTTGGATAAACTTCACTCGCTTGTACAAAGGACTCCAATGCCTTTTTAGCGATTACAATATAAATACAAAGTATCGATTAGTCTATAAATTTGAATCAGACTCGTCACTACGTTTTCCAATTCCCTGTAGGCTGGTAGTGAGCATCATATCACAAGAACATACCTTTACGTTAATATAAGTGACAAACTGCCATTACACGCTTCTTTTTAATTCTGTGACGATTTCATTGTCCAGTTAAAAGAAGAAATCGATTATTCAAATTTCCTATGCCCGAAGAATGTAGGGCATAAATACTTTCCGTAATTTCGAACACCAACGTACATCTTTTATCTTCCTATACACGGAATATGCGTAATTTACTATGTGAAAGTAAAATGTACAGTCATCCAGTTCAAAAATAGCAGCCGGATTTGATAAGTGCCATTCCTTCGAAAAGGGCCGTCTTTTGTGGAGCATCACTTGACAATATCTTCTCTAAGCGATCCAATATTGCCAATTGGTGATTTACTAAAGTGATGACAGTTATTAAATGGTATTGATGGTTGAGGTACATAACCCAGAAATGGCGATATAATACGGAGAGGTCGCGCGAGCCTCTAAGTTAATCCTTGAGTATAGAGTTTATGAGAGAAAAGCATTTAGTATCATAACATTACTGATGAACGGACAATTCTTTAACAATATTTCTGAAACTTGTAAATATACGGGCTGACAATTTAGGTATCTCAGGTGTCTCCCTCTGATTTCGTTCGTTTTAAAACATGTCATTCTCCATCAAAATCTAAGAGACACGTTTTTTTTTTATCGGCGGAAAAACGGTTTTAGGGGGTGAAATCAACCCCCAAAGTTGGGCTCTTCGAGGGCAGTTTTCGCAGTAGCTTAGACTGTGATGGAGAATAACATATTTTAAAACGAATGAAATAGTAGAGAGACACCTGAGGTACCTTTATTGTGGCGATTGTAAGAAAGATGTAACTGGTTCGGGGGGGTATTATGATAGTTTTTTTTTTTTTGTAATTATTAAAAAAAATCTATCCACGAGATTAGCGAGCTAGGCTCATATGG
The DNA here is from genome assembly GCA_031762395.1 of Calameuta pygmaea. Classification (NCBI taxonomy): domain Eukaryota; kingdom Metazoa; phylum Arthropoda; class Insecta; order Hymenoptera; family Cephidae; genus Calameuta; species Calameuta pygmaea. Next base: position 520,284 of record JASANN010000248.1, read on the forward strand.
ACATCGCAATTGTGACATGTTGCTATTACGGGTATTAATTAAATATGTTAAGTAACTCCGAAATTTTTGTCACACAACTCGGAGGCAAAGCTACTTGTGACCCACTAGCAATTACATAGAACTTCACCTGTCACTTAAAGATATTTTGCTCGTGGAGCGACTTTTTTTTATATACATTGAAAAATATTGTAGATTATTCACATTTTGGAAACAGAATGCCTTCAAACATCTTTGTTCTTTAACGTAAACATTCCTTAGGCAACGTAAATAGTTGCATTGCCAAATGTGTGGGCCACTGTTATGTTAACTTAGAATTTGTAATCGAACTCATTATATATTTCCGGAGGACTGTAAACTACACCTTGCTATTAGAGTGTATACATATCCTTACGTTTCCTATAAATTATCCATGTTGCCAATTATAAATTCACTTGACTATTGTTCTCCTACATCAGAATTCACAAATATGAAGTGAGCGATATCACATGCATCATATGATATTGCATACAGTATTAATTATCATAATAATCTTGTATAATTTGGTTAATGAAAACCATAACGAATATATGAATTCATGAAAAATAAGTGTATCACGTATCGGGCAGTGGGTGTTACGTATACAGCTTAAAGTTTAGAAGTAAATGTATCATTCACTTTTCTCTAACAAAAAGGAAAACACATTAAAGATACTTTTATATTCGTATAGCTGATACTGACTAGAGTAATAACATACAGCTTAACAGAAACAATCGGAAATGTAAATTCTGCGATTGCTTGCATACTCTAAATATAACAGTTTGAAATTTCAATTTTATCTAATTAAACTTTTTATCGGAATGCTTTACTCTCATTCATAGTGTGTATTTATGTGTAGGTCTCTCTATGTATTCACGAGTTCAGGAATTATATGAAAAATATTCGGGAGAACAACCATCTTGTGAACTAACAATAATAATAGCAATAATGTTGCACGTACAAAAAGAAATATTATTGCGAAGTCGACGGGATGCAATCTTTTGACTGTCCGGTTCCAAGAAGATCAGAAAGAAATTTTTTGAACTTCATGTCCTTTGCATCACTCGATGACGTGCGCTCCACAATGAGCTTGCGTTTCTTTGCTTGAAGCTCTTTCGTTTGGATTGGATCAGAATCATGGGTATTCATATGGTCTATGTGCTTTCGCTTGCAATTCTCGATTGTATCCGGTTTTTGCGTTTCTTCTCTGGCGCGACTCAATTCTGCCGTTAAATCGCCAATTTTTTGTTCCCACTCTTCGAGATGCTTTCTCATTTCCGCCAGTTGCGTATCCTGATCGTGAATCTTCTTTGCTTGCTCTTGCAGTTTTAAACTTTGCAAGCGCATTTGAAATCCTTGCCTCTTCATTCGTAGTTTTAGTTTACTTATTTGACCTTTTACCGACAGCACAGATAGTCTGTTTTTCCTTGTTTTACAGTAAATCTTTTTGAACGTTTGGTTTAGCTTTTCTGAACTAAAACTATGTGGCAGTGAGGATGTATTTGCATTGGCTGTATGATGTGATATCATGAGACTTCCACTTGGCAACTCATAAGATGTGACATTGCTAACAACGGATGTGCAAATATTATGTTTTAAATCAGGCAAAATTTTCTCATCAAAATGCTCCATTGCCATGCTACTGATATCTCGTAATTCTTGAAGGATCTCATGTGCCCGTGGTGGAGTTTTTGAGTCCCGTATTAAACGTAATACTCGAAAAATCTCATCTATTACCTATTTGGTTTTAAGGAATCCAATTAATATAATTCTTTAATTTCAACTATCTTAAGGTATTGTTATGCATATCTTGGATTACTAACAAGGTATATAAATCTTATAGAAACTAATTGTACTTCAAAGTTTGAGTTAAAAAAAATATATTAACAATTTGAACCATAGTTGGACTGAGTTTATATTATCTACAAAGCTAATTTTGACGTCATTCACTAATTTTTTTAGCAACTTACTTTCCCTGGGATAAAACAACAGAGATTCAAGTCCACATATTTAATGAAAGTCATAGACAGCATAGAAATTCTAGTTTCTATCGCTGTCAATATATCACAATGGCGTGCCAATGGATGACTTCTCCTTTCTGATTCTCTGCGTGGCAATTGGCTCTTGACAGCTCGTAAACATTGTCCATGATATTTCTCCATAAGATTGAAGCCACGATTCAGTAGCATTTTACACGTTCGGTCAAATTGTTTACAAACCTGTATGTAATAACACAAGATATAATCATGCATACACATCATAATATTGACATATAAGCTGATATAAATACTCATCGCAAAGCTCCGAACGTATGAAAACAAAAGATTCAAAGAAGGAGCCAAAGATTAACATTAAGAGAAAGAAACAACTATTCAATTATATATTACTTGATTGTTCACGAGGCCTGACGAACTCAATGATTTATCAAAGAATGTACTACAAACATTAACGCATCGATATTTCAAAATGTGCATAAACAGAGATAAATAACTCTGCAACGAAGAAAATTCTAGAAACTAAATAATGGTATCTTACGATTCTGTTTCTGGCAATTTCATCGTACGTGAGATTAGAAAGAATTGTCTCTAAGACAACATCAGGTAGGTTAATCAACTGCAACATCTCTTCCACGGTGCTTTTTTCAAAATAAAAATCTTCTGATGCAACACAATACCATACGTCTTTTCGTCAAATTCAGTGGTATCCACAATGATTGTTCGAACCCGTTAATGAAAAGACGCACAATAGTAAACGAGGAAGAGAGCCAAAGAATTATGCACTGTGGCGAACTATAGCAAAAATATGATCCCCCTCCTTCCTTTCTACCATTGGTCGAATATACAACGGATGCACTTGACCGCGTATTAGAAGCGTACGAAAGTGGAGTGAAACATCGAGGCGTAGCGCACATCAATGGCAGCCAATAGGAAGCATCTTGGATTTGAGTGAGTCGGTGATTGTCAGAAGCAGATAGCATTCAGCGACGCAGCTGCCATCTCTCGGTAATTGCTTACATTAGGAAGAACCATCCAGCCAGCCAGAGAGGCACCTGGGTATTCATAAACGTGCAAATTCCCAGAAGGGAGCGCGAGTGAGCTCCTCCACTTGTCGCGATCGCGTCGCTAGCGTTTCCTCTCAGCCTCGACATCCAGTTTCCCGTAAGCCGCTCGTGCGTTCGTTCGTTCGTACGTTCGGTCGTCGCGATTTCTCCCATTCATTTGGTTCGACCCCGAGACATATCCACCGTCCCCTTTGTCCTCGAGGTTTTAACAACCGTCGAGGTGTGCTCGTACGAGAGGCCGATAAGAAGAGAGAGATAGAAGGAGAAACATTTATCAGACTAGACAGCGACGATGGCATTCAACGGAGACGGACCTCACTCCAAAAGGCAGCGATTGGAGGAATCCGGTCATAGGGTAAGTAACTTCCTAGTGCATTGCTCAGTGAAAATCATTCATCTCAATACGCTCCCATTTTGTTTGCCGATACCATTTGTAGATCCGGTAATATCATGCACGCCCTACCATGCTTTTTAAGCGGTTGCTCCGTTCGCGCGCCCCTTGGCACGCCGCTACGTTTACGTAGTCGCCATTTATCCCTATTATATTCGACTGCTCCGAATGCTCTTTTTGGATACGTCAGAGATCATTCCACCTTGATTACGCTCGTCAAGACACAATTGACTATCATCCATCGATAGATTTACTTGCCCTCCGAGTTACTTGGATACTCTCAGCTTGCGCCTTCTTCGACAACCTGTTATCTCCTACGGTCGCCACAGGTTCTGCCGCGGCTAATATTGATTATTTCGTGAAGCCGGTCGCCACCGTCGTCGTCCTCACAGTCTTCCTCGGAATTCAAGTTGTAATTGCTGGTGAAAATCGTCGCTGCTACCTTTACGGATGATATGTGAAGCGGCTGAAAAACAACTGTGAAACGGGATCGATAGTTTCTCTCTGCCAAGTACGGTGCTCAAAGGCCAAAGACCCGCGTTTGCTCGGCTGCCACTGACGCGACATTCGCTTCTTGCCATTTTTCCTTAGCGATCACAATCCGCGTCGACTAACGAGATGGCACTTCCTCTGTTTTATCGTCTATGTCATTTCTGGTAGTAGTACCGACAACTTGTTACTCTTTTAACTAGGATGACAGTTGTCTGGGCTGTCATGCCAAGGACGGGCTTGCTCCATATTTTTTTGTACTATGACGATAGTTTTACCAGTTCTATATTTCCGTTTTATTTTTCCATTCTATCCTGATTTCATTTTTTTTCCCCGGCACATGGAAGACTGATTTTTTTTTAATATTTTTTTTTCTTGAAGATTTGATTTTTGAACACCTGTACTTCTGCTTCAGACTGACTCTTTTTCCTCTTCGTGTGCCAATAGCGCCAATAAATTCTGTTATTACGACTCTCGTTTGTGTAATCATATTGCAGATTTCATATGTCAGTTAGCATAGTAACCTTGAGTAATACACATGAATGGACAGTTATATCGTTGGAACTGCTTCTGAGACGTTTATAGGGAGATATAAAAATATATGATTTACTTACGCAGAAGACGTCTGAAACGCGTACTAAGAACTAGCAGAAAATCAAAATAAGGTCAAAGATCTAATGGTGACATGTATAAATAAATCAACGAACGTATGCAACACGTTCTTACCATACATTACGAGAATAATATTAAACGACAACATGAATGATTTGAACTTGCACATGCTATAGATATATGCAATTAATTGGCGAACACCGCGTAACACATATGCTGTAACGCGTACGTTATTGTAATCAAGAAACAATGGCATTGAAATTTTCACGCGTCAATCGTACCGAGTGCATTCAATGCATTTCGGCGAGTCGTCAAGCATCACGTCGTTATGATGTCACACAATAAATCGATGATTTACTTACATTCTCTAATCGCGTATGGTAGAAAATTATTTTCATCGCGCAATATTAATAACAGCGTGACGGTGTCCTCCCTGTCATAGAATTGTAGCGCCAGGCTATTGGCGCTACAATCGACTATTTAAATCGGATAACCTTACCGTTTTCTCGCCTGTAAAATAACATCGGACAGTCGACATATTAAATTTCCGCGTAACCGCGTACGAAGAATGCGAAAAGAAAAACACGATAAAAAGAAATGAACGATGAATAAAGCAACGCGTCCCCGTGATACCGTCATACACATATATGTGTATCTATACAGCATAGCATGTATTATGCATTTCAGCAATACTTCACAAACGTAATAACGCGCTCGTGCTAATGGCCGTTTACCATTTGCTGATTGTAATAAAAATGCTCGAGTTCGTTAGGGCGATTTCGAACTTCGCGAGCAATTTGCTGCCATCCCTGGTCGGCTGTTAGCCGTAATCGAAGCGCTCGCCCGTTTGTAACGCTGACTCGGAATCGCAGAATATGCAATTTTTAATTACACTAATTATTCGTGAAGTATAATTATTTTCATATTGCCAGCTGGAAGCTTATACACGACAAAATGGTAGGCTTGTGTCCTGGCTGATCCATTTCACTGTAAATTCCATCCAACTTGCCTAAAGAGAAGGCTGGTAGTGTCGTTGGAAAATATTTATTTTTCTTCAACAGTTTAGCAAGATTACGTACCCGAAGGAAAAATCATATACGCGATACGGTCAAGGACGTTTTGTTTTAGCAGCCACCATCGGGTGGCGAGGTAAATTCATTCATCTGTAACATTTTATAGCGTATTACGTAATGGCAATACGTAACGTGCGTTCCTCGTTGAACGTAGATACTATTTTCAAATCCGCAGAGGATAAGCTAGAACGAATTAAAACGAATCGGATGCTGGTCTCGCACGTATCGTAAAGCGAACGAGAGTCTGAAAACGATACCGGCTATAAATTAAGTTTTCGCAATGGCGTCGTCGTCGTGGTCGTAACGCCAAGACAAGGTCATTGTCACGCCGAGGCCTCTCGGTGCGACTTTTCGCCCGTGAAAGTCTCTGCTGGGCCCACTGTGTTCTATATGCTAGTCAGTCGAGCCTGGTCACAGGGGAGAGCCACTCGCATGCGCCTCTTGCGAGGTATAGGCGGCTACGTATGGATATGGGCGAATTCGCGGGAGAAGGATGGCTGTATGGAAGAAGGTAAGTAGGACGGGACCGTACGAGAGAGACAAAAGGGACAAGCAGCAAACAAGTATCCTGGTACCCCTACGCACACTTATAGAGATAGAGGGAGGGAGAAGGACCTACCGATAGACAACAGAGAAGAGGGACAGAGACCTACTGTGTCTCCTGGTACGAAAGTTACTCGGGCAGTTACCATGGGCGGGGGCATGCCCATGTATGGGACGAGAGCGCGAGCCACACAGGCTGTAGCGTCCAGTCTTGCGATAATGCTTTTATTTCAGAACTCGTAAGACGTACTTACAAACTTCACGCTGGTGGTTGGGCTCCTGCGAGTTCTCTCGGTCGCCGCTACGCGGCGTCGCGCTCCGTCGCCTTGATCTTAGGTTTTTGGGAAAGTTTGCGAGCGGGAATTCATCGTGAATCTTTGTCACGTGATGCACTTCAAAATTATCTACTCGAAACGATCTCGTTGAAAATCTCATGTAACGTGTCTACACGTAAAGCATCCTCATTCCCGCCGACGCTAACTGCAAGAAGGAGAGAACGGGAGCAGTGCGGCTACGAGGCCTCGAGTTCTGCCAAGCGGCAGTCATATGCCGTCTCTCAAATCTTACGAATGTTCACTCGCATGTGAGTGTGTCATACCGACGGAAATATCTCAACCTCCGTATCTTAGAGCAAGACATTCTAAACCCTCATTGCTTAGCTATAGGACCTACGTATTGCTGAGCTGATGTAACGCGCGAGAGTAAAAGGGATAAACGAGGCAGTTGTCTTATTCTCGAAATCACCTGGCAATTTTGTTTCGTACGAATCTCAGTAACGATCGGCACCTTTTTTTTTTCTCTCGTTATACGAATTTGTCTCTTTTACCGGCTATGGTTTTGGCCTTTCTCGATGCTTCTCGCCGCATGCGATTCGACGATGCAAAAGTTACTCGACGAATGACTTTCGCTGAAACAGTTTCCATTCGCCGCTAGATATAGAGCATTAGTGGAATCCAATGAAAGCTTTGGACAGCGGACGAAGTTGCGCGGGAAATTTGAAGAGTAATAAGAGAAAATGGCGAGGTGGAAAAATGAACGGAAGCAGCAACGTGCACGCCGAGTGGGTCATAGATCACGCGAGCGAGTGGATTCTCTTGGAAATTGAAATGCTTGCGAAAATCCTTGACGTGAATTACTTTACACGAAATGAAGTTGGCGCATCTCTTCGTCCTTCTCCACTGTCTTATCGAAAATGGGAATTGCACTGACGACGACTCCTCCATAAAGTTCCTCCTCCAGTGTGGGGAGCTCCGGCTGCTCTTCGTTCTCTCTCGACTTCTGCACAGACAAATCCGTCGAATCGGATCCGTGACTACGAGGGAAAATTTATCTATCTGGTGACCGAACTTCTCTTCGCTGAGCAAGGTGAATTCATCCGCAATGGAGAATTCGAGCCGCGAGGCGAAATCGCATGGGAAAACGTTCGAACGGGGAGAAATCAATCGAGAATAGAGGGCAACTTCTCACGGGAATTAATTCTACTTACTTTTTTACTCTCGTGCTACTGGCTGTTGATCAAACGTTAATACTGTATCACGACTTCCTTCTCAGTTTAGCAACATCCGATGATTTATTGCTAGGCTTTTCAGGTGACCTGGATCTTTAACATCCTGAAGTTTATTTGGTCGAATCTTTGAAATTGATCTAATAAAATACTTGAGTCAAGCGAGAGCCTTTTTTTCCTACCTTACAAACGCGATTGAGTAATAAGAATCTCTATGAAAGAGCGTTTGCAATATGTCGACATGCACGGTCCACCTATGGAGTGTCCTGATAACGACGCAGAGTTATGACTGTGCATTTAATTCGATCGTTGCAGCGTTCCTCGGTAATGATAGTTCAACGCCAGACGTCACGTGGCCGTCGTCATTGTCGCTGTCGTGGAAGTAACTTTTATCACAATACATTGCGTGATTACCTGGATTCTAGGTAAATTCTCAATGATGTAGAAATGTAATTCCACGTGTAATTTACGTAATTTTATTTCACTTATTACCTCATCATTGTAAGAATATACGTTTCCGTCGTTTCTATTTGTAATTGGTCGAATCTAAATTTATGTCGGATTTGAGCGACATGCGAATCAAGGGGAAGTTTCTATTATTCAATAAACACTGAATTTGCATATGTAGAGTGTCGCTGGATAACTGAATTTATTATTGTAAGTTGATTACTACACGGTTCCATTATGGATGTTGCGTTAACTCCTTTCCGCATGACTTTTTTTCTTTCTAAGCACAAGATTGATAATAGAAGAAAAATCAAAATTAAACGTCTTCCAATGATACAAACTGTACTCCGTCCATTAATTTAATGTGTTTCTCTGATAGGCCAGAAACGAGAAAATTTTCATTAGATTCAATTGGCGGATGTTAAGCCGTTTTTTTTAAATAGGTGATTCACAGATCTCTCGCAGACCAATTTATTTTTATACAGGCTGCCAAAAAAATATTATACTCGTGGAGCCGACTGCGGTTTTGTGATAACGTTCATAATCTGTACGCACTTGCAGACGTTAGTCGTATCATGCGAAACCGGAAACTATCTAAAGTCTGTTCACGAGCTCGATGTGTTTTTCGACAATTTGCAAACAATGTCGTCCTTAGAAAATAACACGCGACTTTCCGTCTAATCAGAAAAATATATGGTAAAATAAAAAATGCATACTGTGTAACCAAAACTGTATGCAGAGCCGTTTGTAATTTCTCATGGATTGCATTATTTGCCAACTGTCAGAAAAACACATTGAAGTTGCGGATAAACTGTGCGCAAGATAAGTAAAAATAAATTGAAATATATTTATAACACGATACGAAAAAGGGTTAATAATGAAGCTTTCATCGATGTACGATAGTTTTTCTGAATTTGTTTTAATGAATTGAGCTATACCTACTTGTTCGAGTATCTGAAAAATTGTATTAAAAATGTATTTTAGTTGATATAAATAAATTATAGAAAATTTGCATTAATAAAATGGAATATTTATTTATATATATTTATTATTAAATTGCGCGAAAGTAATACTAATTTATTGAATAATTTTTTTTCCCCAGTATAAGACCGATGGTAGTTACCATATAGGAGTCAATCTCATTTACACATTTTCTGGACTATTTACAAATAAATAATTTGAGAGCTACGATAATCAATTTCCATGTTCTGTGTAACACATCTCGGTCGTTCTGTTGACGTCGATTTTATGCCTGTTGGGTAAAGCCACAAGCATAGCCACAGTCACCATACGGGAGTCTCAAACATACTGCATAGACCACTGTAATCGGTATCAGCACCACCAAGAGAAGGAAGGGTACGATAATTTCCAGGAACGTAGTCGAAGTAAATTACAGCGGACCGTGCTGGAGGTTATAAGCGGAAGGTAAATGCAATTAGGCCAGACCCGCCCTGTTTCTCTTAAGGTGAGAAACTAATATCCTGCTATTCCTTTCTCTCTCTCTCTCTCTCTCTCTCTCTCTCTCTGTGTCTCTGTCTCTATCTCTCTCTCTTCGTTGCTCTTGTGCAGTTATCAATTCTTATCTCTACACCATTTACTCAGTAATACCGATGCTCATAATTCTTTCAATGAATAAGCATATGGCTAGGACCTTCGTGAAACTTTATTTCTCACTGCTTTATTTGGCCAATGTGTGATTATCTAGAGATGCCTAGAGATCCAGAAGAATCGGTTATTTAACCTCGGGACTGAATGCACCGGATACTCCGATGGGTTCGTTTTGTTCTTTTACCCCACATTTAACGCAATTACGCGGTTCGCGTGCATCTCGTGGATCTCGTGCATCTCCCCTAAGAAGTCACTTGCACTTTCGTTCCACGCGTCCCGTTTCGGTCTAGTAATCGCCGAGAATTTGATGGGTTCTTGTCGTGTGCGTGCAGCACAGCGACGGGCAAAATGATTTAGGACAGTAGACACGGTCCGTCGACGTTGATTATGCGCTTTTCAAAGTTCTAGTCCGCCATGATGATCCATTAGGCTCGGGATCGCCAAGAACAGCTGCTGCTGGACTGCATAGTGAAATTATTATCTCGTCGCGACGCTCTCCCGACGGTTATCGATCACTTGCAGGAATTTCGCTGTAACGTCTCCGATACCGTTGAGCTAATACAGCGCGAGTGCAAACTGCGGTATCTTGGACTCTCTAAAGATACCTACTCTGGAACGAACTTGACAAGACACTTTGTGAGACGCGCCAGGCTGTAGTGGCACTAGCCAATAAAACGCGATTCTTGTTTTCGTTTGTAATCTCTTTATCAGCACGTGGTTGGCAACTGTCCAATGTGTTTTCTTCTCGCTCGGTAGGCGACTCGAGTCACACGGCCTGTTTTATTCGGATGTTGATGTATCGCGGAACGTTGAAGCTCTAGGTATATGTATAAGAAGCGTCCAATGGGAAATCCTTCGGACTTTAGTAACGCCGTTACGCTATTGGTATCCGCCGTGCTAAGTATAATACGCCAATGTATAACGGCGAAGTGCACCACCTAACCATGAGTTTTCATCAGTAAATCGATCTGCCAAAAGTACAAAGGACTGTGACCACCGTACGTCGTAGACGCTTTTAATGTCGAAGAGTTATCGTGTTCAATGTGTTTTCAGTGTCGCCGCCTCCGAAGATAAATCTAAACTCTTTGAAGGAGATGCGAAATCCACTGCGTTTCGTAAGAGGGGAGGAAAGACTTTGTTCGAGTGTCTCGGAAGTGACTTTTCTGATTTATTATCGGCGATTCTTTAGCCATTTTTGCTTAACCCTTTCACTGCCAGTGGGAATTAATGCTTTTCACTTGCTCTTTTACTTTTTATATTGAAAAATTTCTAATTTCACGAAATCAAACAATTTTCGGCTTTTCTGATTTATAAACACTTATTTTTTATGTTCTCGATGGTTTTTGCATCTATATTGTTTTTAATGGTAATTATTTATATAAAATTATATTCGATGAAAGAGCTGGAAAAATTACGAATCGACGAATTGTCACGGTAAAATGGATAAAGGGATGTCATTGCGGTATCACGCGTGGAAACTAAGAATCGTCTAATAATTAATGAATTTTAGCGAAATTAGTGAATTTATTTTGACTATATATATATATATACCTTATACACTAACCATTTGGATGCGCTGAGTCAAACGCGCGCATTGTCACTGGTTAGAAATTATGTTACACGAGAAACTAAATTTGTTCACTCGAATTAAGCTTGCACTCGGAGCGTCATAAGCTCATGAGCCTCTGGAAAAGAAGGTACGCTGGGCTCTCTTGATCTCGCTATCTTTCTTCCTTTCCTTGGCTCTCTCGCTCTCTCGCTCTTTATAATGCTTGTCAGCACGGTATTCGAGAAATGCAACGTTGAGCTGCAACGCGCACTATGTTATTTACTTCTGCAATATCATTGTTTTAACACACGCTACGGTAGCGTGTCACTAAACATAAATGCTACACGTGTCACCAGTCATAACGACGAGCATGTATGGTTACACGTATGTAAAATACATCAGGAGTCTAATCAAAGCACGCTATCGTGATTAGGACTGTTAAGATTTAATATGTTTATGACGTATCACAAAGCATTTTCTTCACGCTCTCCGTGCACAATGAGAACGATGACTAAAGAATTTTAATGAACTTCGTGTGCCGGATAAACATTTTAGACACTAAATGGATGACTGATTGATTATTTTACATGGTCCATGCGTATAAGCTCCCGCACAGGTACGTTTACTAACATGACTTGGATCCGAAATGGATTAGGGTATGATCTTCGTACATCAAGAAAATAGATCATTATGGATCATATAAATAATTCTTAGATCATTCATAGATTATAGATTCATTCCGTAGTGTCAAGTTATCGTTCATGGATCTATGAAGGCGTGATCTGCTACGAACCGTATAAATAAATTGAAGTATGACTTGGTCTAACTAGACGTACCTGTACGGGATCTTATATGGACCATGAAAACTGATGAATAAAGTTTCATGAGAAAAGGGACTGGATCGAAATCTATAGAATTTTGGAATATATACGAAGTGCACTAAGATTTTTGCGTGGGCGTCCGAAACGAAAACGTCCCAGGCCCATTGAGCATCAAGCCACGTGGTTGGCTCAGGGCCAGCCGGAGCAGTCTTGAGTTATGCTCATAACTATATGACTATACACCAGAGATTCGTAATAGATCTAATATGCGTGTACTATAAGTATATCAATGCATGAGTCACATTAGAATCTTCCCTGGTTTCCATCCATACGACTTTTTTTTACTTTTATCGTATTTTTGTCTTTTGGCCCCTCCCTTGTTTCTCCCGGCTCGCTCGAATTCCCCGAGCGAATGATTCTTATACGGTCCAATCAGAAATGGCGCTTGGACCAATGCCCGAAGAACATACGTCTACTTGTCGACTTTTTCGATTTAATCCTTTTTTTTTTCACAGAATAACGCTCAAAGTAAGTATTCTGCGACACGACATTATTTTTCGTGAAAATTGTAAATCTAGATTCGACTTTTGTAGATCGTCGGAACGGGCGTTCCAAAATTGTATTTATTTGATCTTTCGTTTATATACGCAATCGTTTATTTACTCGCGGTTCGAGTAAAGTGAAAAAGGATTTGCCGAGTTTTCCCACTATATCTTTTTTCCATAAGATAGTCCAAACTCTCTCTGTCGTCAGTCTCCTCGTTCAATGAAGTATTTATTATTTTCTGCGTAATAAACGCGTTGATCGAGATTTCCCGAAATATTTGAAGCTCGTTTCTCGAATCGCTCGTTATACCGATAAGCGATGACATCAACGCCGCTGACCCCGTTTCTTCTTTTCTTGGTTCATTGGTTGCATATAATTATGTAGTGGAATTTATCGATTTTTTTTCCAGGCGCAGCTCCTCTTTTCGGGCACATTCGTTATTTAGTGCGTAAAACGCGAGGTGTGCCTCAAGTACGAGAAAATACTTTAAAATGAATTACGAAGCCCAGGCCATAAATTTCCATGTTGCGAATAGAAATTGTTATTCGTTGGAACATTGGCCTGGGGTAAGAATGCATGTATTATTCAATCGGGTCAAATCAGACGTGATTCCACCGTAAGGAACTCGCGCCTCTCATGTTCCATTCATGATCTACAAAAGAATCGGTTCTGTCCATACGGTTTTCAAGTGCGTCATGTGCCGTCCGATAGTCAGATACATATACTGGCTCTATGTATATGCCCTGTGTACCACAATATACATATAATATATAATGATGGACATTCTTCCCACGTGGGTCGTGCGATTCCTTTCCGACTGATGAATTCCACGTTATTATGATTCTTTGTTTCGTATTTTTAGGCATACGTATCTTATTACAAATTCTTTGTTGCTTCCCTTCTTTCTGGGACTCTATTGTATTTTTAGTGCAGCGCGAGTAAATATTTTATCACGCTTAGAATGTGGCGGCCCGTCAGAGCATAGCGCGTTAACGTGCTGTTTCTGGCAATATTTGCCTTCAGTTAATAGGCAGCCTAGACACTCCCAACGATGGACGAGCCAGTGCGACGCGTCGCGACGTCTCAAGACTTTCGTCTAGGGTATTTCGTGCCACGTGGATTTTGGCTCTGGCTACCTATGTCTTTGCGAATATCATTCAGCTAACTTTGATATTCCAATCACTCCGTTTGTGGTAATCCGTCTGTATAGATATAATCTGTCGTTCATGAAATTTTTGCACTCTAATTTGTTGTCGGGTCGAAGAAACAATAAACTTACACCGAAAAAAAGTACGACCGCGGTGTACAAGAAATTGTGAAAAAAATTGACATTCGCAATTATCACCTTGCCCAACGAATAAGAACGCAGCTTAGCTGTTGAAAAATATCTCCGATGAGCAGCATGAATTATGCAAGTGTATGGCTCTTTTCTTTTTCGCGATATTTACGAGAAAAACGACTTGTTCGCGGCGCGCAATTACGAGGAGAATTATGTGTTGGACGCCGTGAAGACGCGGCGCTATCCATTTTACGTTATAAATAGATAAAAATTCCTACAGGATCTCGAGGAGCGGCCTACTTTTTCTCAGAGACGCCAATTGCGAGGATTTTTTTTTTTTCATATTTAGCTATATTAGTTTTTTCATTTGAATTTTTTTTTAATCGCCCTACTAATTTCCTATCTACATGTTTCGCTACCTAATGCGAAGGTCACGACGTAAAGTTAACAATACCGAAAAAAGAATTTCCCCACGACTATGGACTCGCGTGTTTCATCCAAGAGGAATAGCTAATCTTGGATCGCGAATTTACGATGCTCGCGCTCCTGAAATTCTTTGGACATGCGTTCCCCGCGACTATATATATTTATTTATTCACGGCACCTTTCGGTTCGCTCTCTTTCCTCGAGTCGGCATCCCCTTTGCTTTGCGTCCAACCCGTTACAAGTGTGTCAATGAATAAATTGTCATTAAATCATCAACTACATGTGGCTTTTGTCCTTTCTTGTTTCAGAATCACGAGTACGGTGGCTACGGCGATGAACCACGTCGCAAAAGGTACGCAGCCTAAATTTAACCTATATTTTGCATCGGTCCTGAGTTCGTTATCGTATACCGACATCGTCTGAGGTCGAGTTGACTTTTTAGAATGTCGTTTGAAATAACCTGGTAATGCAGATCAGATGTATAACGTACACGTGGTTCCCTCTATTTAAGTTGAAATATCAAATGAAGGGAACGCGAGCTCCGTGGAGATTCTGGATATTGGATGAGGCTCAGATGGGATCCTGAATAACTTTGTTGGGATGCCATTTTAATTAATTTCACTTGGACGATTTATATCTCATGACGTAGAAGCATTATACCGATAACGAAATGTTAACGCTAAATACGTCGGTTCGATCGCGCCTATTCTATTCTTATCGTATGTGGGTTAATTTAGCGGGGCAACCGGCACAACTGTACCGATTCGCGAGATATTTTACATGCCAAATTGTCATTGTCAAATTACGGGCTTTAATCGAGTTGTGACTCCGTATAAGACAGTTGATTGAGATATCTTTTTCTGATTTTCAGGGAAGACAATAACAAACCGAATCACGTTCTCCTCTTTACAATTATCAACCCGGTGTACCCCATCACTGTGGTAAGTGTCCGAATTTATGGATAATTGCAAATCAGACAGATTGGTACGTGCGAGAAACAAAAAAAAGACGTGGATAAAGAAGAGAAGAAACCGTCGATTTATTACGTCTTAACGCATCAGGAAACTATAAATAAATGGACATCCTCCATCGGACTAATTTCATCGTGAATGTTCTGTCGCGATGACTTCCTCGTTAACCGGAAACTAATTTTTCAGTTGCCCGGAAACCCATCCTCTCTCTCTCTCTCTCTCTCTCTCTCTCTCTCTCTCTCTCTCTCTCTCTCTCTCTCTCTCTCTCTCTCTCTCTCTCTTCCCCGTTCGTCAGTACCTCGACTCGCCAGCAAGCATCTTCTGTCCACTCGGCAACCTCTCTAAGCATCTCTCGATTTACACTTTATTTCTGTTTGGCTGCCAGTAATAGATAAGCGCGGTCCTTTTCTGGTCCTCGGGCGATCTTCCTTCGAGATCATTCGCACTCGGAGTGCGAGTGCCGCTCGCGAATACTCGCATAGCGTCCGGGTCACAATGCTTATTTTCTTGTGGCACGTTGGCACTCGTTAAGCGGCATCGAAACACGCTTCCTATGCTCCCTTTTTATGCTCTTTCCTCCCTCCCTCTCTCTCTCTCTCTCGCGCGCTTTCTCTCTCTCTCTCTCTCTCTCTCTATCTCTCTCTCGTGGCCTCACTCCATTTTATCGCAACTGTCCCTTTCTCTTCCAAATGCGAGACACTCGATCTCTCTCTGGCTTCACGTATATACATATGTACATATAAATAGATATATACCTACCATCAGATCCCGCAAGCCGATCGAATAAACTATTGGTGTCCGAAACTGTTAGGTAGGCGTACAGCTGCTAGTGGTCGATCATATTGTGTAGGACTGATTAAGACTGTTATGTCTCGTTCGACATTTTACAATGCTTAGTAGCCAGGTGTGTGTGTTTGCCTGTAATTAGCAAGAATCCCTTTGTTAATGAATCTTAAATATTATTCCTTATTGTTTCACCTTATGTCACTACTCGTAACTGATCGATTTTCTTCCCTCGCTAAATATTTATTCTGCTTCCATCGAGAAGTCCCGTTATATTACAATGCTCGTATCGCATATACTCAAACGTTATATGTGTGTCACGTGTCTACATTTGTATATCTTGTTATAAAAAAAAATGGGTCTCGCGAAACTTTTGTCGAAAAATTATTATCCCTATATTTATTGAAAAGTCGCGTTCAAGCACGTGGAACCTTTTAAATTTATCGTTTATACCGTCTTCGTATCGAATACGTGGGCAGCAACGCGGAATTAGTCTTGGCGACAAGTAATTGCGTACTTAGAATTCGTTTCGCCGAGAGATATCGGTCTAGGAACAGAGAACCGTTCAGAGCATGCGAGAAGAGCGGACTCTGCCAAGTCTGAGGCATACCGTCGCGGTACAGTCCCGTCCAAGCACTGCCGCCACGAATGATTAGTCTTTACCCCGGAATGCAATGGATATCAATAGTCTTACTCGTTGCATTATTCTTCGTACGCTTTATCATTTCTTTTTTCTGGTGAAATTTGTTGAATTACTTTATTTCAGGTAAATATATATCTCTAAGACCTTTGGAAGAGGATCTTGTCGCGACGAACGAGAGTTTCGCAGCAGCGAGGTTATCTGCCTGACATCTACTGGTAATTCTTCTGTTCCGAGACACTTACTCATTTGATATACCTATTCCTTTCTAACGCACCGACGGCGATGCCGGTTAAGCCGATCGAATTTCTCCGGCTTTCTCTCTGTAACTGCTAAGAGAGTGTTTCCTTTCCTGCGTGAAATGAGAAAGGGTTGACGAATTGGAGTTTGCACATGCGTGAATGACAATGTTGGGCAGCTCGATGAAATCTTTGTTGTGCGCATGTATCATCTTCACTTTGTAACGTGTAATGGAGGGCTAATGCTCGCTCGTGACCCAGATGATCGTCCTTGAAAGAAACAAAGAGCGGAACGGAGAATGGAGGAGGATATAGATGTTTACACTTTTGAATTCCCTTTGTATCATCCCTTTAAACTCGCTGCAAGTATGACGCAACTTCAGAAACCCTATTTTGCGTATGTCAAGTATCTTTCAGAAAATGAGATGCGCAATTGTAATTTATTCTTGTAGAATTCTTTAGTCACGATCGAAACCATTAACGGAGTTAATTACCGTAAAGGAATTGCCAGTCGTCTTTCGCGTTTACTTTTTTTCGATTAGCGATTTACTTAGTTTCGAAAAGATAAGTGGCTAAGTATAGGACATTTTTATAGTACAATCCGATATAGTTTCACCGAAGATTCCATAGTCAGCGATACGTCTGTCTTTCTCTTACGCACTAAAATACCCATAAATGTAGCCTGTATTTGTCCTCAATTGACAAAGACAACGAAACCACGAAGAAGCATAGTGTCTCTCTCGTACTCACGAGCGTAGAAAAATCGAAAATTAAATCAGACACCATTTCCGAGCAGCGAGGAAAAAAGCCTCAAAAAGTCTACCCGTCCTTTTCTAATGCACGCAACATACGAAAATATGAAAAATATTAATTCCAATAATTTTCTCTCGCATCGATCACAGTGATATGTTTTACGATTTATTCTCATTGACCAGTCGAGCAAGTAGGCGCAAATATATCAGTGATATTTGAAGTTGGGAAGTGACAGCTGTCAAATGTAGCTGGTGCGTCTGACTGAAAATTGTCGCTGCATAAAGTAATAACCCAGTTGAAATACACAGAGAGCCGGTGCGTTACTCGTGACGTCCAGTTTACTTGCCCACTTGATATCTCGCGCTCTACCAAATTGCAAGCGGTCATCGTGCATCTGTAGAAATTATACCGGGTGGCTATCCCGAGTCCACAACCTTAATGGACTCCCTGTCTTCGACATATGGAAAATTATTTTTAGGTTGGGAATTAGTGAACGTAGCTTCGCAGGAAGAACGAGGCGATACATTAAAAATATACCAGCCGTGTGATGGGCCTGCCGCATTCGTGCTATACTTAATCCACGTGCTCGCTATACACGCGTCTTCTGCTATCCTTTCTCATCTGCTCACTCACTCGCTCTATCCCTGAATCATATATTCCCTCCTCTCTCTCTCTCTTTTTCCCCACTCTACTCGTACGCGTTGAGTGCCATAAATTATCGATGCGTAATCACAAAATTGCGGATCTCACAGCCGGATGGATACAAGCCGTTGGAATATGAAATAAAGCTGGAAAACTTGTTGGCTCTCGATGAATGGAACTTCCATCAGATACATATCACTTTGAATTGAGCAACCCGCCTCTAGAAAGTCAAATCCACAGTAAAACTCGTGCACGAACGTTGGATTGAGTGGGCTCGAAAAATATTTCTGTTTCTTTCATGTGGGACATCTTGTAGTTACACGCGTATTGGGACTAGAGTAGCTTTATGTATATATGAGAATAAAAAACGTCTGCCGAATAACTGCTCGTTCTTCTTTACTTTTATTTACTTTCTTTCTCTCTTTTCTTTTTCTTTCGCTCCACTCGACTTCCTATCCCTAGACACTTGTCGCTTGCGTTTAACCGCTAACGATGTTTTGCTCTCGGGTGTCTGTCATGATGATACCGCGAAGTTTGCGTGAACTGTCCTTATATATATATATATACATATATATATATATGTGTGTATAGGGAGCACTCGTGTGGATTTCGACCGCAAAATCACACGATAGCCGGACACGTGAACTCCGCTATACATATATCGTTGATAACCGTTCTTACACTGCACGCATAGATTTTATACGTTGGAATTATTTTATTTTGAAAAAAAAGAATTTTTAGTATCACGATCATTTGTTAAATCGAGCTGGTACGTTTTACTATCCGTTCACTATTTTTATCTCTCTTCTCGATTCCCAATACGCTGCTCTTGTTCCGAATTTTACAATTGGTTTTGCATGTTCGATCGGCGCATTGTATCTACAAAAAATAAGCCCAGGATTTTTTGTGTCGGCAGATGTTTTTCTGATCCACATTATATGGACACCTGGTATTGGCACGTATTACTGTTTATATATTTTTATGTGTTTTCGAGAACTGCAGAATCCACGAATGCCGGACATTCCAGTTGTAGTTCTACACGTTTAATCTTTTTCCACAACCTTTTAAAATTTTACTACTGATCATTCTTCTCGGTCTGATATATTGTATAATGTATGTATAAGTAAATGAAAAAATCGACATCGTCTCTGTCGATCTTGATCATCACGAATCTTGCTGAACCGAGTTTCAACCTGTCCCAACCTGCCTTTAGGTGTTCGAATTTATTCTTTTCGTCCCCGAGACCCTCATACACAAACAGACTTACGTACTCATAAATATCCTCGGTAAACAGTTGGATCTAGTCTTTACATAGTAAGTCAGTACTTTGGCCACGTTAATACGTTACGGACGTCTATAAAAATACTCGATCGGTACGTCCAGCATAAATTGGTATGTGCAGTAGTCAGCTACGGACATAGGATTATATAAAAAATATTCCAGTAAAAACATGGTCTCGAGTTCATTTCGTAAAGTGCCTTGAATAAAGTATTGATATCGTATAAGAAAGATATGGAGAAAATCAGCGACGATGATGAGGTCAACTTATTTTCGTCACGGTGCCGTCGTCGTCCTCCTTCCCCCTCTACCTCCTGCTCCTCCGGCTACTCCTCCTCTACATCGTCTCGCGTCACGGCGTGTCTGCGCGATTATGCGACGGTGCATAATTCGAATCTCAGGAACATGTCGTGAATATATATACCCATCTATCTGTGCGAGAATAAGAATAAAAAGAAAAAAGCAAAATGCTAGTCTAAAGTGGCCGAAGGCGTTCGGGGATCGGTTATATGTGAATTTAGCCAGGGATAACGAGGCGCTAACTAACTAAGTACGTGCCTCGAAAAGAGGGACGGGCTTATAGCCTTAGCTTAAGTTGGTCTCCTGCGTATGGAATGTTTCGTCGCTTTTCTCCAGGCTTTAAGCACTTTAAGGATAGCAGCAAAGCTCAAGGGGAGCGGCGTCCTGTGCTTGCCAAGGGAGCTCAAAGTTGAAGTACAGGTAATTACGCAATAGAAAGCGAATTCATTTCTATTCCACGTATGTGGTATCGGCACGCTAATGATCTTGCTCAATTACCCACTGGAATAAACCAAGAGGTTCTACTCTGTCTGGATATCGTTGCGAAGATAATACGAATGTCTGAAGGACAAAGTCGTAGAAGGAGAGGAGGATCACGGGTAGGCGATAAAGAAGATGAAGAAGAATAAACGAATGTTATTTGCTGTCGAAATAATTTTAGATCCTATTTCGATTTATCATCGTCAGCTGAGAGCTGAGGAAACTGTTGTCACGCTTTACGGGCGAGCTGTCTGTGCGCCTGGGCTGTGCGTAGTGAACGTAATTCGTTTTCACGTGAGACTTTCCCCAGGTTACAACGTATTATCGTTGGATTTGGTCGGCGCGAAATGTTTTGCGAGAAAAGAGAATTCGCCAGGCTTTTCAGAAAGTTATACGGTATAAAGGGAGCGTCGGGATGTCTTTTTTTATAACCTCAGTCTCCCCCCACTCCTACTCCCCTCTTTCTCTCTCTCTATATCCCCCTCCTTTTCTCTATATCTTTGCCTACGTTTCTTGCGGTTTGCTGTCCACTTTGTTTTTTTCTTTCTACGTCATTTCCACGGCTCACGCGTCTGGAGTCCGTCGACAGGCAAAAGCCCGTCGTGTACTGGTTTTTTTTTTTTTTACGTCTTTCCATACCATAGGCAAAGTACCTAGTTGCGAAGTGACGCGAAATTAATCTTTTCTCTCGTTAAACGCGTCTCTCGTCTCTCGTCCCTCCTCGTCGTCAAGTAGAAGCGAAACACATAAGACGTAGATACGCTCCTTCACATGCGATGAGATGTCCAACTCGTGTAACTCGTTACGCGTGATAAATTTACATTTTAGCCCTCCCAAAACGTCGTCTACGGTGGTTCGACGATTCTCTCGAGATTTTCTTTGAGTCCTTTTTTTTTGTTGATTTTGTAATTCCTCCTCAGAGTCACCATTTCTTTCGAACTCTTTTTTTGTCTCCCCTTCACCATCTCGAGAGCACTATTAATTTCGTAGCTCGTGCTACCCTTTCTTTCAATGTGCCTTCTACATGCTCGTTCTCTTCCTCGTGTCCGTTTGGCCCTATTCTTTCTTTTCTCTCTTTCATGTCTCTCGACGCGCGTACTGCTTCGTGTATATTTACATATTGTCGCGGCACGATTTCTCACGCAGGAGCGAGTCAAAACTCGCAGACCCGACCGAACGAGTGTGGCGAAACTCCAACCCGGGTTCATCTTTTCGCGTGGCCAGATGGGCTCTAATTAAAATAAATCACAGTCTCGACACGGAAGCCACGTGGTACGGATTTAAGCATGAAGCCGCTGTATCGAAACAATGTCGGAAGAACGAAAACAATTATAACGTATGGCTCTTGGTAAAAGCGCCGGCTGCTTGCGCCGGCAAGCGCGCCGGCGTCTTTCCTTGGGAAACCGAGAGAATGAAATTCTAGGGCACATCCCTTATTCGACGCAGGTTATAGCGGAATTAAATTTGCATTTAATATGGATAACGCCGCTATTCCGTAATTTTCCACGAAGCTTATGCGATAAGAATATCATTCCCGTGAACGAGAATGTACGACGAGAAGAAAGTATTAATTTTTTTTTTTATAGACATAAAAGAACAAATCGGTATTAATAATTGTTAATAATAACCGAAAGCTTTCTCACCCGTATATAATATTAACGTAAGGATTATCGTGTATATCTATTTGTACGTGAAATTTATTGTATGGGAAAATTTCTTTATGTATTATGCAACCCACATATACTCCCACATGTATAACATCACATTGAGGACTTTTCGCGATCGTTGAAATATTAAAGCCAAATGATGCAAGCTACTGATGACGTAGCTGCAGGTGCATTCGAATCTTTAGCGATTCTCGATTGGATTGCCGTGATATCGATAATCGATAATGCTAAAAAAAAGTCGATAAACGAATTAAACGAATGAATAAACCGGTCAGTGAATCGGTTTGATTTATTAGGTAAGTAGGACAAATCGCGCACGAGACACTGACAAAATATGTTTTGTAATTTTATGTTAAATGATTAAACGTCGGCCCCAGAGATGGCCGTGTTAGCCTGGGTCACCGCAATTGGATGTAATCCCGTTAGCCGTGCATATATAGAGACAAATATGCACTTTGATTTATGTACATCTGCGACAGAGTAGAGTCGTCCATTTTCCACATGAAAATGTAAGTCAGCAACATATGAAGAAAAATCCACCAACTGTATGTACACATACGCGTTACGCCAATTGCCTGTCGCTCGGATCCTCTCGATCCTTTTGATCCAAAACGATTTCGTGATGTTACGTAAAACATAAAGCGATGACTCCCATAATAATGGAAGACATGAGAATTCGTACTGCTTGTGCGTCGATTACTTCTTTGATATTTTTGGATGCTCAAAATAATATTCGCGAAGGGATGTAAAAATGTTTACGAGCACACGGATAGCATTTTGACGGTTTAATATATTAATTTTTAAGACAGAATACGTGGCGCTTTATGTCGTTCGTCACTGGTTAAAAATTCCCCTGGGGAAAAATATTTCTTGTCATAAATTTTTAACTATGCAAAATAAAAAAATGTTTCAGGTACATTTTATGAAATTTAATGAGAACTGTTTGGATAAATTAAAATTTGAATCACATTCCATTTAAGAAATAAGGGAGAGAGACGATCTTCCCGTTGGGGCTCCCACAATTTTTTTACACGTCAAATTCTTCCATTTAATGAGAACGAAAAATTCAAATCGATTTCTCCAATGATTTATGAGAAATCAGCTTGTAACGCTTTATTTTAAACCAATCTGTGTATAGGGTGTTCTAAGAGTGGCGATGCTAAGAATTCAGAAATACATGTGTTTTACCATTTAAGAGGATAATTAGGGGTTATTTAATTAGTAACTTAAACTATCCAACGTTGTATAGATTACTTGCATATATAACATGTGCAAGTCAAACATATAGAATCTGGACAACCTCCCTCTACCCCGATCGTTATTGTTTGATTTCCACATGTTCCAGGCACAAGCAGTCCGTGCAGTGCCGAGTAATTTCAGCTCATAATTGAATAACTCATAATTTATCCGTAGGATCCTAGAGGGTACAGCCAGAAGAAAAGATCCGTTGAAACGGAGTAACATCGCATGATCGATCCTCTTTTAATTCAATAAATTAAAATTTGCTTTCCATCAAACACATGTATCTCATTCCATCGTTGCAGTATATTTATGTCGAAAATATTAATTGATTTTAATTAACCTTAATTGGATAAAATTTACGGAAGAAAAATTATTTTTGTCGCAATTAAATTTTTTCTTCAGTTGGTATTGACTAAGTTTGTGTATTCAGCCCTTTTTTATTTTAATCAACTAGAACCTTCTTCGATTAAATGTCTATCCATGTGCTTCAATTATCATTGTATATATTTATCTCGAATATATTTCTTTATGGAAACCAGTAATTATGTGACTACATTTCACAATGAGAAACTTTATAAAAGAAGATTCGTTAAACGCGCTTTCTGTCTCCTGTTCGGCAGTAGCGTGTACGTGTTTGGTTGATTTGCTAAATATGGAGAAAATGTATTTGACTAAAGTATAGATGCGCTACTGTCCAAAAATAAATCAGTCAAAATTCTACTGATTATTTTAGTGGTTTAAAAATTTACTGAAAAAAAAAATTGATTTCAGGTCAATCAGTGTTTTCGTGTTATTGGAGTTCTATTGAGTTTATTGCGACTTTATCATATTGTTTGTCGCATTGTAACGTCGAGTATGAGTCGCTGCTGGTGACGTTAACTGCAGTTAACGTGTATAACCATGGTCATACTAACAAACAATGAATTGATGCAGCTTCCAATAGTATTACGATAGTATGTTACTTTTCTTTTCGATTTATGTAAGTCATGCTCATACATATTCATAAAATTTCTTACGGAAACAGTAATTTTGAATTTCAATATGTTTCCATAAATTTGTTGTACAAATTAATTTTCGGCTCTTTTTGCATAATTTTGATGTTTGTTTACATTAAAACAAAATTAACAATTAGCTAACCTTCAAAGTAATCCCCATTAATTTCTACATACGTATTTCCGCTAGCTCTCAAAAAACTGTCGAATCTCGCTTCGGAAAAAGAGTGGTTTTATTTCTGAAGATGTTACTTTTTGAATGAAATCGTAATTTCACTATTGTTTTTTGATGTTATATCCAGGAACGCTGTCAACTATTATACCTTATTTCAAAGCTTAAGGATAGCGCTTTAAAGTTAACCCTAGGGCGGGGAAAAAATAAAAATTTTAATATTGACGATTATAATTCTTAATCGCAGTAAAATGTATAAATTGAGCTGATAGCTCAATGGTAGATTGTCGTATTCCTCATCTCACTTCAAGCATCCGTACGATCGTAGATTCGAGTCCCAGTTAGGGTAGCGGAGATCGATCTGTCTACCAATCATGATACGAGACGCGCATCGATTTTTAAAAATTTTCTATTAATTGTTATTGTTTGTGCATATAAATATCGTTAAAAACCACTTCAAACATTCATATTGCAGTAAAATCGACAAACCATTTTTTTTGCGTGTACTGATTCAATCAGTAGGTATTTGACTTAAATACATACTTGCTAAACACAAATAACAATGTATTTGCAGCAAATAAATATTTATCAAGTTAGAAGATATTTACTACTAAATATGAATATTACGTACAAATCAAATAAATTAATGGAAATAAATAGAGTTCTACTAAGCCGGTATACAAATAAAAAAAAATTTATTTACGACAAACAGGATCCAGTTGACGGTTCAGAAATTACAAAGAAGCCAACAGTGAAAGTTTCGTCAAAATCGGTTCAGTGATTTTCAAGATCAACGAACATAAACAATCAAACTCATAAAACTCCTCCTTTTCATATCATTGTGGTATAGCATATAGATATAGATCTGTGTATTTTGATTTAATCATTTAAAAAATACTAGAACACGTATTTCTCAATTTAGCGCATGGAATCCAGTTCCGTTATCGTAGTACTCGCCACTTTTCGAGGATCGTCACTCTGTCGTCAAAGTGTCGTCCCACGCATGAAAAACAGAACAGGAACAAGCGGAATCGGAATAACGACGTGGTGGGGATGGACCAATCAGAATGTTTGTGTTCAAAATTCTAATACCCCAGGTTCCCCGTGGAGCGTATTTTACGGAGAACGGAATGAAATTCTAACCTTACTTTCTAACAAGCCTGATAAATTTACCAAAATTTAATTGATAATTATATAAATTAGTAAAATTATCCATTATTACGTTACTTTCTACAATAGCAATTATCTTAAATCATGTTAATTAATAAGAATGAGCTTCCCGTAAGGTTAGAATTACGTTCCGTTTTCCCTAAAATATGCTTCATGAAGAACTCGGGCTATTAGAATTTCAGAACGGAACGATCCCGATTAGTCAACCTTCATCGTTGTTCCGGTTCCGTGTGTCTCTGTCCTGTTTTCCAGACACGGTACAGCCCCCTCGCTTCTTTATTTTACTCATTCAGCAGCTTCGAACCTCCCATATCGAGGACAGACACTACTGTGCCTTCCATTTCCTGGCAATACCTAGATCGGAAATGGCAGCGCGCGCCCACGAGGATGCGGCGAGCAGCCGAAGGCAGGTGGGCCGAAGTGGTAGGCCGTGTTCGAATCCATCAAAGAATTCTTCTTTTTTCCAGCACTAGTCGATAATCGATAAGCTTGCCGTTCTATCCAGTAAAAGAAACTAGTAGAAGGTCGGCCAAAGGTTGTAGAAGGTAAAAAGACTGGAGCTAGCAGATAACGAATCGTAAAGAGAAATTATAATCGAAAGATATCTTATCCCACATATAACTATGCGGTCACGTGTCATTTCAAAAGTGGAAAAATTTTTATATACAATTTTTAATTAATATTTTATTTACTGAGCGATTCTTCAACAAAACTTTATCGTCGGTATCGCACGTTCACGTAACACATACATTTCTATTTTACGACGATCGCCTAACACGTTACTACACAGCTCGAATGGTCGAGCCTAAAAATTAAGTCTGTAGATGACATGGTAAACAAATATCTACCAACATCCATTAGCTACGTGGTGAAGATTTGATGAGCACTTTCCTATATGCATTCCGTGTGTATAATATACACACATATATGCATATATACATATGCGTACTATCAGCAGTTAAGTTCTAGATGGCATAAAAGGGCGTGCTGCTAAAAGGGGACTGAAAAGCGATCGATTGAATCACCAGTGGGAGGTTCGAGTGGATAAACGTACAGGGTGGCGAACATAAATGTTCTAGGGCTCCTTGGAAAAACGGTCAATTCTTTTCTCTTCTTTGTTCCCTTACCTTTTTTTTACGAGGGTACTAACTAAGAACGACGATCGCGTCCGGCGCTCGTGAATGAATTTTATTTCGAACCTCGCCAGACGCCACTGAAGCAACCATCCATGCTAAACGATTAGACCCGCTTTGAGAATAGAGGTTGATTCAAAAACAGTTTGTATTTTCCGACTTTCGGCAGTATCTCTTTCATACGCTTTTCTACTTTCCTCACTCGTCCCCTGTTCCCCGTTTTACTATCCGATCTGATTCCGTGGACCATTCTTTAAAAATTTCCTCTAACTGTCCTTGACCTTCATTCTTATCTGCTACTCGCAGCCACGGCTTAAGATTATAATCAGGCACCATGGTCCATTCGCAAGACGTATAATCTCGTAGAATTTAGGCGGCCCTAATGTTGTGACAGAACGAAGCTGCCTCGTGCATCACGCGTGTCCGAGTCACGCACGTGACATTACGGCATCCATTCCAGACGTCGAGGCACGCATGAAAATAACGCACACGCATACGCGACTACTTCACGTGCATCTGAGCCAGTAACGCATGAAAACCCAAAGAGTTCCGCATTCGCGAGATCGCTCACTTAGCTTCATCCTGACAAACTGAGACGTTCGTCTTCTGGCAATTGCCATTACTTCACGTCCCTAATATACTAGCCTATAGTTTTGCCTGAGCCACTTTGAAAATCTGTTATAACTATATTATAGTTACGTCCTGGTGTAATATGTATATTATATACGAAGGCTACTCCGTAGCTGGAACACTATGAATTTTCATTTTGGCTTTTGGCACCTCTTAACGGTCATCAAGGTTTCTTTGTTATATCATCAAAGCACGCGACTACATCGCTGTAATAGACGATCTCATCATTGTCAAATATTCATTTTATTCGTAATAGGTAGGTACTACTTCTAGGTGGTTTGGATGCTTGACACTTGGCCAAGTGGATTCTTGGCCGAAAAAAAATATAACGATCAAGTACTAAGAGCGTATCGTAACGTTCCCTTATTGAGCCTCTTTTATACGAATTAGGAACTCGAATGAGTTTATGAGCAATTACTTTGGAGAGGGACTGACGATTTCTTTCATAATTTTTGTTCCTGAGAAATAGCCTATCAATCCTAACGATGCTGAAGTATTGAAAGGGATCTGAAGAGCTGTGCGAAATGGCACGTTCGACCTTAATCGGAGGCCATACATCACTCCTTCGATATTCTCAGGACGATAAACTTGCAAATAAGATTTTAGTGCAAACTCGCCATGAATTATTCCTAACATCGGATAATCTTTTTTAAATCCCTTTATCGTTACCGATTGCGTCTTACGTTTCTAATGACCATACATTTCGTTTCGCGATTACGAGACCGAGAAGCGAACAGTCAATATAGAAATAACGCATTATGACGTTACATATTCATTAGCTAGAGTTCAGCGTAGGGTTACATCAGTATTTACTGAAAGGTCACGAAAAAATTGTACAATGAACGGCGCGCACGCTATAGGTATACATTTATGTGCGGATTTAATAAACAATGGTTTACTATTAACGTTAGCGCTTGATGACTCGGCACAATCATTCTAGTAATCGAGAAATGGCATCGAACTCCTTATCGCGTATCTTCTCGTCTTTCTCTCTGTTCTACTTCTCTCGTTCATTCGTTCCGTATCGACAGACCAAGTGCCCGAAGCTTCAACGATTACGTTTTACGATACGTAAATATGCTCTTATGTAAGAAGGCAATTTTTTAAGAATCGACGACGCAAAAATTAACTCTAGTGGACAAATATCGTGAAAGCGCAAGATCAGGGGACTTTTTTTACATTATAATCGGTATCGCGACGATGGCTTTAGAATACACTGATATCAGAACGCGACTGTAGTATCTACATAAATACATATATTGCTATGATCGTGTATATTCGAATGCAAACTTAACATTTTTTAGACACAACCACATGGAACATTCAAGGGTTGAGTGTCTTATGTTATTATAATCGTAAAAAACAAGGACGCGTGCGTGGGCACATGTGTGTGTGTCCTCGGCAGCAAATGCTTTTATCCAAAATTCAAAGGGTCGAAATTCATCCGAAAAATCAAAATGGATATATAAATTATACGGTAACGTCTTTGAACGTTCCAGGACTATCGATTTAAAAGTCCTGCGTCTGCGGAAAAATTTTTTGTTCCGATTGTACACGCATAGGCTGCAAATCTACATTCAAGCCGTCGTGCCTCAACGCAACCAGCTTGTCTATTTATTATTTTCTGCCAAGCGAGTCGTGTGTCTTTGCGGGTAGCGCGTATAGCTGATACGTAGTTTTTTAATTTTTAATTTGAATTTCTGACAAGTTCACGGGGTCAAGGGCATGGGGGGAGGGAGTTTAGTCGGACGGAGGACTGACTTGAATAACCGTTCGATCGAGTCTGGACGTTTGTCTATGCATGTCAGCGTATGTAACTAATAAATTAACTAGCCGACCTCACGGTAGGCGAGCGACTAACTAAATAAAAGGAAATGCTGGAAACGGAGAGGCAGGAGCTTTACTGTATTAGTATTCGGTTAGGTATAAAGATGTTGTCTCCTGGTTTTCTCGATTCTATTGAACTACCCTTACTTTTATAGTCCCACCCACTTTCCCGACACGAACTCCAGCTTCGATCTGCACTTAAGTGCTCCTGAAAAACTGGCAGTAAACTTTGTGGGAATTTTGGTTCGTGACGGATGACGTCCTCCAGCTGTACTGCCGAAATCTCGCGCTACTGAATTCTTTCGCATGTAATAGACAAAACGCGAAATCGAATATTCGTACACAGTGACAGTTTTATCTCTTTTTCTTCGAGCGCGTTTTGACTTTTGCCCTTTTCGTGTCTCCCAAAGTGGGTTACACTTTTTTTGGAGACGCGCGTTCTACCCGGGCCCTATCTCTTTCGGTCAATATATTTATAAGAGATATGATCTATATATATTCCTAGGAGAGTTGACTTTCGACTGGGTTTTTTTTTCGTCTTTACTCCTGACAAATCGCCATATGCGAATACGTGAAAATTTATAAGAGCTTTGAGTTGCTCATATGTCGTATAGGCTTGGTTATTCTCGTTTAACTTCAGGTTATTTGATTTTAATGTTACTCGATATTTTAACATAGATAAATATTACATTTTTGCTTATACTCATTCAACAAGTTTTTTTAACCGTTGACGAACAATGCTAATCCTCAGCAAGTAACACATGACCTTCTATAAAATCCCGGAAACGTATGTTAAAATAAAAAAAAATTTATTTCAGTGCAAAAGCAGGCACATGCGTGCAGTGTAATAAAAATTTTATCCAGAGCCACGTGTGACGTTCCATAAACTTGGTTGGTTTCGAACTGTCAAAAAATGCACATTGAACTACTGCAGAATTTGTAATTCTAAGACGAACATATAAATTTTATTAAGTGGAACGGATCTGAAAGGAACACAGAAAGAAAGAGAGAGAGAGAGAGAAAAAGGAAGAATCACTTCTCTCGAAACTCCGTGCTGCAAACTATTCCCGAGAGACGAGTCGTAAAAGCGCGTCTCTGTAAAGGAAGTAAATTTGCTAAACATGACTCTGTGCTTTCCTGAGATACTCCGATATCCCATGACTCGCATGAATCCCCAATCCAAATAATGAAAGGTTGGTGCTAAAATATTTTTCCTACGATTCGTGTATTCATCTGTAATCTACGGCTTAAAACGAATAGCGACTATGTTTTCCCCACGTCAAATTGCAAGACACGACCGACATTCCTCACTTCAGCAAACTCATTGCCAGTCGGTTAATGAAAATAAAACGCAACGTGGGAAGAATGACATCTGAAAAGCTTCGAAGCATTAATCGAGAACTCCTTCCTCCGAAGCAAAATCTCTTGCTTTAGAATCCGTGAGAAATTCTCAACAGGTCTCTGTAGCCTTTTGAGCGTCACGACGTTGCGCATACGTTGGACGCCGTTTCCGTAGACTCAAAATTTATTGCCGCCTGCTTAATTGATTTGCGTTGCTGTTTCTGTACACATCACGCAAAATCACCTAAAGCGTTCGGCTCCTAAGGTACCTACGTGCGATTTACTCATACGAAATTGTTGCACAAGCGGCTAATTACTGTTTCCTATTTTCGTTTGTTCACGCGCGATGCATCTATGCGTCTACTGGATCCTTTTGAATTTTCTCATTTTCGTATCCGATCGCTTCAAGCCGATATGTACCATAATATGATATAGTAGTAGTAGTAATAGTAGTAATAGTGCATGGAGCTTGCTGCTTCGATCGTAATCTGACGCTACAGGAATCTTAATAGGGATTTTCGAAATTTCTAGTATTAAACTCTAAATATTTCTGAAGTATTGAAACAGAAATAATTTCAGTCGTGAAATCTCTAATAACAATAGTAGCATATCCCATTATGTAATGTAAAACACTACGAGTATTCGTTCGTTTAATGTGCACCCTGTGCACGTGCAACGTGAAATGCATTGATGGAGTTAGGACAATTGCCGAGGAAGGGCTTTAATAATATTACCGAGATCTTCTCCATTGACAAAATGAGAATAAGCTCTTATCCAGCCTATAAGTGTGTGGGCGAGTGAGAGAGAGAATTCGGAGGGTGAAAGGTCACGGCAGAGAGAAATGGATGGTGAATCTATTCCCGAGGATGGTTCGATCTAGTGACACGACTCAGCCAATACTTTTACTTCTATATACATATATACACGATATACTGTGGTGCGAAACACACAGGCGATGTCGATACATAGAAACGTATAGATATACTAGGTATTGGCCCCGTGCACAGCGACTCGCGATAATCGCTAGAACATTCAGTGGAAATCGATTTGTTCGATCTATATACCGAATATACGTGTATATGGCTGATTCGCAGTGCACTCGCCCGGGAGATTAGGTCGGATAACTTTGAAATTCGGATTTGAAGTGCCACCTTATTTTTTTTATACCTTTCTCATTCTCTCTCCAACCTATTTTCTCTTTTCTCTCTCTCTATCTTCGTCGTTAAATTTACGATAAGCGCACTCCGAATAAACCACAGCAATTTTCATTGACAGACACTGTGCGCGTACGTGGACAGGCGCCCTTATAGAAATCTCGTCTTATTCAGTTTCACGATGAATTAACTTTGTCTGGCGAGTCGAGTAAATAAAATTCTATATAGGCTTGAAAAGGAAAAGTATCACTTTTTTTTCGAGGGTTTCTTGGCGTATCGTCTCCCTGCTTGAGAAAAAATATTGTCGGATCTTCCTGTTTATTTCTTGTCTCTACGATAAGAATATGCACTTTGTAGAGACTTCAATATAATATATTTCTACGTATATCTATACAGACACCTAATGCTCCTGTTTCCTCGCGTTAGGCTTTATGTTCAGGTATATAAATGTATGTAATCAACTGTATAGAGAGCCAACGAACAGCTTATCCGAGGAGCTTGAGCGGATTTGAGGACGACATTACCTTATCGTGAATGAGGAGCATAAAGCAGCCACGACCTCATCATGTTAAATGCAGGTCGACCTCCTCACCCTTTCGAGGTGAAAGGTCGCTTCTGGGTAGGGGGGGGGGGAGGGCTACGAATTTCCGCAAGATACCCTTGTGACACGGAAACTCGGTGGGAAACTGGTAGATACGCCACTGGGCCACTTTAGAATTTTTCGTGAGAAAGAAGTGCTACTGTAGAAGAAAATATTAATTTTGACATCAAGCAATCCGAAAATCGTTATGCAGGCTTTTAAAAATTTCTTGCTGTCATGTTATTTTGATTATGCCAAGTGAAGCCCGGGAAGAAAATTCTGTGTATTTATCTTCTATATACATGTACATACATGTAGAGGATAGAAATTGGACGTTGCGATATTTTTGAGATTTCATTTAATGTATCGGCTATTTTCAGGAAATGTGGCTGTTTTGAAGTCAGTCCTCACAGAATTTTCAACGTAACAGCTGTTTTGAGGGCCATAAAGCGGAGTGTCACACCAAAGTTGTTTAAATGTTTTCAATGTTAGACATCCGGAGTTTTTATGGGCTTAGAAAAGGTTTCGTTAGTTTTAGGATAGGGTAGAATTCAAATCCTGTGATATCCCAGGGTAGTATTTTTTTTAACGCACAAGCTCGCTACTTTGAACGGCCCTTTATGTTTCCTGTCCTCAAACTATACAATCAACAAGTTTATACACACACACATATATATATATATATATATAAAAGAAGTTTGTACGTACGTTACCGTAAAACTTGAAAACCACCGAATTTATTTGAAAAACTTTTTTACCGGTCGATAATTCTGATCTTTAGGAATAACGTAGACTGTCTATCGTAACGGTATGTCGAAAATGAACTGGAGATCGAAAATGTAAAGCGAGTTGGTAAAACGCGAGTAGTAGCTAGTAAAATATACTAATTGTAATTTATTTGAATAATTATCAATATCAGTCACCGATCGCTCTCGAGAGATTGTAAAAATATTCAGGCAGCTTCTTGATATCGTAAAAAATGTCTACCGGTGTCTGGTTACTGTGCCGCCAACTCACATTTTTGCCTCTCGCCTTTTCGCATTACCTTCTTCTTAATTCTATCGCGTTCCATTCATCAAGAACGTAGACGACGTCATCAAAGAAAGTTCTTCCTGGGGGGGGGGGGGGGGGGGGGATATTGTTTAAGTTCATAGTACGTGGAAATTGGCTTCCTCAGCACTTGGGGGGTTGAATGAAAGTATACATGACGCGATATCGCGGGGTGGTTCTTGCGATGGCATGAAAACGACATGCGTAAAGGGGGGGCTTAATGCCAGGAACTATAATTAGCGCACAACGTGGCAGCTGGAAGTTATGCGTAGGGCAGGTCAGGTACTGTCTGCGTGTATAAGAGTGCTGGGAATGATACGTTGCCACAATGAAATTTCATCGGAGAAAAAGGCAAAAATATATCCACGTGTTTAGCGAGGGATCAGATCGTGTTCGCTCAAATCGCCCACGTGGCTTTTACCAATATTTCATATCGACGAGGAATTCCCGTTCAGAATTCCTCGAGATATTTCGGTCTCTATACCTAATGATTAATGAACAATCGTCCTTTCTTGATTAACGCACTATGTGTGGGTAAGGTATTAGTGCCAAAGGTACAATACCGAAGGTATCAATACCTTTTCCGATGGGTATCAATACCCATCGATACCCTTTCCGCACACAGTGTGTTAAACTTATAGAAACTGTTTCTTCGTTTGATCCTGGCTTTTTTATTTTTCCCGAAACAAGTACCTGTTCAATTTCAACAAGAACCACAGATGGATTTCTGGATCTTTTATTTATTCAGATAAACCGGATTGGCGCCCGTTTCGCAGGACTGTACCTACGGTTAACTAATAAGGAAGAATGTAATTTAATTTTGGCACTGATCAAATATTTATTCGGTTATCCTTGCGCAGATGGCGATATGGAAGGACATAACCTTTGAATGACCCCGGTACGATCCTTTCATTTTCTTTTATTTTTTTTTTCACCACTTCATTTTTTTATTCCTTCTTTGTGGCTATATCGCATATACAGTCTGTACTGTAGATGTAAGGCGATTACATTGAAAGGAGAAAAACGTATCTATACATGGGATCCCTCTCTAGGGAAATATCTTCAGGACGCAGGACTCTACTCCTTTCCGAGTGTATTTTCTAGCTCCACTCGAAGTTAGCCACCGGGTAATCCCGCAGTTTCATTCATTTTTCACGCGCCCATTCGTGAGAAGCAATTGGCCCGGGATTAAGGCGATCAAATTAGGAGCACCGCTGCCTAATAATAGAACAGCCTTAGATTGGACTGCAGCGTCCCTATTTATCGTGGAAACGCAGCCGCGACCTCTCCTTCCGTAACTCACGTCCGCCCGATACAGACCAAACGAAGGTTACGTTTTACATCCCAAACAAACAAACGGATTCAGGAAGAGAATGCGATTAATATCTCTTTGTGATTCGAGTCATGAGGGGAAACATCTTGATCGGTTCAAGTCAAAGCCTAAAAGCGCTTTTGGCTTGGAGCCACGCTGTGTCATCACTCGAGATGCTACAGGCGTGAATTCTCGCGAGGCAGCTACAGGTAAACATACACACCTGATGCTAAATGGTTCGAATTATCGGTTCGGCTAGAGTCAACCGTCTCGGACGTCTGGACGCCACCGGCGTCATTTCTTCGTCATGAGTCATAACCTAAAAAACTGTCATAAGTTTTCTTCAATTCGTCGAATGATCATACCCGCTCTACGAGGCCCATAGGGATTTATTGATTTTCGTAATTAAGTTAGTCTTGGCTAAATCTTTATTTTCTTGTTTACAGGAAGTGCTGCACACGATCAGTGCACCGAGTGGACAAGTGCAGCGCATAGTCATCTTCAAGAAAAACGGCGTCCAAGCCATGGTGGAATATCCTTTGACAATGCTAACGATTATGTACTGTATGCCATATTTATGTCTGTCACTAGAACTTTCGTTTCTTCTTTGGCCTTTCTCGGGAACTTTTCTTACTACTTTTCCTATGCTTCTCGAGTGACAATCAAATTGAATATCCTTAACTACGCTTTTCGAAATCACGTTTGACTCAGTGGAGTCAGCAACTCGAGCAAAGGAGACTCTTCACGGGGCAGACATTTACTCCGGTTGCTGCACATTAAAAATCGACTTCGCCAAGGTGAGTTTGCGCAGTTAATATTTTTTTTTCATTCTTCGGAAATTCTTTCCTTTGTCAATAGAATTAGACAATTTTCATTGCACCCTCGATCACTTCCATTCTCCTCCATCTTTCGTCGAGGATTCTCTCAGGAACTGGCACACGATGCCATCGAATTCTGCACTTGAAACTTCAATCGCCGGAAGTTCTAGGTAGGAAAATTGTATACGTTGAATCTGCCAGGAGTTTCCGGAATCACATATATCGTATACCTTCGTTAACTCCTCCTGACTTTCAGGCTACTACTATTACTGTAACGCTCTTACGCTTCCTGAAAACTTTTGGATAACTTCCATTTATTTCACTATGCCTCGGAACCTTCAAGGCTCGATATAAGTTCGACTCGCTTATCGGACCCGGCCAGGAAACCCGAGGACGAAGATAGTAACGGGGTAGGAAATTCTTATGTACAGGGAGTGTCATATCGTGTGTCAGTGACCTACACGGCAAAGAATAAGTTCCTGGCAAGAGAGTCAGTGAAAAACTTGAATCTAGCAAAAAATTATAAGGGATCCACCTAGACGCTCGAAATTATCGTGTTACGGTCGTACGAAGAACGCGAAGTGTAAGATGAGCAAAGTGAAAATCGCTGCCAAAAAGAAGTCTCGAGTAGAGTGGCAGCCATTAACATTAAATCCCAGGAAACTCCTCATCGTTACGAAAGGTTCCCCCATGATGGACATGAAAGCTAGAAGATAGAGAATGGACCTTCCATGTAGCTCGCAGATACCAACCTATAGAAGAAAATGGGACTCTGGGCTGCAGGCACGTCGGCCTCGTAGTGACGAGCGAGCAAGCTTTCGTTTGGAACTTTTTTTTTTACTTTTATTTTATTTTACTTTTTCACCCTTTTTCATAGTTTCGTCTCGTATCTTGGCTTTCGGTGCCACGAAAACCAAGAAATATAGGTCGATCGTGGAATTCCAGCATTGCGTAGAACCGTGGTTCGACTCTACATGGACCTACATACAGGGTGTTCCGAAAATACCTCAACTCCAAGTTCAGACGAATGGAAGAATCTGGAAGCTCTTAGTTTTTAAATGGGAGCAGGTCAAAGTTGACCAATTAGAGCGAGGCATCAACAGAAACGTACGCATCTACGAACTCTGAGTTTTTTTTCCCTCGCTTTTGTTTCTCGATGGCTGTGGGCAAACTGAAGCCAGTCGAAGCTACGCCTATTGGATGTCACGCGCTGAGAAGAGTCACGCTCTGACTGAAAATTGCAATATCCTATGACAATGTAGGAAATAATAAAGATCTGTCGTAGTAGGTAAAACCGAAATTTGTCACCTACAAGTATTATGTAACTTGGTGTGGACCACTTAATTCTACGTCACGTTACATGTATCTGCTTTTCTCTCTCACACCTCAGACTGTGTTAGTATTAAATACTTTTTATGCTTCTCTAATTTAATGTTATTATTGCAAAACTGAATCGTATTATGAATGCGTCTATGGAATACCCACTTCCTGAGGAAGGAGTGTTCAGGAAAAGAAGAATCCAGGCAGCGTGCGTTGGTACCCAGGTAAAGGAATGAACGTCGACGACGAAACTGAGACTTGAAATAATAGTTTAACGTGATTTATCACTGAATGCCTACAGTAAAGGTTGTCAGACACAGGAAGCTGATAGATCATTTTACATGTTTCATGTAAAATTCAATACAGGCACGTATGGTAAAACTATGCAGTATTTAATTACGTGTTTCACGGCAGATTACGCTCAGGTTTTCAAAGGGTAAGCTCAGTCTGCTGGATAGATCCAAAACTGATCTGAGATTGATCTTTCCTGTACAGTGATCGTGGCTTGAATCGACGTTCTATGAATGATCTGCTATTATCTATTTCCTTAATACACAAATAATATCATACTCGTATTAATTTTGGGCCTTCATTTTTAATTCCTCGTTCTTCATTTCTCCGGTACTTTTTTCTGTACTTTTTTTTTAGGACTTTTACCGGTATTTTTTTTGCAGGATTTTATCGTGCACACCAAGTTACATAATATTGTTAGGTGACAGATTTCGGTTTTCCCTACTGCGACAGATCTTAATATTTCCTACATTATCATAGGATATTGCAGTTTTCAGTTAGTGCGTGACTGTTCTCAGCGAGTGACATCCAATAGGCGTGGCTTTGACTGGTTCCAGTCTGCCCACAGCCACCGAGAAATAAAACCGAGGGAAGAAAACTCAGAGTTCGTAGATGCCTACGTTTCTGTCGACGCCTCGCTATCATTGGTCAACTTTGACCTGCTCCCATTTAAAAACTACTGGCCAATTTCTTCACCTTTGGATAAAATTTGTCCTGCGGATAAATCCGTAGCTAACCAATAATTTTCATATTTTAAGAGTTTATCCGCAGGATTAATTTCATCCAAAGGTGAAGAAATTAGCCATAAGAACTTCCGGACAGAAGGAAGATCATTTTCGTCATCAGTTTCGGAACACCCGGTACATTCCCTTGATAAAAGATCATCCGACTTTTAAGTCTCGAACCTGCACGAGCCAGAAAACCAAGGGTATCTATAATATTGCACTATTAATTTTCGTACCTACGGAAAATTTAATGTGGGATTAGAAGACATCATGTAGCCGTATAATTTACTACGGGTTGTGAATGCTCGACATGGTCCAGCGGGGTTTAATCTAATTACATTAATTGGTCAGACCGCAATTACCCTAAACACCATTAGCCAGATCGTTCTCCATGCAGTTCTGAACTACTATATATGGTCGAAAATTTTCGCACATCAGCCAGGACACGCGCTTGTAATTTTCCCTATACGTAGTACATCGTCACATACAGCATGATACGTGAACGTACGTGACTCTGCCGAAACTCCCTCGTAAATGACCTAAACGTCATCACGGAATGCGCTTATAAATAGAATTTCTCTTCGGCGAACAAATCGCGAGTTTCGTTTGTTATCCCCGCTTGAGGTTCTTCATCGTAATTGACTTATTTCTGCCATCCTAGTAATTTCATTGCGTGTCTAGATACAATTTTTAGAAGCTCCATCGACATATCTGTAGAGTAAACACGCATTTTTATTTCTAGGTTAATTAGGCACGGTGTCTATGTTTTCTTTTATTACGGTACATTTGCTCTACCGTCTATTCTCTGCGCGATAATCGCGATGCTCTTGGGTTGAACCAAATACTTTTTATGCTATACTGACTTTTAGCTACCTGATCGTTCTCGAAATTTCTCAAACTTCTGTCACTACCAGATGCTTGGTATTTCCTTCATTCGATACAGGAGTTTCGTGGTCTCCCCTTTGTATTGCTGGACACAGCCGAAAATGCTATAGCTGCTGTATAATATTGCTGGATCGTGTCGTCCCTCGTTCGGTGGTTCGACGTGTTCGATGAAGAAAAATGATACTGGAGACGAAGGCCTATCGAGAGGGATCCAACGTCTCCTCGAAGTTTCATCTAATTTCTCGCAAGAGGAAACTGCGCGTTACGAAAAATCTT
Organism: Calameuta pygmaea; assembly: GCA_031762395.1. Classification (NCBI taxonomy): domain Eukaryota; kingdom Metazoa; phylum Arthropoda; class Insecta; order Hymenoptera; family Cephidae; genus Calameuta; species Calameuta pygmaea. The sequence continues at coordinate 559,319 of JASANN010000248.1, forward strand.
ATTAGAGAGACGTTTTTATTCTGAATCTACTTGTTCCGTTCTTGCTGTCGCTGGTAGGACTTAGTTCTTTGGCATGTTCGCTCAAGGACATTTTAATGTAATTACGTGGTTTATTCAAGATTCAAGTGACTCTCCTAAAGGTGCCCTCTCCTAAATGTCTACTCAAGGATTGTGACGTACTTGCTTATTTCTAGGATTCCTTATGGCATTGCCAGTATCGCGCGAATTGCCAGGGTACTTTCGTAGCACGAAGGGGATAAGAATATACATGAAGATGGCGACGGAGAGAGAGGGGGGAGATGGAGGGGGGAGTTGAGGAGAGGAACCGCGAAGGAAGACTTTCCAGGAAGATATTCGGAAGGCCTCGTTTGAATTGCAAATTACATTGTCTAGCGCAGCCAACTGCCTGAGCTTTTCACGCCAGCTTCGTAGCTGAAGGGTTGCTGTACCTTCTTGCCGAGTAAAATTGTATAATTAGAATCATGAAATTTTTCTAAGGAGTTTCAAGGTGCAATGCGATAAATGCTTTGAGGAAAACTGAGATTTTCGAAATCTTTTAATGGCAGAGGCGATGCAAGAAATAAATACAAAAGTCAGGCAGAAGCTTCTGCGGTAACTAGACGCGTTATGTTTTTGAAGAATTTCGACTTATCAAAGTTTATTTTATACTCTTGTACACTTTATTTGGACATTTTAAAGAATCCAGTGGGAAACGTTAATTACGCTTGTTACTTTCCTATTGGAACGTGACGTGAAATTCGTTTTCCGTCGAATCGAAATTCGGAAACGTCGCGGTGCACGCGGTGGCGCTGGCGTCGCATCGCTGGCAGGAAATTAAAGGAAATTGAGTTTGCTGTATCGAGACGCGTTCTCTTTACCTATTCTGCCATAACGAATGTAGCGAATAAGTGGTGGTCCAATGGGGAAATGTATCCAGCGACACGTGTACCTTAAAAACCAATATAGGAGCCAGAAATTGCGTACACAGAGCCGAGAATGTGAAACGCCGATGTCGACTAGCGCTACGTCATTTTGTGCCTGAATGGACATTGCCGTAACTGTTTTTCCTATCATGATCATCAAATGGGAAAATAGGATCAGCATTTAATGGAGCAGAGTAATCCTAACAGGAGTAATAGGCTAAATAATAAGCACATGTATCTAAATAGTGTGCAGATTGGCTGGACAAGAGGTGTTACGTTAAAAAAAAAATATATGTTCCTCAGTTTCGTAATCTCGCATCAATACGTTTCCTAACCCTTTCAGGGGCAAATTTTTTTTTTTAAAGGGGATATATTGTCATTCTCAGTAATACTTCATGTTTTTGGGGTCTTTAATTACGATTTTGATGACAAATATGTATTTTGACAGCTGTCAGCTGTCAATCCACCTGTCAACTCGCTAAACATACAATGTTTTATTGAGGCAACTATTACAAGTTATTTTTAATATTGAAATCATAATCAGCTATTTCGAAAACACATAAATAGATATTCATGTCGTATTTTGCAAAGTTCATCTGCAAAGTTTCAAGACAATTTTTTTTAAAAAGTCAAGTTATTCATTTTCCTTTGTTTATAACTAATTGTCAATAAACAATAAATTCAAACAAATAGATTCAGTAAAAATGGTTCCAGGAGGACCTCGGCGATATAAAACAAAGTGTAGAAAATATTGAAATACGAATGAAAAAAAAAAACGTGGTACATATATTCATCACCTGAAAGGGTTAAGGGCATATTCAATTAAGTGATTGGCAAAAAAAAAAGACAATTGAAAACACTCGGAGAAATCGCATTTGAACGTCAGGAAGATTAACGTACGATTAAAAAAAAATGCTGACGCATTAAGCTCCTCCTCGGCTCGTTTCTGAATTAAGTGAATTGGACAATCAAAAGTGTTTCCATTGTACCAGGACCGCAAGCTTCTGCAGCGTGACTATAGTAGAAGGAGTAGTAGTACGTGGAAAAGCCATTCCCGCAAAGAGGTAAGTATGACTAACGTATAATTTCAGGAGTCTAAAGTTTCATCGATATTTTAAAGATGAAGCTAAGAGGCAAAGTTTCAAAAATAACCTCGGTCGTCGAGGAGAGGTTCTTGTCGATGGCAGAGGGTAATCACGGTAGCCGGTGGACCGTGAACGCGGTAGAATAAGGTGGAATAGGATGGGACAGGAGTTATGCCGGGAAAGGCTTCTCTATACGTACGCGCCTACCCCTACGTATTATAGAATTCATAAACATTTACGCAAAACGTACGTGTATCTTTAACGTGTATCCACCACACATACGGGACCATAATGAACCTAATAACCATCCGTAATTAAAGCTTCCCCCGGAGCTCGTTATACGAAGAATCCTCCACATATACGCACGCCTACTCTGGCACAGCATTACGCGTATCGCACGTGTTACGCGACTCCTTGCACGTATTTTCGACTCTATTGATTATTGTAGTACCTGCCTATCGCGCGTCACCTCTCTACAGGGACAATGGCGAACTGTGAAAAGGGCTGAGGGTGCGACGCGCACGAGCTAAAAGCACAAAGTGTCTTTCGAGGAACTCGTTAAGTTCCTGATGGTCCTTAGGAAGTCAGGGATGAAATGGTGGGGATCGTAAGGCACTGCGAGAATAAAAATAGAATCAAAATCAAACTAAGCTTTACTAACTACTGTTGTTTAACGTCTTGTGTGCGATGCACGTCTAGCTAGAGAATCAAGACTCGGGCTGAATTTCGTCTTGTTCGTTTTCTTTTGCTTTTTTTTTGGGACTGTTATTCCTTTCCTCTTCTAGTCTCTTATATGCTCGATAGACGATAAACGCACGGGGTTCCGCTTGAATTTTGATCATTCGTACTGAGCTTCTCGTAAAGGAAAAGCTTCGAGACTCCCATACTGGAAAGAAGTGTTATACTGTAACTGGGATATGGATTGCTGGTGTGGATGATGTATAGGGTACGAAGTTTTCTACAGTTACTTGAGACACAGATCACGTTTCCGGTCGATATAAGACATCGCTTCCTCTTTGCCAACTTCCGGTATTACGGAATCCCAGGACCAAGGCGTACGCCTTGTGTCTCTTGTTCCATTCTTACCGTCGTCCTGCCATCCCTACTCGACACTTATGTATCTATAAACACCCTGTCTCGCTCTGCTATTTCCAAACCCTTTTATTCGAATACCTGTTGCCTCGACAATTTTATTCTACTCTAATTCAGCTGTGGAGATTGATCACCCATATTAATTTCCAGTGATAAGAAGCCTGATTCGTCGTGACGTCACTCATATACCTGTTGATATGCTTCTTGAAATTCTCGGTAAATTCTGTGACTGATCTTTCTCAACTTTAATTTCAGGACGTTGTCTCAGAATCTTTGAAAGCAGAAACACGCGGTCTTACCATTTCGGGTGACAGAATTTTCATACGAGATTGGACATAATTAGCGTTCAGTAATGGTTGAACGAGATGTGTGGTAGGTTTAGAAAGTAGTAATAAAAAAGGGAAAACTGTAGACGTCGTGCCGGCAAGTGTATGAGAGTCGAGTGGGGGACGTCTAAGGCGTCCAACGCGACGAATGACGGACAGGCGTCTGAAATCTAAAATCAGAGGTAGACGTGCCGCCCTGACTGCCACTTAGGTATGTATGTCGAATTCTTGGCGAAACAATCACGCAAATGTATTTCACTTCAAACGACTATTGTTTACGAAATATTTTTTTTACCCCCCTTTCTACTCTAATAGTCATCTGCATTAGTAGGTTTCGACTTTAACGAGCATATTTCGTCATAATTAAAAATATTCGCTCGAACGAATCATACGTCTATGCGGTCACCCGTACGGTTCCAAATAGTAACTTCCTATACAGTCAGGCGCCACAATAAGAAACTTTTTTTATTCTGAAAATAGTTCTGCGTATCGAGAACGTGCAACCATTTAGTCCCGTGGGCATGCTCCTTGATTATCGGAAGTGACGCTCGACGTAGAAATGATCTGGACAGTGTTTGAAGACACTAAGAATTCCATTGCTGGGTTAGAAACACTTCGGATGACGTCATTGCCGTTCGCCAGACGCGAAAACGTCACTACCGCGATCGACATCTAGCATTGACGTGCAACCCGCACGGAATAAAGGCTATTAAACAAATTACTAAAAAAAACATGTCGGTACATTTTTCCTTGTACCGTGAAAAAATGTAGCCACGGAGAATAATATGGTAAAAAAAGTAGCAACGAAGTCCAAATTTGTGTGTGCATTGGAAGAAAGACTAATACCAAATTCGGCTATAAAAACCGCAATAATTAATATTTACAAATATTTTCGGCTTTAGAAATGCTAATTTGTGCTATGTCTTTTGAATACTCTTTTTTTTTCGTGTAGCGCATCTCTGTACAGTAGTGTAAAGACGTATGCGTAAGAAAGGACGGGCAGGCGCTTCTGCCGTAGAATGATGTCAGCCCGTTGAAATAACGAAAATGCTAAAGACATGTACGATTTTGCATTACAAAAATTAGTAGAAATAATTTTTACACCGATAGCCAACATCCAAAAAAGTTGGAAGCAAAGTTTCTTAGAAGATAAAATGCAAGTTTGCACAGTTTAAAATATTCCGTTCACTCTTATTATGCATAACGTCAAGGGAACTCGAGTAAAAAACATTTGGCCTATGTCAAGTCTAGATAAAAGGGTCCAGAGTCTAGGTATATGACATTTGGATTGAGCCTGTCACAAAGTTCAGGAAATGTATGGCGTTAGCTGAAGTTCAGCTAAAATCCACTGAGACTGTCCCATACTTGTTCCAGGCTTCTTCTATATTTCAAATTGTCATACGAAATCTAGCTCGAGTATATAGCGCATGTGTGGGACATGTTCAGATCATGCATAGAAAATATCTAAATAATGTGCAGGATATAGCAGACTTTATTACTACAGTTCAGCTTGACAAGACATGTCCCATACTAGAGCAAAAACAATCATTTTAGAAGTCCAGCTCAGCTCTTCTGGACATAATAATCAATTTCGGTCTTTGAGGCTCAAAGGAATCATCCCCTCTACTCAGGCTAGACCTGTGAGACTTATTCCAGACATATCCTATATTACTGCCATTTAAAATATTTTTATACGATACTATACTTAAGAGAATCTCTATCGAAATATTAAATTGTCAATAATTCTATGGCTTCCATTAATTTTATAAAACTTATACGTGTCCTGGTTATTCTATGTATACTCACGAGTAAATATATTCTGATAAAAAAACTATCCTCTCGAAAAGATCTCAATTTATTAATATATCGTCCAATCTCATTCTCAATGTGACATTGAATTTATCTAATTTATAAATTCCCCAGATACGATCAAAATGACCCTCGAAAAGATCCTGCTCGGATTACGCGTCTCGAATGTCCTGACTTCGGATTCCACGTGGCAACCATTACTTTCTTCTCTGATCCCTACTTTGTCGTTTTGCGTCACTGTTCACCGCACATTATGCACCCTATCTCATTTCCATCTGATCTTGCTGATTCACCTGATAATCGATGCTTCCCCTATCTCCACAGATAGATGACCTTTCGCTAACTTGGTAACCGCTACAGTCGCACAGGCCTCTATTCATGGAAATTAGATGCGAGCAGCTAGGAAAAACAATCGGTAGGCGTTTCGGCGTCTCCTACGTGTACACGCTCGACTTCCTGCAACACGTGTAATGCCTAACGCCTCTGACATTTACGAATGAACGTTTATACGTGGCTCCTCTTAGAAGAGAGCGTAATCGGCCGCTCGGCATTAGAGGTCGAGCTGAAATAACAACCTCATTTGTCTTACTAGTTGGACGATTCGTGGCCTCCGTTGCTCTGCCGCCTGTTCCCTGCCATTTAGAACTTGGATCTTTCATACCTCAATCGATCCCTTCTTCAAGATCAACCGATGTTGCAGTTATTGCTGCCTGTCTACAGGCTCAGGGTAATGATCGTGCTCTCTCTCAATCTCTCTCTCTCTCTCTCTCTCTCTCTCCCCCCCCCTCTCTCTCTCTCTCTCTCTGTCTTTTCGGTGCTCTAGTAATGTCGGATGAGGCCTGTTACTCGTGTCTCGCGAGAGATGGATGCGGTATTTATAGGATGTAAGGAGAGTGCTGCTGCTGGTACCTAGCTATGTAGCTACTCCTAGACTCTCTCTCTCTCTCTCTCTCTCTCTCTCTCTCTCTTTATCTCTCTCCTCGCCTCTTCTCTCTCAGCCATCCTCATCTGCCACACGGATAGTCTAGGTGAGGCGAAGGTGAAGTTTCTTGAGCAGCCTAGGAACCCAGGAAGGGAGTCCTAGCCAGTGCACATGGTTAATCTACTGGTATTGGTGGGTGACGAATATAGACCGGGTATTTCAGAAACGTGACGTTGATGTGACATGGACAGACTGACGATACACGCGGGACTATGCGGGCCATGGGCCGCAACACCAATTAATTTACGATATTTTATGTGGGGAGTTACTTTACTGTCTTTATATCTGAGGAATTCAATTAGGTAGTCATTGTCTTTCTTTCTATTGGCCAAACGACGATGACTCGGCTCGCCATCCATCTGTAACTCGATTATCATGCATTTTTATATCGGATCGTCTATTTAATTTTTTTGGTTTAATTTCTGTAAAAATACACTCGTTAAGGTTTCTAATGTAAATTATGGAAATTGTGATGACCATGCTGAAAAATTCGTTACTCTCCGAGTGACCCACATTCGTCGAACGATTCGAGACACCCGACGATTCATCCCCGTATTTGAGCCTCAAACGAATTGGTACACTGCCAAATTTTCTGAGTCCGTAACGCTTGACACGCCTTGGCTTTTCGAGGGAATTTCACGGTTTGGTAGTTAAGATCGTTGTTCACCAGTCCTGACCGTGGTCCCTATCGTTTATTTCCTATCTCCATTTGCCTGCTCGAGAATCTCCATCTTTACTTCCTCTTATCCCGTTTTGACTATTCGCGATGTGTTTCTTAACAAAAACATTAGGTAAAGTAGAAGGATAATCCAGGTACCATTAGTCTTCCGAGATTCTCCAATTTAATTCCTGGGATAAGCCGAAATTGAAATCCTAGCCAATCTTGGCCCATATCGATTGCATGTTAATTCACCGTACAATCGGCTTACGTAGAAACTTATATCCGGTGTACGAATGATAAGGGACGTTCTTTGAATTTTCTCTTCCGAAAGTATCAAAGATGCGACTCGACTGAAATTACGTAACTCAATCATCTCTACTTGGCACCTGTTATTCTGACATCTTGATTTAGGTATTTTTCTAAAAGAAATGTGATGTATGTATATGCATATAGCTTTCATAAGTAAGAATATTTATACGTTCAGTCACTGTAATTGGACGTTAATAAATTTTGTCGGAATCATGAATATTTTTTAAAAATTTTCTTCCACTCACTCATCTTTGTTAATTAGACCCTTCACCGTTTCCATGTTATATATCTATGATGCTTCATGTTAAATTACATTATATTTCCACGCCTCGGAACGAGCCGTCACTGCCTATGTTATATGAAGTCGAAAGAGTTATCGTCACGAAGTCCACAGTCTAAACGAGTTAAGCGATCCGCGCGTTAATACGAATCTCAATAATAATAATCATTGTGACGTAAATGGTTTGTAGAAAGGAAACAATGAATTGGATTCACGGGTTTCATACAATAAATTATACAGATTTATAGAAAGAAGGAGACCAACGCGAAGCGACATATCCCTGATAGAAATTTTCAAAGACCCGAACAGGCCTTTGATTTTCATAATGAAATTCTTAGTGCCCGGAAAAAAAATGTCCCGTTGAAATTTTAGCAAGGCAATAATTAGTAAATACTAAGATTATGCATTCTTTTTGCATAATAATATATTTTAGTATAAATCCCAACAGTTCTGTTAACATTTCATCAATGCTATTTGCAAGTCTCATTGCTAACTTACATTGTGAGTTTAATTAGTATTGCTGTTATTGCTATTGGCTTTAGTAATCCGATATACATTTTTCTCTGTTTAGTAGAGGAAAATGAAATACTTACAATTAGATCAAATTGTAATTGAATCAAATAATTTTTGGATGTTGATGAATCAACGTCAAAACGTAACATAGTCCGAACTGAGAAATTCTATCCAATTTGGGTCTTCCGTATGGGACTCTAATTGTATTCTTGAGTATTCCCAAGGAGTACCGCGTACTGCTTGTTATCTCGGACGCTTTTACATGGCGCGCGAGATATCATAAAAGGAAATTGTTGAGGTAACGAGTCTCGGGCGTCACTATGAAATCAGTTAGGCACTTCGTACTGGCATCTTACAATGAATCAGAAATATAATAGTAATCACGTTATAATACGAAACGAACATAAATGATATTATTCCAGTAATTCGAAACTGACGATATTCTTTGAACCTTCGACGAAGATTATTATTTCTCCTGTTGTTTGCGCTATGTACTTATTGTGCTATGTACTGTATTCTAATGAGAATCCTGATAATTCTGCAAATAAGTGGTCCGAGGACGTAATGTACAATGATGTAATCTTTGATCGTTGTTGTTTTTTTTTTCTTTTGAAAAACTTTGTTTTTCATCTTAGGCAATTCTTGGTATTAGCCTGATATAAGCAGCCAAGATTAGTCGCGCCTGCTGGTCGCAGCGGCGGTCGAATTGGTGAATACGAGAATTCCCGAAGAATCTTCTTTGAGTTTCCGGATGGACAAGGAGGATTCGTCGGCAGGGCATGCGGTTGCGTAGAGCGAAATATTTATGAGCCTCTAAACGCCACTAACGAGCCATAACCCTGGCTCTTTGCTACTTCTGTGCCACCTCCTTTACTTATTTCCGTTAGAGAGCGTCTGTTCCGTCTGTTCGCATGTTTACGTTCGAGCAAGTGCTCCTTTTTACTGCAACGGTCGCGTTGTCAATCGCCTAGTCGATCATCGTTTTCCTTACGAACGCTTTTGTACTTTTTACTTTTTCTTCTTTACTTCTTTCCTTCGTCCACTCATCGCGTTTGATTGACGGTATCCTCGTATACTTAAAGCCGTCGTGGGCTCAAGCCGACGCTAGGAAACCTCATGAGGAAACGAGCGCGAGCAAAATAAAATACAAGCGAGGCTTCAAATAATTTAAAAAGATATTGGGATTCGATGCCTCCTGTGAGCGTAAAATATTTCTCCAAAAAAAATATACATTTTTCTCCTCAATTTTTTTCACGTCTTTATTAAAGAGAACCTACCTAAAAAGACTGCATTGATTCAGATGTCTTATTAAATTAAACGTCATTTAATACGAAAACGGCGCTTAGTGTACATAACCTTGGATAATTTGCTTCTCTTTGCTACATGACCGCCATTAGTCTTTCCGATATTGCAAGATTTGATAAATGCAATAAATTTTCAAACAGATCGCAGTGAGTGCAACCGAAACTCGCGTTCCGACCCGCAGCATACCTGATGCCTGCGCAAATACATTTATGCCATCGTAAATGTCTGACAAATTTGCATCAACGTGAATTTGCAACCCGTTAACGCAGTGTCCTTCTTCGATCGTAAATTACTTTAGAGGTCGCTTAGCCTTTTTTTTTGCGGAAATTAAAATAAATTGCAACTTTCGCTCAATGTCAAATAAGGAGTGCTCGAGCAATTTCTTTGGATCTTCCGTCTCGTAATTGTTATGCAGTAAATAGTGTTTAAATTGCATTGGTCAACCTGCAGTCTACTGATGGATTCCCAGAGACTCAGAATGCCCCCTGCTGGTCATCTTGGCTGGTAGACGTAATGACTGCAGTACGTGTCTATGCGCATCTATGTTAAACGGGTGGGAGGTCAATCTTCAAGAATATCTTCTGGCCTGTTGATTCACGGGTGAGTCATGCGACGTGCGACATGTTTGTACAAGTACGTAAGTCACGCATAAGCAGGTAGCAATGCCAAAAGTCAAGCCAGTTGGTTTGACAGCTGTCCACTCTTATTTTCGACGCTTTCAATTTCCACTTATCTTGACCGTAATAAAGGTCGCTACGCAAAAGAAGCTTTAATACCCCAACATCTACTTGCCAGAGGCTCAGTCGTAATGCACAATTGACTTTTGAAGGAGCATCGAAAGGCACAACGTACAAAGGTGGATCGCCTCTACGCAAACGATCTATCGGGCAAGGAATATTGAAACCCAAAATCTCAGCCCATTATCAAACTGTTGGAGCATAATCAAAACTGTCGGATAAAATCTCCGTTCCAAATATTCAACTAATATTTCGAGAGTACGTTAAATGTTGCTGAAAATTGAAATTGGACTTGGGACCTTGCCGAAGTAAATATTACTTCCGACGCGACTGTCAATGCTCCATTTATTAAATACATGCCTGCGCTATGTCACTGTACTACCAACGAAAGTACAAAAATCGATGGCTGTAGAAAAGATTTCTGGGTGTGAAAATTTAAAGCTTTTAACATCGCGTGTGTTAGAAGAAACTAGTATATCAACATCGAGCACCCTAGTTCGGCTCATCGGAACCAATCTGAAACCTTTTAATCGTTCGATACTGAATGAGACAAAGTTCATCGTGCCTCCTACTTTCTGAACCCTTAAGCCGTCGCAGATGGTCTGGGAAATCGACAATTTTCATTGCTCTATGACTGGTGAAGAAATGTGTATTTTTAGTTTTAATTAAAATGAAATCAACATACCAGACTCTGACTAGCATTAATAAACTACAGTCAATATAATGTTTAAACAGTGCGTTTGATTTAAAAAGTTATATACAAAATTACACTTCAGATAATCGTCTTGCGTCTATAGAATATACGCGAAGAGATGGCGTTTCTGTAGGTTGGTATACCTGGGTATCGCTATAAGATTATACTTGAGGGTCTTCTTGGAGCTGCTTATGCTGCAACATTCCTGCTACAGCTCTGAACTCTTTACTTCTCTTAGAATTTTCCAATAGTCGCTAAAGTATTTCTATAACGTTTGACTGCGAGCCGATCCTTCGTTGCACTGCGTTACTGCATTGGAATTGCACTGGCTGCTGCTGCATATGGTCGTCCAGTCCCGACGGCAAGAGCACCGGTTCTACTCTGTAGGTAAAAGACACTAGGTGCGTTGGACGCTTTGGACTCGGAGCAGACACTCCGTGTATCAGTAAACTCCGTTCCCATTGGCATTGCGTATATTTAGCAGAATTAGCAGCTAGAATCTTCGAATGATTTATCAGGCGCGAGAATGCAACGGCGCAGTCATTAGCCTTTGGCAATTATGCGCTGCTTCCCTAATACTCAGACTCCGTTGGCGGTGCCATCGCCGCGGCGCTCGGCGTCGACTAAGGACAATTTAAAATCACTTTTTAACATTCCGCAACGTAATAGTCCGCAGTTAGCGCAACTGTCGTCCATTTGTGAACCGCGCTTGGTGCACTTATTTTTTTTTTTTCTATCTGTTTCTTATTATAGCAATTTCTCTTTATCACATCAGGAAGCTGTTACTTTATTTATCTTTACGGATAATAGCGTTTAGGTAATCAAGTGACATTATTATAGGATGCACTGAAAATTCAAGTGTGTTATTCCCTATGATTTCTATGGTAGTCCTTTTTTACACACGAGTCTGTTATTCTTACGTTGCAGTATGTGGGAATAACGAGATGCCTGTAAGAATGTTAAAATTTCTACTATAGATATTATAGGGAATATTTACACACTTGGATTTGCGATATACAGTCACTCCCAAAATGAAGCTTGCACTCATATAAGAGGTATATTTGTTGGGAGAATAAAAGTATAAAATGCTGTTTCCTTACGAGAATTAAATACTTATCAATTTACTTGGATTATTGGCTACTGGAAAAATGTGTATTTTGTAAATATGTAATTTACGTAAAAGTATTTAATACTTGTTGTTTTATACAAGCGAACGCTCAATTTTGGGAGCGACTGTATGGTATGTAGTCGCTCGTTATTGGAGATGCGCATTGCTGCTATTGATCAACATTTGACATGTAGCAAAGTCGAGAGAATCGTTAAATTTTTATTGTGACAATCTATATGAATGGTGCGATAGGGCGGGGGATCATACCTGAAACGAGGACGAAAAATTAAATAGAAACAGTTCAAAGCAGAGATTTGAAATTTCGAGAGAAAAAAAAACACGAGGAAAATGGAAGTGAATAAAAAATAGAGAAACAAAAGTGTACACAATATTTGCTGAAAGAATTTCTTGAAAATAATCATCGTTGTTATACATTTTTTTTCTTGCTTTTAGCCAACAAAACTCAACGTATACAAGAATGACGCAGAGAGCTGGGATTATACGACGCCGACACTAGGTAAGTATTTTTTTCTCGTTTTTTTTTCCATTCTCTCTCTTTCTTTTTCTCTTTCGCTCTGACATTCTCACTCTTTCACTCACACATTTAACATTACTCTCCTATGTATATCATTACGAGGAACTTGACTTTGTCCCAACCAACATTTTCCCAATAGTCGCGTCGCAACTAACAGTGCACGGACTATAGAGAAATGAATTATTCCGTGCAGAGCGAAGCGAGAGCGACTGCATTTATTTATGTTTTCTCACTCGTTAGGTAAATTCGTTAGCGATTCCGAGTGCACCTCTCTTACTTTCTAATTAACTTTTACCATCGGCTCGTGATGGATTCCTCCTAGACAGAACGCGCTCAGGGCTGCGTTCAGAAATCTTACTCGGGTTAATTCGGGCACGTTCCGTCTCTTTTTATTGTCTTTATTACGAAGGGTATAGAACGATACTAGAGTCGACTCTAGAGAGTTTTCTGAACGTATCCCAGGTTGTACGTCCTATACGTAGCTATCCATTGCCAAAACCGGCAAAATTACCACGTTAAACTGTAAAGCGCTTCCATTGTAATTTTCTTTGAAATTCTGATATTACACAATAGAATACACTTGGGGCACATTTTATTGTGTTAATCATTCTTTCTGTGTATCAGTGCTACCGAGATTATCTCCACTCTAGGTATTCCCCGCTGTGTTATTCGCTCTCGTGAAACTCGGTGCGTTTTAATTTCTCTCATTGCCTTTCGCATAATCGTGTGCGTGTGATTGCACGCGATTCAAATTTCCAATCGCTCGGTGATCCGACTAACGCTTGAAGCTCGTATTACACTGTTTTTCTTTTCTCCAAGATAGTATCACACATGATAAACACGACAAAGATACTTGAAGGATCAGCCATAGAATTACGTGTAGGGATAGACATTTTATTGATTTCTCATCGAAGCTGTACACTAAGGATATTAATAATATGGATAATAACATAAGGATACCAAGAAGTATGTATACTTACAATTAGTTATATACATGAGATTGATAATAATAAATGAACACAATTTCAAATTGTCACGCGTTTAACACGTCTGCATCCCTTGGAACGTTTTGACAATAGCTGTGAATATCAACTTCGGTGCAATGAGGATCCCGTGCGATGTTTCTGCCTCTCGTTCGCCCTGTAGGAGAAGCTAAACGTGCTCGAATTTGAAATGCAAAAATGGCCAGGGTCAGGCATCGTCACTATATCGGATAGTCTGGATGACGTATGTTTAAAACATGGAGATGAAAGATGAATTGAGCTTCGGTGAACTAGGAAAAAAAAAAGCGTAACAGGGGCCTCTCTTTTTCTTTCTTTCTTCTCTTCGTTTCCGGTTCTGTCGTAAAAAGTTCAAGTAGAAAATTCAGGAATTGTCATGTCCCAGTTTTGTGAAATTTTTCACGAAATTTTCTCCACGCTATAAACCGTCCAGGCTCTTCCTCGAGGGACGTCTTACCACGAATTCTTTCCACTTGTATCTTCCTGCAGCCTCTTCCACTTTCCTTGTCGCATCGCGAACGCCAAGTAAAAGCTGTCGTAACAACGGCCAAAACTCCCGACCTTCCTATCGCCTCGTTCCTTTATATTCTTTTCTCCTTCGGATTTTTCAGGACGCAGGGAACAATGTCTCTCGCTCAAGAGTAAGACAGTCCCGATCCTCTAATGCTCGCAAGCTCGGCCCTCCTGTCTTGTAGCCTCCGACACCACTTGGCTCCACCCAGTCTCAAAGATGTTACTAAGAGCGTACAAATTTCACGAAGCGTCGACTTTACGATTTTTCTTCAAAGAGTAGTTAAAAAAAATACCGCTCTGTAGATTCTAAACAGTAATGAACATCGTGAAAGAGTCCGTCGACTTGTTAGAATATCACGTGCCATCCACACCTACGTAGCTATTGTACACTCGAGCTCAAATAGCCGCCTGGGATAAAAGGAAGGAAGAGCAAGAGTCTCAACGTCTACCCGAGTCGAAAATCCACCACCGGCTTGAGCCTAGGAGATTCCTACGGGCAGAACTTTGAGACCGATACTGGCTTTAACAAGAATGCGAATATAAGCACAGATTTAGGCCTTAACAACCTTATGAAAATATAATTGATCAGCTAAGATTCGTGTATACATATACATATGTAAACACTAATCTTAACCTGGAGATTCTACTCTAAGTCTCTAGTTGAAATCTAAAAGTCAAAAATGGATCTAATATCTGTGCCTGGAAAATAGGAGCTCGAGGTTAAAAATGAAGCTCGTTAACAGCACGATCAACCTGTTAGCATTAGCAAATTTCATTTTGAAACTAAAACTCCTCATCTTTAACATTCGTCTTTAAAGCTCGAACTAGTGTTGAGTCTCTCTAGTTCTTTTTTCCTATCCCATGATCTTCATATTAGCCTCAACGTCCTCGTATAGAATAAAAAGGTTTAAATCGGTGCTAAATTTTGAACACGCGTATGCACATGTATTTCCTAGGCAAACCTTAAGTGCAAGATGCCACTGCGACGTTCACTGCTCTGTGTAAACGGAGCCAGTAGATTTAATCCAGATTCAGCCGACTCTTCCCGAGGATTCCTCCTGGAAATACCGAGGACGCCATTCCGCAGTCGATTGCCTTACAAAGTTTCTCTTTTTTAGACAGTCAGCTCTGCTGTTCCTTTTCTCTGGATGTAGCTGAATCAACTATCTAATATTTTGCGCCTCGGCGTGTAGCGTCTTCACTTTGTAAAATGAACGGCTGGTGATGTAAGGCAAGTTAAGTATTCGAAGAATGCGTTCCAATTACACGGGAGCGCGACGAGCCGTCACTCAAGACTACGTTTCCGAAACGGACGTAAGTTCCACTTTGCGCTAATTGGCGTCTCTCCTCCCACGGGGCGGGCACGTCAATGTTTCGCATTCTTGTAAAAACCGTAGAGAACTTTCAGATTCATACTGGATTGTTGTTGACGTACAAGGATCCACATGCCGAGATGGAAAAAATGACAAACGAATATTCAATGTAAATACATTTTATCTTGTGCGGAGATGCGATCGATTTTTCTCTCTTATATTTCTACATTGCAGTGAAATTAACTCGTAGACTGTGGGCTGAGGAAATTTGGTATCTTGACTCTTGTAAATAGATATAAAGATACACTGAAATGAGATACTCGTTCGAAGTGGCAGATTCGCGGTAACCAGATCAGCACGGCGCATCGTATACTCTCGGTCAGTGAAATCTCTGGTAGGGAAAAGAAGTCAAATAAGATAAAACCTAATATTACAAAATGGTCAAATTCTTTGAACTGCCCGGTTAAAGATTAAATCTAAAATGAATTTCCCTCGAGGATACCGTCTTGATCTCCATGTTTTCATATTTTTTTGGAAAAAAAGATTATATTACTGAGTTTGGTATTCGCATGACGTAGTGATTCACTATATTGTATTCTGATTAAATGAATATTGTAGAGAGCCGCACTTTTTGTGTCTCTTAGTAAAACGAATAATTCTTTAGGTTTCACTCGTTCTTCCTTTATTCCGAAATTGTCGAAATTTCATTTCATACATTTTTTTTCTCCTCCGCAAGGTGTCCTAAAGGTCAGTTTAATTATCCCGAAAAGAGAAATGCTCAAACGGGACGAAAATTCTTGAAACGTGACGCGCGACCTTTGACCGTTTAATAATGGAATATGGAACGGCGAAAACGAGGAATATTACTCGTAAGCGGGCGATTGTATTTACCTAGAGTTTCGTTATTGCGGACTGAACTAAAACGAACGTTCGAACTTCTCCTTTCGGTGACGTTAGTCCCTCCTGTTCTCGGTAGCCTTGACTCGATTAGCTCCCGCAAGCATTCTCCATTTGGCTTACGATAATGAATAGTTAAAATCCTTTGGGCGTTCAACGTCACGACCCACGTCTTCCTTCGACGGCAGGAGTATACCTTTATATTATCGTGTGGATCAAATTATTTTTCAACTCCATCAAACCGATGTCACTTTAAGCTGCACTTCCTTCGCTTCAAGATGCTATACATCCTCACGGGCAATCTAGCAAATGGTATCTCACCTGACACACGTTACTACGAATATACGCAAATTTACCAAAATCACGCTGAAAGCCATTTAAAGATGTGTCCACAGTGCTCAACAAGCCGTAACTGCGCTGCACGGAGTATCAACTTCTTCCTGTTTTATCATCAGGACGATTGTGTATCTTAAATCTATATAACCGTAAATTCCAGGTATGTGGGTGAAGATTAAGAAGTCTAGTGATGCTCCATATCTGTTATCGGGCTTTAACTTTTAATGGGTTCTTGATTTACATTCAAAGTCCTATGGCATTCAAGAGGATAAATTTGATTCGGAGTATCTCGACATTACCCTAAAGATCGCATCCTTTTTCGACTTATCTGGCGCGAAGCTGAGCAAACTGATTGGCATCGGAAATTCTTTTCAGTGATAATGGCCACGTGCACAGAGATATATTCTGACAGGAACCGAGTGATAGTGCGTGTACCGTTGTGTTATGTTTTCGTGACCAATCAACTCGACCGCTAGATTGTTTCCTGAGAAAACAAGGGAGGAGCTAATGCTCGCTTTAGTTTTGACTAGTCAAAGATAGCAAAGAAACACAAGATATATTTCGCCCGAAAGATTTCGACAAATCGAGGCGCGACAAGCTGCTCGAAAAGTATCCCTTTTTAAAGAATTACATTGACACGAGCGTCCCTCATTTTCATTCGTCTGATCCGTCGGGGCTACCAACATAAATTTTTACGTAATATCCGCGCTCCAAATTTTTCAAAACACGTCCGCCCGACGAGTCAGGGATTACCCTAAACCGTCAATGAGTAATGTCGCGTGTCATTTTACACAATTTTTTCTTGGTCGCACGCGGAGGCACAGAAACGCAATAAGGGCAGATTAATGTAGCTATAGTCGCTATACACAACGCGCTTTAGCTGCCCTCAGACTTCGATATCAGGTGTCTAAGTCTGACCACGGAAATTGTTACGTGCCGTCAACGTCCATGTAACCTGCAATCCCGGTTTAGTTATTCAGATGACAATACGTTATTCTTAGGGTTTCCCGTGACATTTATCTACCAAATTATTCATCCTCCCGTTCATCCATCTCTCTTTCTCTATATTGTCGAACAAGACGGTTATCTTAATTTATTTACAAAGCCTCGAAGGCGCGTGCCCGGGCAACAATAAAACGATATTTCCGTCTGTTCTGTCCGAATAACTCGTCTTGCCGTTGTGGCAGACCCGAGGCCTAGGTGCCACATCAAATTAGGATTCCTGAGTAGATGTGCCGACTTCACGGAAGATTTGCGCCAGCCTGGCCAGTCAGTCACCAAGACCGCCCAATCTTGGCTGCCGGTCTCGCTTGACCAAGTACCTAAAACCCACGCGGTATAGCCTCCGCCTTATTCACTGTTACGGGAACGTCATATCTTCACTGAGAATTTCTCTGGTTTTGCTCGATCTATAGCAAATTTGTAATTTCTCGAGCAGGCCGCACATACCAGCCAGTTCTCAGCATCCCGTTCTTCTTGTGTTTCCTAGGACCATTCGTCGTCTTATACGTATATTCGTGCAAAGGAAATAGAATTCTCACTTCGCCTAGTAACAAGGAAGAACACTTGAAACTCCGTCATTTTTGCTGTTAGGTAGTTTCGAAGAAGTACAAATGCATAGCTGTGCATTTATACTACATGTATGTGTATAGCAGAAGTCATAGCTCGTTTGAAACTGAACTGGTATTCTTCGTAGTACAAATAACTCAGCTCGGTTTTCAGTTTTCAAACGACAGTCTAAATAGGGCGAGAATGAAGTAAAATTAAAAAATTTTATTTCATCGGAATTTTCGAACAATGCTATGACTTTGTCGTAGACCCGTCAAGTGGCCCGTATTCTCTTTGCCAGTATATTTCAGGCAAGCTCTGCTTCCTTCCGGTCGCAACGCGCTGACAGTAGCAGCCTGGTCGGTGCGCACGCATGAGATATAAAATCGAGTCTTTGTTCCGTTTCCGGAGGTCTCCTTATTCTCGCACCATGCCCAGGAACCTACCCAACTGAGTACCTATACCTGTATATAGCTCTTATACAGCACGGCCGAATCTTGGCAATATCGTCGATCGCTTACAATCTTCCCATCCGTATCCCGATGGCGTTTTATACTGCGCTCGTACGATCCCGGCGAATCCCATTGAAATGAAAAGCAGCGCGCCTTCGAGAAATTGAGCGTGTCTGAAGAAAATCGACTCGCCGAGATGAGCTATTGTCTATAGTGTCAAAGTGGCTCGTACGAGAATTCGTTCGATGCTTTATGATTCTTTGGACTGACATATGGCTGTTTCGGAGACTAGGTTATATTTTTATTAGATTTCTAACGTTTCCCGTACCTGCTGCGAGTACGACGCGGCAATCGAAAGAACTAATCTTGAAGATGCACTGGAATCAAATCACTTGCAGATGCCTGTTAGATCAGAGAAACCTACTCGGCTTTACACTCGACTCTCTTAAAGTCCAATCTACTGGGTGGATAGGAAGAACGTTAAGGAAAGGAGTAAAGTCAAGTGTATTGTAGTCTACCGATAGAAGGTGTCCCACGTAGTTCTCCTCGAGTTCCCAATGCCAACTTTTCTAACCTCATTTAGTAGATTAGTTCTCGACTTTGCGCCGTCCCGGCAAGGGAACGAAATGATCTCCCTTCGCATTGCCCGAATGCACGTCCCACTGTGAAGTCCCCTTTAGTCGGCTACACGATCTCAAAAACGCCTTTGTGTATGTATATCGGCAGGAGGTGAAAATTCCGCTCGTGAGAAAATTGGACTCGTATCGAACCTGGCGTCACTTCGATTAACAAGAATTGCCCTATAATTCGATCGGAACTCATTCCCTTCCTCCTGGGATTTTGATTTGCGGATCGATAACTCGTACGATACCGTCATATTGGATGTTCTGCGACCCGTCGCCTGTAATATAAATATCAGTAGGAGCGTCTTGCTCTAAACTTGCTACTTACTGCCCACGATTCACTCTCTCACGTAAATCCTGAAGAATTTCCGTCGCGACTGAGGATTCACGAAGTCTCCGACTTCGACAGCTGTGTGTATCAAAAGATGTTTAACTCTGCGCAATACTGCAATACGGTGCTCCCATCGATATTTCAGATTCGGCCTCATTCCGTATTACGTACTTTACTGAAAGAGACGGTGGATTTCGAGTGCGCAGGATATTGCGATTTGAAGAACGAGAGAAGGAAAAGAAAGACCCAATTTTTTGGGTCACTACCCAATGTCGTTCCATTAAAATGTCCTGCCGAGTACAGCCAGCGTCTCGTGAGAATTCCTACTAAACGATACCTATTGTTAGTCGTAATAATGATAAGCCGATAAACGATACTTCTGTCAATAGAATCTTATTACAATTAAACAGTAACTCACCTGTTTTCGTTTCTTCTTTCCAGGAAAGTGTATGCGCCTATGAATGACAAGCATGCAAATTAACGCTTTCTGCGTTACGTAATACCTTTTTCTTTTATCCATTCCTTTATCCTCAACCCTTTCCGCCTAACTAAACGTTCCAACGTCATATTTGTGCCATGCTGATCGCTTCGCTGTTACAGCGTGGCGCTGCCCGTCGTTTGCACGTTGCTATTGAATAATGTGACCAAAGTAATTTACGATAAAAATTGTACACGTAACGCGCATCTCGATATTCACAGTTACTTCCCAAGTTCACCATGAGATACATGAGATTTAACACGTATTACGTTATTATATGCAAGATCGCACGTTAATACCTTTTTAACCTTATATTTATGAATTTCTTTTAATAGCAAATACCAATGTTAATTGCAGGATGTTTTTCGTGACGCTTCTTATATTCTTGTATATACAAAAACATAAGTCAAGGCTGGAGATTAATAAATTTCAAGACTAACGGCTGATTCATCCATGCATGCACGCACGACAACAAAAGCAAACAACAATGAGAAAACAGACAACAAACAACAACAACAACAACAAAAATAAAACAAACCTTGGAACACATGTGCCTAGGACTCAGTGGTGAACTCGATGCTTATCGATTGTTACATGTACGATTTGTCTCACGATATATGCTTATATATATGTATGTTATGTATTTCAAACTATGTCTTACACATATATCATATATGCATATATACATATTTCAAGCTCAGAACAATCTGGGCCCAGCCCGGCTGTCGGCTCTGCCATGTGTAGTCGCAGACACTCAAAAGCACAAAAATACAGGATGCTCCTGAGGATCAGTTTTGATCGACAGTGGTTCCATAGGAATTTAATCGCACGGCAGACACACCGAAATCGACTGGTTCCTTCACGCTAAAAGCATCGGAGCATCGGGACACATGTTTCACACGGAGTCAAGCACAATTTAATAGATTACTTTTGGCGGCGAACGGTACTTCGGCACGGGGCGAGACTCACCACCACCACCACCACCACCACCACCACCTACCATCACTATCATCACCATCACCACCAAAATACTACTTATTGTTAGTATTTTACCACCTACCACCCAGATACAGTTTAACAGAATATAAGACAGAAACGAATCTAAGACACTAGAAGAAGATATGATACGAGAATACTGACTGCATTAATTCTTCATATCCTCCAGATGAAACTAACATTCGTGAAAGCCAAAAATGATTAAACGGAATCGAAAGAACAAGAACAACAAAAATGTACAAATGAATCTCGCCTCGAGTTTTCTTCTCTCTGTTAATGACGTGGAGATGCGTGATCTTTTTCTGTCACCTATTGCCGTTCCTTCTTTAACACAGTGTTGCGTTTTATCATGATAATTATTGAACTTTTTTATTTATCGTTAACGGGAAGTTTCGCTTTCGGTAAGGTTACTCAATTTCAGGATGCCTCGGAGTGTTACTCTCGCGTATAGGCTGCTTTGTAACGGAAACTCAATTGTTCCCCTGAATTCAGTATACAAGCATATATCGGGTAGGTATCATATTAGAATGAAAATACGAAACGTTTACTGTGACGCTGAATAGACTTTTTTTTTCAAAAGAAATTGCCTGAAATTGAACGATAGCTTTACAGTGATGGATATATATCAGAATCTTTAAATGATCGAATCATGCATTGTCGTACGTTATCTGGGTCGATCAGCTGATACGGGGTTTCACGTTATTGCATGCGTAAAGAATATTTCCCATTGGTCTGATTATAATTTTCGCGTTACTTCGACCTGCAAAAAGTTTCTCGTTCTCTCCGGGGTTCGGTACTGTGTACAATTAAAAAAAATTCCTTGGAGCAATTGGCATTTTGCAATATTTTTATGTGGCTGACGATTCGCGTAATAATTCCTGGAACATCTGAGAATCAAAATTCATCGAATTTCTAGAAAGCGCATGAGAAACAAGATCGTTATATATGTTTTCGTAGTTGTCCATTATAGTGGGCAATTCGTATTTTACATAAATTTGTTTTAGTGGCTGCCTAGTTAATTTTTGTTATCACGTAGACTGAACTCTGACTTTAGCCGCAAGAAACGTATTATCGGTAAAGTAGCTGCCAATTGCGTGCGGTGGACAATGCATATTGAAAGGGAGATTGATGGCATTAGTATCGTGAGATGAATTTTCTTGCGCGAAGCACGAAAACATGTTTTCGTGTGATATCATGACGTTAGCTCGTTGCTCGTTTCGCTGGCTGATAGACGGATTACATCGTGACGTTAGGGTATACGCAGAATTATTTTAGGTTAGAATTTGGAAACATTTTGAGCACGGAATGTGGAAGGGTTAAAATTATACGTGTCATTGGCTATTACAAAATCCTAAACGGATTCTATGAAAAATTACGTTAGACGGTCGTGCACTGCAGTAAACCAGAGTGACGTCAGGTTAGAAATGACGTAAAATTCAATTCCTTAATTGCATACTTAATTGTTATCTAATCGAGAGTACCGGATGGTGGAAGAAATGCCAAAAATTGTTATCAAAGATAAGGTGGTCCTTGAAAAAGTCACGCATCATCAGTTACGGCGGATACAACAAACTGACAGAAGATTTTCTCGAGGGTGAATTAGCTCGACGATGAATGAGAGAGAGTGAGAGGGAACGATTGGGCGAGAAAGTGAAAGTGAGAGAGCGCGAGAACCCGGAAAGAATATCAGAGGGAGAATATCGTAGAATGGGAGAGAAGACAATATATACGTTAATGAGACAGCATGCACATGTTCCACAAGAATCACATATGTCACACATACGCCGTAGATCTGCCGGACCTTCCACCTACCAACCATCGACCACGAAACGAAAAGTAGTACGTCGTAGCGAAAGACTTTTGGCAAAAAACTATGTAATATATAACAGAGAGTATATTGAGGAAAAAAAAAAGTATAATAAGAGATCCTTATATGTTCACTACGTGCCATTGCAAGGGCTACCAGTGCACTCACAGACAAACATTCAATCAACCACTGCTACCGTCTCGCCAAAATCAAATTTTAAAAACCTGAGAGATACAGATCAATCTCATATGTATGTGTATGTGTATATATATATATATATATATGTATGTGTCCAGAGACAGAGAGAGAGAGAGAGAGAGAGAGAGAGAAAGAGAGGGGGAGAGACAGATATATATGTAAATAAATATATATACGTATGTATGTATATATTTATGTACATACACATATCCAGGTAACAGAAATTCAAATACAAAAAGACTTATTACTCTAAAAATTACGCACACGGCTAGTTAATCTCTCGCTTAAACCACACCACAAATCAAGGCTGACTAACTCCGATTCAAGAGAAGGACGTATGGCCGTTGACAGTGCCGGGAATGGGAGGAACAGAGGTGTTATGTTGGAATGTTTGTCTGTGTGCAGATGCAGCCTTCTCGTTGTTGACTTGAGGTGATGATGGATACGAGTGGACAAGTCAGGGCCGGTGAGTGAGGCTTAGGCAGGTCTACGGCTTAGCCTGTCCGGAGACATTGGTCTGGACGGAGTACTCCGTTATTGTTGAAGTTGCCAACAGAACGGTAAGTCAGTATGTGCTACTTAAAAAAAAAAAAAAAAATGCTGTTTAATCTCATCGGGATGGTTCTACGAGAATTGAAAATAAAATGTATTTTTTTTTTCTTTTAATTATTATTCATATTTTAATCGGCCACCGTGGTGAAGCTTGACAAAAGTTGTTAACATCGCAGCGACGAAGACAACGTCTACGTTCAGCAACTTGTCGTCGGCATCGTCATCGAGATTCATGCATAGAGTACTGGCGAGAGAAAAAAGAAAAATGTAGACTTTCGCGCTAGTCTCGTTAACGTCACTTCCACGAATTTCACTTCCTGGACTCCGTCGAAGATGAATGTGTCTACCCGTAAGAAGATGACTTCTACATAGCCGTGACATTCGTAATCGGGAACGGAGGCACAAGCTCCGACATTCCTGTATAATTATCACAGCCGCAGGCAGAAATTTAACGGGAGTAATTAGCGCCAACACGTTGCCAACCTCTAATCAGCGCTCGGCCCCCAACCGATCTCTCGTCCTCGTTTCACCCTCGATTTGCGCCCAAGCAGCCAATAACGCGGCAATTGCTAATTGGCCAAATAATTAAGAAGACGCACTTCGCGAGAAAGCGAAGAGGTCATCGGCGCGAAGCAGCAGCCTCGAGTAAAGGTAACGAGCATCGTGACAAAAAGAATTGAAAACGACCTCACGACGAACGTCCGTCTTACTCGCATTTCGCCAGTACAAAAGTATTTCCGCTCCCTCGAGGACGCTTCGCTTCCGCGAAAGGAGGTTAAAGTTGCCGTGACGTTAACCACTGGCTCTTTAAAGATTCATATTCTCGTATAGCGGAACGCGGGAAAACTTCTCTACTGATTGTGAGATTAATGTAATAATGACAATGGCAACACGTGAAGATTTCACGGACGTTGCAGAATCGTCGATGAAATATGGTTATTCGTGACAAATCAATATCATCGTCCACGCGATCGAAATAATTCATTTTACATTCAATCGATTCTCGACTCTCTTGTTTCTTACTTTTATTAAACGCACGGTGAACCTAAAGGGATCTCTAATGGTCTGCGGAAGCGATGATTAGTCCAGCGTTGCCGTATCGCGGTGGTGTACAGAGAAATACACAAGGGTGCACAGCTGCGCTCTCTGTCGAGAGAATCAGGAAACATAAACTCCAATTTATAGAATTCAGGGCTCCGTAGCTGTAACGCGTACTACATCCCTGTACTCTACTGTCTATACGTATACGAGTATAGCTTATGGGGTGCGCGGTGCTAGTCTGCGTGGTACGTCGGGGGTCGATACAGCGCGAGAGACACCCGCCGACCCGCACCCAGCCGTACCCGGCACCCCTAGCAAAACTACCAATTCCTTCTGACCACCGCACGCAAATGGAAGGTATAACGATGTAGGCCCTGATGTTACTCAAAATACTCTTATGTCTTTGTACTGTTAGATTACGATTACTATGCCATGGGAGCATGGGAGATCGCGTGCGCAATCTACCGGTAGGCTTGTCGTTGTCTTATATGACAAAAATGTGACATCGGTATGCATCAACAAAGTCATAATAAATTGTCAAAAAAAAAAAACATACAAATATAATTAAGTATCTTTATCGATTGGGAAGAAAATTTCATCCGCTCTTCACAAGGATCACTGTGCATTAATTTTTTAAGATGACATCCTGATGTACAAGGGTAGCGTATCTACAGAGCTATTCCCCAGTTGGATGAGTCTGCAGAATCTAACGTTATCTCTGTCAAAAAGAAAAAAAGGATTTCTCCTTCCGAGATATCGCTCAATGACAAACCCTTTATTCTCACAATATATCCATTCGCCCGATACGACTCGGTGTTCTGATGTCAGGAATTATACGTGTTGCAGGCTCGAGTGCACACAAAAACGACACGACGGGAAACGGGAGGCCGGCTCCTCTCCTTGCAGAGCCTAGATACGGTGCTGCGCCACAGCCCTATGGTGAGTCCCAGAGGATCGCAAGCTTTACCTGGCTTAGCTTCCTTTCCGGCTAAAGGAATAACATCCTCCAGTGTTCAACTAGCATGTTCTCGAGGGTTCATTGATCACCCACGCTCCTTGCATTGCTATACGTATATTCGACCTATCTGTTAAATATTATATTATCAGAGACTGTAGGGACTCGATCGTTGGACGGTTATCTATACGACGACGAATGCCGGATTCGTATAGTAATGTGAATTTTTTATTTGAACGAAGAATATATTTCTTCATTTCTATTTCAGGCTCGACGCCACAAGTGGCATTTCCACCTGGTTCGGGACACGACCGCTTCGAGGAAAGCTTTAACGGTCCAGCCACTTACGCGGAACCCTATGCTGAAAGATACGGACTCAAAAATGACTTTGGTGGCCGAGAACCGTTACATCCCACGCCGCCTCGGCCAGGTTACGTACCCACTTTGGGTCAAACTCCACCCTCTAGTACACAAGGTTCCGTGATGATGGTCTATGGTTTACAACCTGACAAAGTCAATACCGACAAGCTCTTCAATTTGTTCTGCCTCTACGGAAACGTGACAAAGGTAGAGCCTGATGGGATTCTTGAGGAAATGTCAGACTTTTCATATTTCTTGGATAGTTGATGTTGCTCGATGACACTGTGGATTTTTCTTAAGGTGGGGATATTTACTTCTTGATTGCAGGTGAAGTTCCTCAAGACAAAAGAAGGCTGCGCAATGATCCAGATGGGGGATAGCATAGCCGTCGAGAGGTGTTTACAGAATTTAAATAACGTTACTATCGGGACTGATGGAAAGTTGCAGCTTGGATTCTCGAAACAGGCCTTCCTGTCTGACGTCACAAACCCTTACATACTTCCCGACAAAACAGCAAGTTTCAAGGACTTCACGGGTAGCAAGAATAACAGGTGAACGATCTTAACGATTACGATCCTCCTCGCGAAGATCATACTCGATTCATCCTCTTTTCACGTCCCGTCAGGTTTCTCAATCCAGCGATGGCCAACAAAAACAGAATACAGCCTCCCTCGAAAATAGTTCACTTTTTCAACACCCCTCCTGATCTCACCGAGGAGACGGTGAATCGTGTTTTCATCGAACGTGGAATCGAGGCGCCGACAACGGTCAAACTTTTCCCTCTGAAGTCAGAACGATCGTCCTCGGGTCTGATCGAGTTCAGCAGCGTCGGCATCGCGGTCGCCGCCATCATGGAGTGCAATCACACCGCCCTGGAGAATAGCAGTGAGTATCAAGGATAATCGAATCGTCCTGTATTTTGACAAAGTTTTTCATAGCGGAGGATCGATAATAAAGAAAAAAAAAATTAAGGATCCCCGTAGAA
Source organism: Calameuta pygmaea (assembly GCA_031762395.1). Classification (NCBI taxonomy): domain Eukaryota; kingdom Metazoa; phylum Arthropoda; class Insecta; order Hymenoptera; family Cephidae; genus Calameuta; species Calameuta pygmaea. The sequence goes on from JASANN010000248.1 coordinate 586,064, forward strand.
GGAAGAACCGTTTTGTGAAGAGAAAAAAAAAATTAAATTTTTCCGCAGATGGAAAATTCCCGTACATCATGAAGTTATGCTTCTCCTCGTCGCGCACTATACCTACGAGCTTCCCACCAAGCAGTGGAAGCACATCGAGCAATTCCGCCGGTAATGGCCACGTCAAAATGCAGCAAGACTCGGAATAGAACGGCGAGGTCCAGGGCCAGCGTCAGCGTCAGCGCCAGCGCCCCTCTCTCGCCCTGCACCCATTATGTACCCCGACTGGTACAGCCCTGCATCCAGCCGCAGCAGCAATCACCCTGTCCCCTGTTTTGCCTCCCGTGCCTCCACCATTACCGCCTACCTGTCTCCTCATTGCAACACCCGCGCTATATTCTGCAGTGCCACCGCCACCGCCGCCACCTTTACCAACATTTTGGCCGTATTGAGAGAGTTCGGCCCACCGACTGATTGACCGACAGACCGACCGACCGACTAACGAATTGAACGACCTCACGACCGATTGACCTGGCTACTTATGTTTTGTGCCGACCTATTGACGACCGATTGACCGAGCGGCCGTTTCCCATATCTATAAGCGACACACAACGCAGCTAACACGCTACAAGGACCAACTCTTTTCGAGACACAAGAACTTGAGAGTATGATGGAACGTGAATTAATTATGATAGGGCAACGAGATAATTAATTATACACCTACAGACATTCACTACACGATACTGATATACGAGAACCGAGGCCTCCTATATTCTCCTATCATTTACTGCGGTTCGCCGTTCCTCCTATTTCTTACCTCTGTGTCTCTTATCAACGTTCTTTCTCACCTTCGACCCTTTGAACGTCCGATCTCTTACGTTTGGCTGTTCAGCCATTTCTTCATATCCTCGCTCGATTTGAATCCTCGGTCATACAGAGAAGACAGTAACGGGCTGGTGATTAGCGGATATATGTATTAATGGAAAAATGATCCGTGGCAGGAGAGCGTAAGAGTAAGTCAAGACTGTTTTGAAGCAATCTGAAAATTTAGAAAGCATATATTTAACACACACACAAACCTACACATTATACAGGGTTATTCGCCGTAAAGGCACCACCTGAAGTTAGCTCATCAATTCGATTTCTATGGTGGCGCCACCGGCCGGTGCCTTCATCGTGAATAACTCTATATACACGCACACGCATACATAACAATGTTATACATATGATGCGTATTAAAAAAATAATTATACACGAATCACAATCGTATATTAACGCCACAGCTTTTTACCGCATGTACATTGTATAATTCTATCGCGATTTTGTAAACGTGACTCATCGCTTTTTACCGGAGTTCTCAGCTCGACGCACGCACGGGAACTCCGACGATATGAACTCTGCCCCTCCTGCACTCTTTTTTGCGAGTGCAATCTCCTGTTTACCGAGTAACACTTTTACGACTTCTGCATGTATGGCAGTGGAACATAATTCTTCTTGTGACATCCCGTGTCGTCTCTTTTGGCGTCTTGTGACGTTGTGCAGCATTGATTGGTCCTCCTCCGTGAGCATTCATCGGATACATATCAATATTTGGAAATGAAAACGATCCATACGAATGAACGCTGGACGTATTCCTTAGAAATTTTATTGTGGGATACTGTCGCATGATTCGCTTCCTTCGTTCCTAAAAAAAAGAGAAAGCGCATCTCACACCAAAGACGATATTCCATTTTGTGAAGAGTATGACTGCCTCTTTGGGGTGTACCCTCAATCAATGCTGATCGCGTACTTAAGGAGCACGTACGATTCCAAAAAAAACGCAGCACACTTGTGCCATCTGAGAACGAACACGCTGGTATCTTATGAGACCTGTAAATATTAATTCTTGTCGCGTACATTTCTGGGTCAGACTCGCGATGGGCTTTTGGCTTACGAGAAATCCATCGCGCGTAGGCTCTTTGCTCCGTTAAATATTTTGTAAGAACAAAAACCTGAAGTTCTGAAAAATAACGGCGTAGCAAAGTGCAAAGAGTGATTCGGAGGAGTATGTTGTCTTTACCTTTTTTTAATTTGTTTATTTGGTTAAGACGTTTTAGAAAAATTGGCCAGAGAGACGTGACTCTTTCGCATAAAGATACTAAATGCTGATTCATGTGGATCTGCCGTATACGTGAAGTTCGTAAAAGTTGTTTGCCGATAGTAGCGTGTAACTATTATCCCCTTCGTGCGAATTCCAAAATGGAAAAATAGAATGAAGAAATTTGTTTAACCCCTGTCCGCTTGCCCTAATGTCACAACAATCCCAAAGCTGTAGTGTTCAGGTTGCGACGACTCGGTGCTCCACTTACCTGAAGTGAAGTAGTCGAAATTTGTATTCGTGCTGTACGGATTGGGGACTGTGAATTGAATTTTATATATATGGTGTAACAAAGAGGTTATAAAGAAGAAAAAGAAACTGAATGAGTAGCACGTGCGTAATAATGAGATGAGTTAAGGGGGGGGGGGGGGGGGGGGTTAAAATAAAAAAAATTAAAAATTAAACCCGGCATACCTACTTGCCCAAG
>JASANN010000248.1:588616-751838 GCA_031762395.1 Calameuta pygmaea
GGGAGTAAATTAAAAAAAAGTACAGTGACGTCGACGACACGATATATTAGTGTCCCTCGGCAATATTTTGTCGAGCCAAGGGATGTTTTTATAAGTAAAATGGTTTTAGATCTCCGTGAAAAAAAAAAAATTTGAAGCGAACCAAATGACTACTAATAAATATAGACTTGATGACTACTCGGCCATACGTAACATAAGATAATACAGGGCGAGTGCTCGCCCCTTGAAAGGCGCGCGTCAGCAAGATGAAAATTTTCCGCCATTTTTGTCCATTAATCGCGAGAAGAGACCTAACAAATGAAGTATAACTTATATAAGGAAAAAAGAAGTTTATATTCGAGGCAATATTTGTTACAATACAACTAGAGGATAAGTTGTACACTGTTTTAGAAGGATGGACTCAGATTTTATTCATACAAAACATGAAAATGGCCCCCAATTGCGAATTGCCGAATGCCGAGTGCGACACGTGTATTCTGATAACACAAGATATGAGAGAGACAGGTGGACGACAACCCTATACATAATTACACACACGTGCGCGCGCGTGCGCGCATACACACACACACACACACACACGCATCACTTAACGGCACTTTTTATTTCTATAGAGTAACAATGAGATGCAATTTTGGGCGATAATATCGTTTAATCGAAATGCCGAGTAGACGGAGAACACAAAAGTTAACCTAAGAAAGTGACGCGAATGCGGGCGATTTTTTTGAATCGACCTCCATATCGTTTAATTCGTTTCATCGTGCTATTTTTTATAAAATTGACAATGCTCTTTCGACTCCTATCTACTGTTACTTGTATTTTCTGTTCCACGGATTAAATGATCCAAATTTGTTTTATTTATTTATTTTTTTTTTCCTTTTACTTTGAACTCGTGGAACATTCTGCACCTATTTTTTGTTTCCATTTTTAATATAACAATGGGCCCAAATGTCGAAAGGCAGTATGCTGAAGTGAAGAGATAAGGGGAAAATTGTATTTTTACGTGACATTCTCAATACTATTATTTATGTAATTAATTACGATATTAAGTTTCTATGATTTTCTTCGTATTCATTTGTCAAAATGGACAAGAAAGAAAAAGCAAGAAAATAAGAAAAGCCCCGTTAAATCGTCGCATAGTGAGCAGGTTTTAATGTATGTAAGATACACACGTAGCGTAGAAGCAATTAGAATGCGTTAAGCATATCATACAGTTTTGTAGATATACTATATTATATGTGATGGCAAGGCGGGGTTAAATAGGCGATGGTATCGCGAGGACATCGCTGTATGACGTGTTGTCATTTCACAGAATTCTTGAAGGAAGAATCAGAGAAAAATTTATCAGTAATGTTATCAGTGCTGAAAATTTTCGGTTTTTAAATATCTTTTCCATTCTCTTCTGCACCTTATCAATTTTCCTGGTCGACGAGACCGCTGTCCATTCTTTGACGAATGCACAAAAATTATCTAGTCCGCTTATCAGCGTCTCGAAGGAATGCAATTCCTGACTCTTACAAGAGAAACGAGTCGCATTAAATGCAATTTCAAAGCCTTTAAATCTTTTATTATTTTGACAAATATTTTAAATGCGAATAATGTCAAGTGTCGAGGATTTCCTCGCGATCGAGAATCGCAACCCCACAATGTGATTTGCGTTAGATACATGTTATATATAATAAAACGCCGATACGTATTTCTGTGAGAGATGGGAAGGTTACAGAACTGCGTGAGACAAGTGGAGAAACACAATACATGTCAGACTGTCACTTATTTTCCGATACTCTATTGCGATGCGTATTGCTGTAATTGTACAGCAAAGTAAAATAAAGTAAATATGGTGCAAAATATATGAAAATAATGGCATATATCATGATCGCGTTGTAAAAATGTTATACATACGTTATATCGCCACTTGCAACGAACACTCTTCACGACAGAACACACTAGGGCAGCCATTGCGGGTTTCCCCTCCTCCCTCCCCCCCTCCTACCCCCGCTTAGCGACACACACCTCGGGCCGAAGTAGCAAAACCGGCGTAATACCGAATTTCGCAAAAAATAAGAAATGGCACAAAAAAGTACCGAAAGGAAAGAAAAAAAAAAAAAATACGTGAATTACACTAGAAATGAGAAAAAATGAGCGACATGTGACAAGCGAGACATGGAGGAAGCGAATCGCATATAAGTAAATAAATGAAATGAAAAATTTTAAATAAAAAGAACAAGAAACAGCGTATTTACGTAAGATACGTAATTCTTAGATGAATGCTATATATATATATATATATATATATATTATAGTTCATAATATATATATATGTGTGTGTGTGTGTGTATATATATATATACACATCTTCTTACGGCGACTAAATCTTTATATTTAACCCTTTGCGCGCACTGCCTAACGCGCGATACGTCCTTAGAGAATAAGCGTCCGAAATTCATTTTAGCGAGTCGGAGAATATAAGGAATGCACGACTATTGTATAGTAGAACGTATAGAGCTACCCTTAGTGAAATTATACTGGGATATTACAAATGCTTTTTCATAGAGGATATAAAAAGCTAAGATACACATTACAAAGACACGTATTTACGAAAACAAAGAGAAAGGGAGTGACACTATCGCACATAGACATATCGTTGATACTTTACAAGGAGATGAATTATTTAAATGGGGAGCAACACACCAAGGGAGATATATGTACTTATCGTTTAGAAAAGTAGCGTTTACTTGAGCGTGTGTTAGCAATGGCGTCGTGTCTGGGCCGCGCTGAACATTTTTCAAATTGCAAAAGGGTTAAATTATAAAGTCACGGACAACGCGACACTGTAACCAGCGAATATGCCATGCATCAGAAGACACAAGCGGGTATTATTATTATTATTATTATTATGAATTATTAATTATCGTTGTTATTAACTCGTAAGGATTCCTCGTGGCCGAATTTTTTGCGGTTGTCATGAAAAACTCCCTGCAACTATAATTGTTCCGTTAGTCAGTTGCTCGTAAACCATCTGGACATGCACGTCGCACAGTGAGATTCGCGTACCTCGAGGTAAGATTCTGTACTCTGATATTTATATATCATTGAACCTTTTAAATGGATCGATCGATTGCACTATGAGTTGCTCGAGAGGTGCTCGTGGTCGTCGTAGCGGGGCCAATAATAGAAAAATGACCGAGAGAAGGGAAATATTGAAAAAGGACGATAGAATAAAAGTAAAGATCCTCTTCTGGTGCATGGGCTATACCTATGTACAAAATTTAATAATAATAATCGTAGTAGGTAGAATCTGTAACGGTATACAGTATTCCAGATAGAATGTAGCACTGTTGCAAAAGAATGCAGGAGAAAAATAAAGGAGCGAGGAATTAACACAAGAACATTAAAATACAGGCAAAACTCGAGGTTGTAAAAAAAAGGAACCTAATCTGTGTCGATAATTAATTATAAAGACGAGAAGAATTGAAGGATGGAAGGAGATAAAATTTGTTTAAATCTTACTAATACATATCCCATCTGTATGTATATATTTGCAAGCGCATGAGAATACGATTTATTAATTGATAATGTAATTATAATTCTTATTGTCATAATTAATTATTAATTAATTATTGTCATTATTATTTATGGTTCCAATTTTCAAAAAGTTGGAACGTACGTATAGGTATATTAAATGGATATTGCGTTTAAGGCGTTAGGTTAATGTTTGTAGTTAGATAGGTAGGCAGTAGGGTACATATCGTTAATATTATTATTAATTGTTAGTATTGCAAAATGGTATTACCGCCACTGCGGCTCGATTTATTTTGCCCCCGGATTTCATCCCGTTCGCAGTACCTCATTTTACCTCGTCTTTCCCATTCGCTCGCTTCCCATTTCTCTCGCTCGTTTTTGACCAAAAATTTATTCCCCTTCTCTCCCTGTTTTTCCTCCTATCACTGACCTCCGATTCGAGTTTAAAATCGTCACGTTCTTTTCTCCAAGTTTTCCCTTTATAAATGATCGCTATACCCAATCACCGGCATGTTGTACATAAGATGAATTAGGGACCCAGAATTCTCCTAAGGGCCGACGAGCGAGAGAAATATAAGAGAAGTCTGAGTGTGGAAATTGGAGTGACGAAAGAAAATGAAGGCAAATAATATACGAAGAGCGTAGAACATTTCGAGCAAACAAAGAATATTAAAATCGATAAGGGCAAAATTAAACGAAGCGCAGTCGCCTCTAGCAGTCCCAAGTATTACCGGTGACATACCTGCTCCACATATCAGGTCGTAGGCATCCCATGCACCATGTGTCATATCAATGTTTCTAGGATAATTCCCACTCTCCCTCCTTACATATCCTCTTATCCTATACTCAGCTTCCCTTCCACATCTCCTAACCATTTTTTTTTCCATTCAAAACCTCCAAGTTCCCCTTTCCAAGCCTTGTGCTTGGATGAAATGTATAGAATGTCGTAAGTCATCCCTTTATTATTATTATTATTATTATTATTATTATTATTAATATTATTAATATCATTATTCCTCGATCCGAGTACCAGACAAAACCCCAGTGTTATATACACTTGGGCCAGAAGGGTCTCTATGCTCTGTCTTCCCATCGCTGCGTCAAAAGACAAATTAGATGTAATAAGATTTGTTGACTGTATACATTTGTACACACACCGAAAATAAGAACAACAGGAACAATAATACTTGACACGGTGCACTGCGTCAGGCGGCGCCACGAATTCGATGGACACCAATTTAATTCGTGTCGCCTCGTCGGTGATTCAAGCTATTCGCACCCGGTCGTTCGATTAATGCCAGTCGTGCTATTGGCTCTCGTTACTCTACGGCAGCATAATGTAGAATAACGATCGTCATCGGATTTCGGTATGGTGTTCGGTACGGTGTTCGTGACGAACCGTAATGGCGCAGCTTGCGACCAACAACCCTAAATGTATTTTAACGATACACGTATAGAAAGAGCTACTTAGCGCACCAACACTATAAAACACGAATCACCAAGAGACACACAGATGAACACAGACACTATCACATTAATATGGTTACTCGAAAAAAAATGTAATATGTATATTATAATGTATGTCGTACGCTCTAACGTTGTTTGAAGAGTTATTTGCGAGTCAATTATCTGTGCCTAGCAGCCCTGCGCACTACAACCAAATGTACCACCGTTCAGATGAAAATTAAAGTGAAGAAGAAAAATAATGAAGTCAAAATGAAAGATAAGAGAAAAAGAAAAAGAGAGAGAGAGAGTGAGTGAATGAAAGAGAGGAAGAACGAGAGAGAGAGAGAGAGCGAAAGAACGTGATACGAGAGTCAAGCATATAAAAACATAAGGAGAACAAAAAATAAAAATAAAAAGAACGTGTTTCACAAATTGCACCCTGTATACATAGTTCGCACAATGATCTGTTCCTGTATTGGAATGAGTTTTTTCGGATTTGCCAAGAATGTGTATCTATTGATAGTGAAAAAAAAAAAAATGAAAAACCAATTATGAAATATAAGTATTGAAATCGATTGTCGGAATTGTTAAAAAAAAAAAATCATCAGCAACAGCAAACCCTTCACCGTTTTATCGTACATCTCTGTAATATCCATTACTATCGATCCGTCGAACAGGTTATGTTGTGTGATTGTGTGCTCTCGTTGATTAGTTGACAATTTTAATCGTAGGACAGAGCGGCTTGCAGGCCGTGTCTCTCTCTGATGTGGGATAATTAAAAATCAAAGGAAAAGAAGAATCTCAAAGAGATAAAAAAAATCCTCGTGAACTCCGAGAATCGCTTTATAATCTATAAAAGCTACACGCATGCTCTTCCGTTTTATAACGGATGATTTCTGGCCAAGTTATCTTGCGACTCAATGACGTACGGACATTTTTCAGGGTACCATTTTAATGTACAACCATTCGAATTGTTCAGGGTCGTCGAGTGTGATAACGACTAATACGATACACGCAACGTTAAAGGAATGGTCGGAACGAACGTCGTGATAAACACGCAATCCTGTGTCCCACTAGAATTCATTAAAATCCAACAGTCAAACGATCACGTGTTATCGATTCGATATCGGATCGTTGACTCGACAATGTTCGATCGATGCGTACCAAGAAACGGAAGAAAGAGAAAAAGGATTTTTTAAATGGGACTTTGGTTTCATTCATATCGTTTCCCCATTCGCAAAATAACGTTTGAATTAGTCATTCGAGATTATAGCTCGACGTATCACAATATCCGTCACACACTGAACACAACAGCACAATTCTCACATGATCCACAACAAAAACATTAATCTCCACACTAGCAATTATACACCTCATTTGAACCTATTACTCGAAATCCCACCCCCCCCCCTTCTCCCCTTTAATTCAAGTAATACACATTTTACACACATCTAGTATTTACTATGGACGCTTGTATGTACATCAGTTCGTATCCGTCTGTTTGTCTTTTTGTCTGTTTATATCTGCCTTGGATTTCTTTGCTTTTAAAAGTTAGAAATATAAGATCAAAAACATTTTACATTATAATTACTTAAATTCCTGCTCTTGCATAATTCATGTGAAATTGTACATGCTCGTATCGGTGTACATATGTATATTTGAATTTCAAGACTTATTCTTCACGCATAATCGATAACGGAATTTACGCGAGATCAAGTTGCTATGGTAATACCAAAACGGTAATTAACTAATTGGCAAATTTTATTAGAATATCTTACGGAGACGCGGAGTAAAAGCAAAATGAAAAGTTATGGATGCAAACGATAAGAAAGGCAGACGGATAAATTCTACTGCACGGTAATGTGGACTCGATTAACGAAACTAGGACAGTTAATTTGATAAAAGGGTAACGAAGTAGTAGAAGAAAAAAACAAAGTGAAGGAAAGAATTACATACATTTCTCGCCGAGCGCTGCTAGTAAAAGACATTAATAGGGTTATTTGCTATATTCGCTAGCTATAGTGATGTAGTTTATTCTTTAGATTTATTTTAAGTTCTTAATAATAACGAGTATACTTATAGATTTATTACGGTAAAAAAAAATCACATACACACTGTAACACTTCTATTATATAACAATATTTACTTGTGCATATTGACATATTATGGAGTCACATCATTAAACATACTACTCAATATATTCGACGTCAGCGACTCGATTCATTGACACCCACACCATATATACCATGCAGACTCTATTTACTTACTGTCTACCGGCTGCTGAAAAACTGGCATCATTTTCTTATCAGTGATCAGTGACAGAAGAATGACACCAGTCACTCGACAATGACTCATCTACTCAACAGTATACAACCTTCATACGTCAATGAGATAGAAAAAAAAAAAGAAGTACTTTACTCGATTCTCCGGTGATTTTTTCCAGGGTTTTTTCCGCTTACCTTCTTGTGCTCATTATATGTGTACTTTTTTTTTATTGCTATTATCAATCGTTCTTGACGATTATCCGTGATTAATTTTTATGATTTAGTCATATCGTGATTTGTCCAAGAAGCAAAAAAATTTGACGCTCTCTTAAGATTCTCAAGCATAAAGAGAATGTCGTTTGGATAGAAAAAGAAGGATGAATTTAAGACGGTCAGGTAAAAAAGTATAACGGAGACGCCATTGGAAGTAAAAAGTAACGTTTTCCGTTATATATTTTTCGTTTTGTATATTTACATCTAACGTAAGTATTAATACTCGCGCCATATTGGATACATACATACGTTGTTGCGTGTCCTCTGTAAAAATAGGAGGTGCAGATCCTTTGGAGGCTTTTTTTTTACCAGCTGAGAGTAGCAAAGGCGTTAAAAAATTCAATACGAAATTCTTGACGATATTTATCAAGTTCTGATAACCAGTATAACGTGTGTGTGTGTATGTGCGCGCGCGCGCGCGCGTATGTGCGTGTGTGTGTACCCTCTTTGTTGACCCTCTTGAAGAGAGAGAGTAAAAATTTCATAGAGTTCAGCCATATCGGAAAGATCAAATGAAATTAAGAGAAAGCAATGGCCGTACGTAGACGCAATGCATTTCTCCAGGGCATTTCCATCTTAGATGCTTTCACTGAAAGCAATTTCTAGAATCCTCGAGAGAATTCGTTGCCGGTTTTCGACTGCAGGTTAACGTGCTCTTTCCATGCCACGTAATGCTTGGCTGGGGACACCAGGTGGCAAAGCAGCAGGCTCACCAGCCCTGGCCTCAGGGTCAGTACTCGCAGCTTCCGAATCACGGAATCGCTTATACTTTTCTACGATAGAAAAATAGAAAAATTGATTACCTCGCACTTTATTTTGATTGTATTATCAGTCAAGAATGTGTAATATCGCGGTAGAATTTAATAACAACAAGTAAGGATTACTTACTAGCTAATCGAACCATAGTGACACCCCACCAGATACTCCAACCCCAACCAACAAGACAGAACAATACGGTAAACAGTTGACCAGCTCCCACAAACAGATTAACTATAAATGCACCAAATCTCGCCTTAGGACCGGCCATGGCTGAGAATCTGGGTTGACCCACGTATAAGTTGAACAGTCCACTCCAAAATGTACCTATAATCAAGAGGTTGAATGACTTATTTTTTCACCACAAAAATACCGTGGAAGCAAACGTAATGTTTTTATCCGTACCACTTCCTGGCAATAGAACATTCCAAACGAGGCAAAACCATGCGAGGGTTACAGGAAGACAGGGAATGGCTCCACGCATCAAGGAATTATGTTCCACTAAAACCTCGGGAATTTTCACTTTGGGCTCCTAACCAAGTATAAATCATGTTAAATATATTATGTCGTAGAATATGTCGAGTTAAGAAACAGACGGTACCTCTGAAACAGGAGGCGCAGCGACGCTCGTCAAGCTCTGCTTAGCTCTAATGCTTCGAGTACGCTCGACGTCGGGACGACTGCACTTGCACCTAGCAAACAGCCTGCGCCACAATGCACCACATCTTCTTTCAGGCGGGCAGCAAACGTTGCTCTCAGCCGGTGCAACTGTCGAGCCTCTTGGAAAGCATTTACTTCGTGGCCATTGTGGACATCTAATTCAAAGTGATAAGCGAATGGGATGCATCTTAAGTCATAATTGTGATATCAATTGTTCATACTTGTAAGCCGCCTTCAACTTGGCCAAACATCCAGGTGCTTTTTCAGTCTCCGCATTAGACGCAGTATTAACTGCAGTTGCAGTAGCTGCAGCCGCAGTAGTAGTCGCAGGTCCAGATCGTCCCAACCAAGCCTGAGCCTTTGGTCCTCTTCGACAAGCCAAACACCTCATATTCGAGCAGCAAGCTGAGTAACGGGCGAGGTGCTTCCTCCAGCGACTGAGCCTGGTCTGATGATCCTGGTTGTCCTGACTTTCAGAAGCCACCACACTGGATAAGGGAAGGTGTGCCAATGCTGTTAGTGTGATTAAACTGGCTAACCAGTAAGTTGAATATCCATCGATCCAGATTTACGATAAAAGGGTTGACTGATTTCACGCGAGAAAGGTGATCGTATACGTATGGCGATACCATAAATTGAAGAAGCAAAGCGCTCTTTTACTATCATTAAATACTGCTGGGAGTAAAATCTTATTTTATTTGACATATCCATGCTATGTGTATCCAATAAATAATATCCAATTCTCGTGATTCGCATAGATCAGTTTTGGACTTTACTTACGTGTTCGCAAATGAATTGCGCGCCTCGCTAGGTATGCAAGCAGTACGTATCTCTTATCTATCGACGCGAGATAACCAAGGTCTTGTTCGCGCGAGATGTCCTATCGTTATCAAGATGCGAGAGGGATGTTATGCTCTTCACTTTCATATAAAACTCCTCGTTAGCACGAAGAGAAAGCTCTCCTTGGCTGAGGAATGAGTGATCCAAAGTACGAATGACCAAGTGACCATCGCGTCCTAGCCTAGACTTAAAGATTGCAGAGCACCCAGGTTGCCGGTTGGTCAGTCTTAGGGGACGCAGGGAGGACTCAGTGGGTTGGTCACGCAAAGATTTACCCTCTCTGTGCATATATATGTATTTCGAAATCGATACTACGAGTTCTTTACCTTCGAGCGAACATACCCAGACGTGTGGTAGGCGCGTAAATCGCCTTCTCGCTGTCTTAGGACATTGGAGTGCGGCAGCCCACTTGGAAATTCTTATGAACACATAAGACATTTTGCTTTTACATGTATGAAGCCTTTCATATAGTCCAGCTACAGTTTCGTTTAAGGGATTATAAAATCCTTAAGAGAATCAACTGTTATGTTTGTGAAACGTAAGGTAAACGCGAAGTGGATTTGAAGACGAAAGACGAGAAAATTGGCTAATTGTTAACGAATCCGTTTGAGGTTCGTTACTGGGAAGCGCAGCCCTACAAATCAAAGATCAATAGAGAAGGCTCTGGTCCCGTCTTCTTTCAAGGTACTCGCAGAAGGATGCGATTAAGAGTCACTTCAGTCGCAGACTCGTACCTTGTTGTGTCGTCAAGGATAATTTTAAACATCTGAAAAATTTGTAGTGCGAAAAGAAAGAGAGAAAATTTTAAAAAAGTGCAGGTTATGTTCCGACCACGAGTGACATTGATTCGTTCTGTTGAAAATGAATTCGTGAAGAGTATTTTTTATCGATAAGGCTAGCTTTTACTACCTCTAAGGCTCTCCGTTCCACCCTCTTCTTCGCGCCGTCTGAAGGGATCGAGAAACAGGGAGAATAGGTCACGCATGCGGAATTTCTCATGAAGCATTAATAAGTGTTGCGTCGTATATATCTATACGCAGGTTTCGAGGTCAAAGTGGCACAACCAGCAGTGACGAGCATCACTACTACGACATCGACGTCCCGACTCCTAATCAAATCCCGCTATACTGTAGCATTATGAACTAAATGAGGAGAACCAGGGTGCTTTTGCGTTGGTATAAGGAGAAGCACGAGTTCTGCCAAGGAGATATGCTAGAGTGTCGTGACTCGACCTTGGCCGCACGCGAAGTGACTTCAGTCACTCTTGGAGCTCTTTGCTACGTTGATTTTCGGTTGTCTCCAACAGGCCGAGCGATCTGCTATTACCTACACGACCGGATCTTGGTCATTAGATTTCTACCCGATCGTACGTCCGAGTTTAGATCGATACGCGAAAGAATTTTGTAACTCTCATGTTTCTGTATGAGATCAACCGGTGACGCTATGATTTTCTTAAATTATTTTTATAATCAGGAATATCAATGATCTCACAAAGATTTTTGTCACTTTAGCATCCTACCCCTACGTGTATTGATCCTAAACTATGCTGCGATTTCTATCGATTGATAGTTGTCTTACTCGTCGCTTTGCATTCTAATTTATTAACCCCTTAAGCGTTTGCAGGCGTCGATGCAAATCTACCCTGGGATCGATAAACCCACTCGCTTCTAAGTCCAAAGGTAGGGGCTTATAACTATCAGGGGTTAAGAAACTCTGGACCTTACACGAGTTCCCAGTTAATGGTCAGGATAGTAAAGCTACCCTGTACTAGAGACTATTCGCTTAGATCACAGCGCATCATCGTATCCTTAAAAACTATACGCCCACTTACGCAGGTTCTCCATTTTGCTCGAGATGCATTACGTTCCAGCTAAGAGTCTCGATCTCCTGCGGCTTCTTCACTGTGTGCATCCCTTTTTTCTCGCGTGCCGAAGACACACCCCGCACTGTATTCACGCTTACGCCAGTGTCAGTCGACCTGACGCTACTCATGGAGCCCGTTGATATTTCAGTCGATGACTTAACAGAAATTTTACTACCATGATCCCCGAATTTCGTCCCACCGTTCACTTTGGATACGCTTACAGCACTTGTAGCATTTTTTATTGTACCGCCGGTACTGTCGCTCGTTTGTTTATCGTCTGAGACGTTCGTTAGTTTTCCAGTCTGAGAAGAATCGTTACTCTTGCCATCCGATTTATTATTCCCTGCGTGAATAGTCGCTTGAACAGAATTATTATTATTTTTGGAATTTTGATTCTGAATGCTTATCGATTGACCCACTGTACTTCTTTTGCCGGAAGCGTTGGTTTGCAACTGATTGTGATTTTTCGCATTGCCATCGTCACTGGTATCTCCATTTTTTTCCAGTATTTTTTTATCGTTTGATATTGCACTCGCGTGACCCTCGTTAATTACACTTTGGCCTTTGTTACTATTGTTCACTTGATTACCGGAAACATTCTCAGTGCTACTGCTGCCGCCTGCTTTGTTCAAACTCTTCACTGATTGACTCGAACTAGCAGTTTTCGAGTGCCCTCCATTTCCTGCATTCGACATACCGTTATTGGATCCATTTTTCTTATCGTTATTAATCTTTCTCAAATCTTCGTTAGTTGGTCCATTGGTATTTCCATTCATTGCATTACCATCGTTTCCCCGTTGACCTGTCTCTTGTCCATTTTGTCCAGATTGCGATGAAGCCTGACCGGAAGTTCTCTCCTGCACTATTTTTGATTTCGTTGAATCACCCTGCAGTCCATCTTCTTGCTTTGCCTGACTCCCATCCTTCGTAGATCTTTCAGGGACATCGATATCTTTTAGTATCGTTGCAGCATCGATTTGTAATGGCTGCACTGCTGTAGCCGTCGTAGTATTCACCATGCTGGACGTTCCAGTAGCTCCAGAGGACTGTTTGAGAAGATCTACCAAGCCCAGAGCTTCGTCCATATCCCGTTTACTTCCGTTATCCAAAACACTTTTAAGATTGTTCTGAGTCGGTTCAGTTTCTTCCTTTTGCGAGTCTTGCGGCGAGCCAGCTTCTTTAACATCTGCCTTCTTTTCGTGTTCCATCTTCTTATTTGAATTGTCGTTTATGAATCGCTTGGTTTGACTCTCGCCTGACTTCAATGATTTCGTGATGGACGATCGTCTGTTCAATTGCGTCTGCACGGAGCCACCCTTCTTTGTGATCGATCCTCTCTTCAGAGGAATCCTAGACGGCGATGTGGGCGGTTCCTTTTTCGGTGATTTTTCACGACTAGCTCTTCGCGAGCTTGAAACACTTTTCGGTGGTAGCAGTGAATTCCTTCTGGACTTCATCGGCGACACTTTCCTATCCTTGGACATGTCTTTTGCATTAAAGCTGCTCTTCCTCGGGGCTAGAGGTTTCGTTGGCGTTCCTTGAATCGGAGACAATCCTGGTGGTTTCAAAGATCCCCTTCTATTAGAAACCAACGTTGACGAAGCACTTGGCTGATTTTTTAAATTGGTCCGGCGTCCATATATCAGCGAGATACCATGATCCTCGTCGTTGCTTAAAGATATTGACCTACGTCGTGTTGGCTGTGGAATAAGACTGCGTTTCGGACTATTCTGCTGGGAGACTGGTGCTGGAATCAAAGGTAACTCGTCACTTCTAAAAATCTACCCATTTTAACAGAAAATGTCTATTAATAAAAATTCCCTAGAAACCAACCCCGTCTGCCGCTTCTGATAAGTTTTTTAGACTCCTGCTGATCCGGTGTTTGTGGTCTGGACTGCGCGTATGGCGGAGGACCCTTGAACCCTCTTCCTCGAAAGGGTGACACACGACCCGTAGCCAAGCTTGGCGACGAACTCCTCGAATTTGGCGTAATCGGCCGTGTCTCGGCTATTATCACGAAGCTAGAACGTCTGTGAGCCCTGTTCGAGGAAGTGACTGCAGGTGTTATCTTGTACGGCTCCGGAGCCCTGGGTGGCGGTGGCGGCGAAGAAGGTGGATAATAAGGACCCACCGTTCCCAGGACTTTGAACGGTGGAACTTTCTCCATTCTCGGTGCATGGTTGTCGAAATCCTGACGTCTCATTATGTCTCTTCGGTCTGACTTCTCTCACCTAAACCTGATCAGAATTAAAATTATAATAAATATCGTTCTAAAGAAAAGACTGTGTGAAATTTCTTAAATAAAATCTCCTCTCCTAATATGCCTCCTATATCTGACATCGTTACATCAATGACCCTGCATGCATAAAATTCAACTAAATTAACAATTAATTATGAAAATTACTCACTGGCTAAGTACCGGTCCCACTGTACTGATCTTTCCACGCATAAAACGCATGTTATTCACGCTCTCATACCTGAGAGCAGTTCATCAGACTCGGACCACGTATTCTTATGTGTAGCACCGCTATGCATAGCATGGACTACATTTTTAAGTCTCCTTGTTTCTAGCATCCTCCTGTAGTATCGCGTGTCATACCTGCGATTTCTACAAGCAGACGACAATGTCGTGTTATTACATTAAGAACCCCCCCCCCCCCTCATTAATGTTGTACATTTTTTTTAATACACGATTATGATCCCAATTGGATTGTCTTCCGAAACCTGGAAATATTACCGTAACTCTAATCACAGCCGTAACAACTCCGTTATCCGATTTAATTATGAACCCACGTACTTCACCTGTGTACACATAATATCGAGTTAATGAATGCGGAACGACATTATACTTTCTTTATGACCGGGAACTAGATACTGGCCCAATACACTATATCGAAGCATAAAAGAGTATTTCTTAGTAGTTGCCATGTGTAAAGGTGGGTTTGTCGCTAAGAAAAATTGTCGTGCCATAAAGTGGGCAATTCGTCAGTGGCAAAACTCTAGAAAGGGTGTTATTTCTACGTAACCTGTAAAAAAAAGGTGTACCTTCCATTGAAAATGACACGTGGTCCTACATTAGAGACTATATACTCAAATGACCTCGGACATGAGGGATAATTCAGTGTGTTGCTGGTTCTAGTAACTCGGCCTGATTTACGACTACCGTTTGCTACGAATTAATGTATCGGACTAGAATACATGCACCAATACTCTTCTGAGCATAGAGTACCCGAAACCTCAATTTTGTACGTAACAGTATATCGCTGGAAAGAATGCAGTACAGGAGTCTTGTACAGTCTATAGTTTGTATACTGACGATTCGGTTTTTCAGCTTAGTCGTATCGTTAAAAACTGTTTTTTTTTAACTACCAGTCAAAGGACGTCTAAATCCAAACGTTGAAGCTTCCGTTTATTCGATTTACTTTTCTCTTTCTTGTATATTTGTCTTCACAATGACAAGGAGTTTGAGTCATGTAGCCGCCGTACCAGTGATTACTTCCTGTCGTGATTCTTGACTTCGTTAGATACCGACTAGAAAATTAACGAGTTTTCTGTGGACGGTAGCAGCCCTATATTAAAAATCGATTATCGAAATTGCCACGACGGATGTTTTGCGACTGACGTTCTGTCTCTTTGGATTTACCGGAGGGAAAAAAATGTCCTAATAGTGCATCGCCATCCGGTAGCCTTGACATTGAATCAAATCAGGATATTCCAGGAGGACGCGTAGTTTAAGCCTTTACAAAGGAAATATTTTTGCGTTGATCCGATACCCCTTTGTTTTATTACCAAGGGATATCGAGATTTCACTAGTCGTGGATGAACTCGCGTCTACGTAATTTTATAATTAATGATGTCTTGCGCAATCCTCTAATTAAGGAATAGAACTCATGTTTATTCGCTTTCGAAAGGCGATGGGCTTTTCTTTTTTCAACTTAATGATCGGTCATTGCGCAACGCGCCTTATATCCTTCGTAAATAAATTAGATTACATCAATTTGGATTCGGTATACATAACTAATTGAAATACGATATCACAGTTTTTTTTACACTGATACTTGAACTATAAATAAATACGTAGCTGTGTCCACATGTCTTGAAGAGATCATATTTGATATGAAGAAAGTGTTGAGAAATACAATACGTTTGGATCCTCGACTCTGAACAGTGCCATATCCTGCTACTTGTGTATTTCAATGTGTAAATTATAATTTTGTTATACATTGATATGCGATATGTTTAAATCGGCAAATGAACTAAGAATTCCCTTGGAACCACTACGTAGCTTCTTTTTTAATCGAATATTTCCATTAATGTTTTCATCGCCACGAACTTTATCAGCAGCTTACCTGATTGCAACGCGAATTCGCGATTTCTCGATCTTCCACTATCAAGGTACATTTACACAACGGTACAAACTCAATCGACAGGGTCCTGCAAAAAGTTATTAGTGGTGCAGTAACGTCTTCGCTTGTGCGCGAACGCTTTCTTACTGAGTTCGCTGGGCGCCTCCACTTTTCTCACTACGTTATGGTCATCGCGCCCGCGCCGATGACCACGCATCGTTAAACTCCTTTCACAGAGTTCCTTCAAGAATTCTAAACTTCTTTTAGACGAGTATTTCGCCACTGGGGAAATTCACATTTACCATACGAAACCCATCTCATTATTGATGACTTTTCTTTTCTATCTTAAGTTGGGCAGCTTAGACACAAAATTATTGTCCTTTGAGTTTTTCATGAAATTTTGATATCAACAGCGACTAAGATTTTTTATAAATTAGGAAAAAACTTTGAGGACTAAAATTTATCCAGATTGCTTACATAAAATTTTAAAAACTGGAATATCGTCAATTTTTGTCTATCTATAGCATAGCAAACATTTTCGAACATCGAACTAATTCTCCGTGCAAATTAATTAGCGCCGTGCCAAATGAGCTAGTATCGAGAGAGTGTCCTCGAAACTGAATCTAGGTCGTGGAAAAGTACCTGCGTATCTTGACCCTACATCGCCCCCTTACAAATAACTTAGTTTCAAGTAACCCACCCTCTGACTTTTTAATTTATTTCGAAAGACTTCTTCCTGCTTTTTCTTCTTGGCAGGCTCTCGTGATTGCTGGTTATTTCTTGAAAAAAATAACGATATATAGATAAACTAATATACAGCCATCCCTCGTTTAATTATATTACATCGCCTTTCAAAGCACCGATGAACATAACATAACGTACGTGATACTAAGAAAATTGACTTTCCATTGTAACAATGTTGCATTGCTGCATGCAATCTGGAATACCGGGTAAACTAATATTTTTCGGTGACACAGCTTAATCGAATCTCTCTAAGAAATCACTACTGGGGATGAAAAAAATATATCTATGCAAATTCCCTGACACAACTGAAAGGTCAAGCAAAATGAGCGAGAGGTTTTCAGCACAAGGAAAAGTCACGCACGTTATAAATGTATTGCTTCTTGCACGCTTATCCCCATTACGAAATAAATGACGAACCATATGCTCCTGATATTACTTCACTGAAGAAGTTTCTAAAACGTTCTAACCGTATGAAAAAAAAAATTTTTAAATTTACATTTACCCTATCATCAGTTTCCCTGTAGAAATTTCTTAGGGATGACCCAGTGAAACTACAGGTGGCTGTAAGTATTAATAACGCTACGTTAACGCAGAATTCCTCATAGCAGCCTGATAAAGGTCTATTTGGACTGTGACAAGGTTCCCTTTAAATATTACTGAAGCGTCCTTGAAGGCTCGTGTCAGGATTTCTCATGATTGACGAGGAAGATTTTTATTAAGACGAACTAGTTCGCGCCCTTAAAAAAATGTTATACGGATTTCTTACTGTAGTTAAATAAAATAATAAAAAAGCCAACTCCCTGATTGTGAGTCTCTTAGAACTATCTTTCAAGGATTTCTTACTATAGTTAAAAAAAAACTTGTTCCCACCAAATTATTTCCAGAGCATAATCCACGTCACAACTGCAGGGCCCGAAATATTTTTCTTCACTGGGCCTTGTAAACTATTTGTTACGTGCCATCAAGGCTCCTCGTCATTATACCACATCAAGGCCCGACCCTTATCTAAGCCGATCTATTAGGCTCTTGTCATCGCCCTATAAAAATTCCTATACGTGTTGCCAGTAGCACGTGTACGTGATATGTCACCAATCGTCTGTAAAGGTAATGATAATTTAGTAGAGGTTGATTCGCAAAGAAAGTGTTACGGAATGGCACGCAAGAACTCCAAGGGGTGCTGGACGATTCACGAGGAGCTTACTTACTCCCGTCAGTATTAGATCGAGGTCAAAAAGATAAGCCAAAGTCGCTATTGGCCCACCGAGAATACCAGTGTACGTACTATACTGTACTTGACAAGCTGCCTAATTTGTAAACATAAAATATTCCCAACCCTAATGAGCCAATAGTGTCGCCATGACAATCAGGTCATTCTTAATTGTCGCATTTTGTCTTATACCTTTGTAACATACCATATGGACCGTTCTCATGGCCATGTGATTATATTATATTTATGGACGATTATCCAATGGATATCGAATACCAGTAGGGAAACTTGCAGGGTGCTCGAACGTTATGTTTTCTCGATGAGGAACGATTCCAGGCGAGGCCATTATGTTCATTCATTAAGTCGTTGAAGGTTGCTGGCTCCGAATTATTGGAACATTAGCCTGATTGAACTGAACTGGGCTCGGCCTAACTCACAGTAGGTACTTGCTACGTGGGTTCGATATTTTAATGTGCATACAGAGTTAGAGAACCGAGATTACCTACCTGATTTACTTTCAGCTCTTATGTACATACATATTTACTATGTAAATATTATACACGTACAGCGAGTACTTTAATTAATGAAATTAATAGTACCAGCCGCATGAGACTGTATTCGTTAATGAAATATAGGACCGGTGGGATGACTGAGAGCTTTTAAGCGAAAAAAAAGATTCTATACATTTGGCAGTATTTTGATGCAATATTTATTGTTTCAATATACTTTAACAACGATACAGTAGTAGTATAATACGTTTCGAAGTAACAATGTTTTTTTTTTAATATCATTTTTAATTCATTTCGAACCGTTACGTTTAAACAATTGCCAGTGTCTGTAACATGCATTTACAGTATAGAGCGACGTGCATACACAACTGGCTAATTACAATAAATATCAAAGATCATGTAAACTTATTATACGGTGGTCTGATAAAAATGATTCATCGAGGAATCGACAGAGGGATGAGAACTTATGACAGAATGAAAAGAAATGAATAAAATAAAAGAAAAAATAAAGCAATAATTGTACATTGTACAGATCATGTCAAAATTATCATCAGATCCGAATTGAAAGGCACGATACAAACAAGTGGACGAGTTATTGACGTTATCAATATAATGAGATGCCGTTATTACACGTCAGTCGTTACAATTAAAAGAAGTCATCAATGAATCATCGATCATCAAATCGAATCATTAATTGTTAAATCGGTGAGATTTCACCGAACGATGAACAATTCATCTAATTATCCTACGTTTTTTGTAAACAATTATATTTACAAGTATTATATGCAAGCCTTAAGATCTCCTAGTCAATTTACAATATCTATATATGTTTATAAAAAATAAACGCGCTCGTGTCACGCTATGAGGAGAACACAGATAAATCGCATTCTTATCGATCATTATCGATGATCGTGAACCTTATACAAATGTCATAATTTCGACCATATCCTAATCACGTTTTTCTTCTGTCAGTTTTTTTTTTTTTTTTTCTTAAAGAGTACGTGGCTAACAGCGACGATTTTTAATTTTGCTCACAATGGTTACTTATAGCATTGTCGAGATCTAGAAATACAATTTAGTTGAATGTCCCTTGTAAATTTCTTTTTTTTTTTCTTAAAAATTCCCACGTACCAAATAGTCATGTCGTCACGCGTTTCGTCATTAAATCTATCGGTAAAAAAATATATAGCTTCATCTTTGATTATGTCTGACGTCACCGCTGTGGCGTTTACATTATTTCATGTTGTAAAAAGACAGGAAGGCACTACTGTAAAATGCATTTTTCATTCGCTCTTATGCTGCTGCATCTTATTACAAAGGTCACTGTATTGTGAGCATGGGTAATCACCCCACGTTGCTTGCCCAAGAGAAGCTCGTTGAGTACGCGTAAAGGATACAAAAAGTTAAAAAAGAAAAGAAAAGGGATAAGAAAAGATATAGAAGAAAAAAAAAAGTTGAGAAAAGGTCTAAAATATAATTGGACTCTCGCCCTAAAAGTCTGTATCCCGATATAACGCGGTTGATGGGTGCATTTATTTCTTTGGTTGGGCACTTAATTTATAATAAGTAATGGACATACATACATATTTCATTAGACTGTTAATAAATACCTAAGGGAACATTACTCAATGATAGCCAGTATCACGCCCTAACGAGATAACAGTACGAACTTCTGTAAAGACTAATAAGATCAGCTGAACATTTACAGATTCGCTTTATCATTATTGTGATAAGTACAGTAAGAGGTAAGTAATCATCCTCAACAGCAATGATAAGATCGCGCGTTTATCATTGATATTGGGAGCAACCCCATATGCCTCTTACTGTACTAAAGTCTTATAGAATACATGTATCGAAGGTCTTGCGTAACTTTTATTTACCCTCATTGTCACTTGATTTCATAGAAATATTTATTCAAAGCAAAATATAGTATGTGATTCGTTCTTCTAATAGATTTTTAATGGACAAATTCATTAATGAATATCTCGACAGTTGACGATCTTTAATTGTTCAACGAATTTACTGTAAATTTCATAAATGGATGATATTCTGTATGATTTGTTACATTTGCCATAGTCAGTAGTCCTTCGATATCATTAAAGCTTAGTTCAATATTATCTAAGGATATTGTGAACGAATGTTGAACAACGCATGGATCCATTCTACATATAGTAAGTATATAATTCAACGCGTCTCTTTTGAATCTCGTTCGCTTGTTTAGTTTTCATATTATAAACCTAATTGCGTACTCACTTTCGACACACTCTCGGCTGTGTAAAAAAAGGTCGACCTAGTGATGCATTTACGTTACTCAAGTCGATTTCTAGACGAACAGCAGTTCAGCGATATGGAAAATCGTTTTTTCCTACGTTTTTTAGAGAGTGCACCACCCTCGTGTAATTTCGATTTTTGACCGCGCAGGGCGCCCTCGTCAATCGGTCGAATACTTATTTGGTCGAGCGTGAGATTACTCTATAATGAATTGCAAGAAAGTTTTTACTAATTTTCGCTGCGAAATCTACCAGCAAGCAAACGCATTGCAACGTCAATATTTTTTATAAATTTTATTTCTTTATTTCTTTTTTTTTTTTTTAATTCATGGAACACGCGCAAGGCACAACATTTTCAAGCTATCACACGTGTTAGGGCGAATTAACACTTTTGCTCTCCAATAATTAGATTATTAATACACAGAGTTAGCACCAGTCTAATTTTGTTAAAGGTCCCAAAGATACTACTAGTATATCTCTGCATAGTGGGCGATTACCGTCTATAAAGTAATTGTCGCCACGGTAAAAGCGTACGAGATCTATTATTTTCATTATTTCTTTTCTTCGTTCTCATTAAGGTTGTTCCTTTAAGCTTCGTTTTATTTTTTGCGGCAAAATAGTTATGAATACTGGTTATATGAACGTTCAACGATTTTCAAAACGGAGGCCAGTCTAACGTCAGTTCATTGGCGTATGTTAAACACCTTTAGAACAATGTTTTTACATTGAATTAATATTTACATTTAATATTCTCCTCGGGAAATGAATTTTTCGCATGATAAAATCCTCACTGACTTCACTCGAATTCACCGGAATATCCCAAAGAAGAAACATCGAGGATTATGACCATTCGTACAAGAAAGAATGGTCGAATGTTCGAGAAAGAAACGAAAACAAACATAAAATTAAAAGAGAAACAGTGTGAACCACCGACATAATTAATGTTCGTAAGGAATTGCGTAATAGAATGTCGCTCCTCTTAATTAACATTCTACGCAATACGATTAACGTTGTGATCTTCCGTTCGATAATAATTACTAATTAAAACAAAAAAATGCCTAATCTCTATATGTATTTACATATAGAAATACATTGTACAAAAAGAATTGATGTCGTTCGTAACGTCTCGTACAATGATTTGCGTGCCACCTTTCTTTACGCGTAAAAAAAAAATGAAGAAATCTCTAAAAACTAATAAATGAAAATGAGTTCGATGTAATATTATCAATACCCATCATACGTACAACTAACAGCTACGATAGTTTAGTCGACTTTTTGGAAAATTGCTCGATTTCATTTTCGGCTATTATCTTTTTCTATTGTCTCGCGTCTTTATGTTATCTATGCAGTACCTGCTGTTATTCCCCGAGGCTTTTGAAAGCTTTGATCGTTGAAGTTACGTAAGAATGAAACATTAGCGTTAGTACCCACACAAGGAGGGAGACGTCGTTAATTTCTTTTGTTGCAACACAAAAAAAAAGAATAAAAGGTGCTGTTATTGGATTAAGTGTTGTCTTTTATGGTTTATATATTCATGTCGTATAGGTGGGAGGGTGCACCTACCACAGAGGGCATTTGGCATCCGCGCCGCACCAAAAGACGCACGGAAGGTCCGCCATTACGAATAATCTCAATGGCCTCCGTGTGCGTCATGTTTTTCGTGTTGATACCATTTATTTCGATTATTTGATCACCTACCTGAAAGAAGCATAGAGGCTCGAGTCAATCACGACAATCCGTAAAGGAAACGAACCGGAATAATTGCACAATTGCATCAATCCAAGAAGAATTGCGCTCCACTTACCCGCAGCCGATTGTCGACGGACGCCGGACCATTTTCAGCTATTTGCAAGACAAAGAGCGGCATGTTCTGGAACTCACGACCACCGCGAATGCTGAAGCCAAAGCCACGAGTGCCCCGCGTTAGCTCGACAGCGTGATACTGTCCGCCGTCCCCGTCGCCAGTCGGTTCGTCCTGGAATAAAAAGTAAGTCTGATTTATCGCGAACGTCATGACGCGCCATGTGGCGGCAAGGCTACCGAGATAAAAACGTAAAGTACCTTCTGAGAGAGAGATGCGCTACTACAGCAGTCGTCGAGCGGATAGCCAATTGTCAGTGTGACGGAATAACCCGAGTCTTTGATCAAGTTGACGATGTCCTTGTGGCAGACGTTCGTAATATCGACGTGATTCACCGCGAGAATATGATCGCCGACATTCAGTCGGCCGCACCTTTCTGCCGGGGATCCTTCGATTATTCTACCAATGGTGGAACCGGCTTTGTTCACGGAAGATATAATAACGAAGCCAAATCCCTCGTTTTCCATTCGTGTTACAGTCACGTCATAAGGATATTGTATGTTCATATGTCGTGAATATGAAGACTGTAAGTTTTCCTGTAGATGCTCCTGTGTATTTATACGGCGACGAATGCCCAGAGTGACTCTACCGTTCTGAGCAGCGGCTATCATCAGTTGCACCACGTGATGGTGCGAGGAATTCATAACGCTCTCTCCGTCCACCGACATAATTAAGTCACCGGTATTCAGACGACTGTCCAGATCAGCTGCGCCTCCAGGAACAATGTGTCCAACGGAAACCTGCTGACCATCGTAGGATTAATGGTCTCATTTCTCAAGAGAGTTCTGAGAACAGGATAAACAAGGAAAATAGAAGCTTTCAAAGAATAACCAACCTGTGAGCCTTCCTCGGTGCCGCCAACTATCCTAAAACCAAAGCCTGTATCCTGTCTAACCAGTGTAACCAGGGTCTCAATCCATTCTATGTCAGGAATGGTAGGGCAGACCAATTCGCTACTGTACTGCGGATACCTTGACACAACAAAAAGTACTACAATTAATTTTAACGTCAGAAAGCATTGTCAATTTTTTGTTTTGTTTAAAGATCACATCTATTTGCGTGTATGCATTTATATCATATAAATTTACGATGTCAATTACCATTTTGAATTCCGGAACAGTGTTAATTTCTCTAACGTGCGCTACGACCTACTTACGCGATCTATGGAATTACGTACCGTGTTACAGAACTGGAATGTGGCTGTTCATGCTCGAAGCTGGTCGTTTCTTTTCGCTTGTCCCAAATTTCCCCAGTATCGACATTTTGTTCTTGCCCAATGGTGTACGTATTGTAATCCGGCTCGCTGTACTGGGAATGCGATTGTACCGCATAGAGATCCTTGTAGTAATCGGAATGTATGCTACCGTTTTGCTTCAATATATTGTTATGATGCGACACGTCAATTGAATACATATCGCTACTTAAACTCAATTTATCATTTGTCGTCCAGTCCCTCTTCGTGACATTTCTTACAGAATCGTCATCCAAGTTTGTCATAGTGACAAAATTGTCAGACAGATTGCCTATGTTGGCTTTATACGGATCTGTGTAGTACATTGTATGATTATAATCAGGATACTTGTATCTATTGTCCAAAGGATTCATCTCGTTCTCATTTTGAATCTCGTTCCAATTAGATCTGGACGAGTCGTTCGGTGTTTTCGGTCGATTTCTGGTGTCTACCAATGGCGTCTTGGGTCGACTTGGTACCACAGTCTTCGATTGCGTGCTGTAAATGTCTGCGGTTGGGGTCTTGCTTCTGAAGAAATCCTGTGAGCTCTTCTCCTTCTTTTCTTTTGACTTCATCGTCGTTCTCTGAACGTGTATCAGTGCTTCCTGATTGCGCGGACAGTCTTTCAGCACTTGGACCACTTCCGAGTGGCACATATTACAAACATTTGTGTCGTTTATGTTCACCAAAATGTCGCCCTCCATCAAATTCTTGCAGCGCTGCCTATCCAGGATCTTCTTAACCTTCTGACCATGCGCAGAATCAGCTATAGTAAAGCCAAATCCAATACTGCCTTTGACTATAGAGATACTAAGGAATTCCGGTTTACTGGGCATGGGAGAGTCCTTGCGATCGTTCATGCTTCCACTCTCAGTCAAGAGGATGTCTGTGCTGCTTGGTCGTTTGATCGTATTGATCTTGTCGGATATACAAAGATCAGGCATCGAGTTAACGGAGGCCGTAGCGAGATTCTCTCCGTTCTGAAGACTATGGACTGGTAAGAATGTCGAATCCAAGAAATTAAAACGCGCGTCGTTCTGCATACTTGGATCCAGATCCATATACATTCCCGGCTCCTCCGTTAAAATGTCTGCGAGAAATGAGTTTCCTCTGTGCCGATTCTCCTCGTCCTGGCCCATTTCAATCTCACCTGGTGCGCTGACTGCTATAGTCGTTACGACCTCGGTGTTCGGATCGTTTGGATCGAACGGTAATGGATAGCCACGACATACTTCTAACGTAACAGTCTCTCCACTACCTATAGATTTAAATACATTTACCATTTCGTTATGCGTGAATCCAAGTACGCACGTATCGTTCACGTAAACCAAGACGTCTCCTGAAAACCGTAGACCAGTAAATGCTATTTATCTTATTCTAGAAAGAAGCGTGGGAAATATTTATAAATATGGGACATAATACACGTATGCTACTCAGTATCTTAGGAATTATAGGCTTTTTGTCTATCATCAAAGGAAACGTCCACAGTGTAATTAATTAACATTGACATTACGACGTTTCTTACCGGTCTGCAATTTTCCATCTAACCACGCAGGCCCATTTGGTACCACGCTCTTTATCTGCAAGAACTGCTCGACGGAGTCGTCTCCGCCGACTATGGTGAAGCCAAGACCGCGCGAGCTCTTGAGTAGAGTTGTACGTATCCTTTGACCCTTGAGCTTATCAGGATTCCTAGTGAAATTGGGACTCTTCCTCTCGGAGTGACCCTGCTGTGCCCGTTTCGCTTGCAACACCGGATTCTCGTATTGAGTTTTACGATTAACGTGATCGATGAAATAAGTTCCGTATAAGATATCGTCGATTTTCTCCCAACCGTAAGGCAACTCGTCATCAAGGCATTCCTCGAGGGAACGCTTTTGAAATTTCGATAATCTCGGATCCAACCAATGAGAAGTACCAGTATTGTGACTGAAACAATATTAATTAGGACTCATGTTAGATTTTACTTTGGACAATCAGCGCGAAGACCTCAATCAGCAAATAAGACCTCGTCTCAGACTCACTCTATAAAATAAACTTCTCCTGTATCCGTGTATGCCTTCTCCCAATTGGGAGGTAATGGACCCAATTGGTCTTCTGTGGCTTGACTGCGATTCTGGCCATTTCTGTCCTGCTCGGAATTGCCGGTTCCCTGTTCCGAACCCGTATTATATAGGTATGTAGGAGGAACACGATGGCCAGAGCCATTCGTTCCACTGATCGTCAATATTTCCTTGTCCATGCTACTTCCTTTACACGATAAATATTAGAGGAAAAAAAATTAAAGTCGCTATGCTCCAGAAACAAAAAAACAAATATAATGCTGTGTAACGGCTATAAATAGAGCTTTATCTAACAAACTGTTATAGTACCATCGTTGGGATTGTCGATAGACACAGTATCCTCAGTTTGGCTCGCCATATCATCAGGTCTCTACTCCGCTTCAGTGTCCTGCTCCAGGAAAATGAAAATAGCAAGTTTTTTTTTTCGTATTTTAGTTAGAGAAGCAATAACTGATGATTACTCAAAGCAGAAGATGCCACCGCTGTTTTTCCCCCCTCCCTCTAAACTCATAGTCAGGAATTGTTTTATTCAAAAATTGTGGCAATAGGTTTATTAATGCGGGTCAATGTATATATAACACGTACATAAAATTTTACTGATCAGCATTGTAAAATGGTAAATAAGAAATATCTTAAGGCAAGAAAGGGCAGCCCGAACGACTCTACTTACAAAATATTATGTTATGTTTCAAGAAGTATAACTTGCTAACCAAATTTTTCTTTGTAATCCATTATGATTTGATTTTCCATCTGTAAAATGCATGCGTGTCAATGGCGCTAGAAAGTTTGACAGTTGTTTGTGCGAGCTAGCTGCACACCCACCCTGAGTAACGGCAGTTATTGACAATGACATTGGTCACTTGTGAGCAATGAAATCTTGGCGTTGATCGTTATCCCTATAGGTACAGGTGTTACGATGAAAGGAAACGAGGAGTGCTACGAGTTGTTGGTAGAATAGGAGCGCTGACTGGAGGGGAGCAGCGTACGTCGAGTTTAAATGCATTCTTACAAATGCGTTCACCCGTTCGTGCGTAGCCCACATATTACAAGATCATTGATTGGCACTTTCTATGAGATGCGAGCGAATGGGCGTGTGGGATAGTAAGTAAATGGTTCCAAGCCGTCCCGATGGTTTGGATATTTATCTCAAAGGGTTGGTGAAGTCCTAAAAAGCTCCAGAGAGCACCAAAGCACAGTAAGCTCATTGTGTGTTGTAGATAGAAGGACTCTTGAGTAGTCAAACATGCTAGTTGACGGTTTAGAGTCTATAGGAAACCTATTCTCTCTCTGTTCGCATTGAAATATAGTCTAGTTTATACTTACTCTGGACAAGGCTTCCCTCGTTTTGATGATCACTTCTCTGTACTACCATTCTGCTTGACCTGTATGTACACGCGAGCAAGAATTTTCGGCACTGAATCACTCGCGGACTGCGGAAACGCTCGTCATTTCGAAACGATTGTAGGACGAAATACACTCGCACGAAACACACACGACATCCTCCTCACGCTTACCACGGCATATTACCACCACTGACCATTCCGTTGCTCTTCACGACAACTGACGGCAACTTATGCACTTGGTATAAAAAGACCTGAAGACCCAAGCACATACGACCGTTGTGAATCATGCCCCGTTCACATGTAAACCGCTTCATCTTCATTGAAAAGATAAATGATAATTAAGCAAGTCGCATGTTTGTTTCAAATAAGGTTTTTTCAAATATTGTTGATATTTATTTAACTTGTGCTACATACAGAGAGTTTCGTTTTAATTGGATTTGTTGAGAATTCGTAGTTATTTGATATTTTTTTTAAGTAAAAATTATGTACCTCTAGCGAAGAGAATGTTCGTCCAGAGGGCACCACCATAGCAGTTGATGAAACGTCACGTATCGGCGTCTTTCATGTACAGTATGTTTAGTGGCCAGATATACGACTGCAGCTCGGAAAAGAAATCAGAAATGGTGGCGACGCCTTGTAGACCGTGGTACCGTTCATGGCGTTGCAATTTTGACAACTGTGCGTGCTTCGATTATGAGTGAATTATACGGATCAGTGCAAAAATGCATACCCTAAGAGATTTCTTAGGATGCTGATCTGGGATTCAGTTATACTGGAAAGAACGGAATATAATTTTATATTGTTTTTTCCTTGTTTCTAGGTAAGTCAAGTAATTCGAGTAAAACACCGTACCATCCTGAGCTCGATCTAGCGCGTTATATATACTTGCAAACATCGTGGATCAATGGTTTTTTTCATTTTCGTGGTATTCCGAAAGCTATACTTCGTGCTGTAATTATAATTCTGTTATCACCCTCTGATGGAAGTTGCCGACGATATTATATTTCGCGCTATATATTAGTTTGTCGCACACTGGCAATGAAGCACTGGAGTATTCTGGTTGATTCTAGTCGAGCAGTGACTCCGACCTACAAATATACTATTGCTTTACAAATTATTCATCCCTTTGTGCATGGTATTTTTGGGTTAAATGAAGTGATTCATAATATACCCTGTATATTGCTTTATACACCTATTATGTGTAGGTGGTTATCTGTTGAAAAATTGAAAATTTATAATTGCATGACTAATAAAATAAGTCCATATATTTAAATTATATGTCAGATACAAGCAATTTTTTTGATATATAACTATAATAATAATTCCTGAGCAATAGATCAACTTCAATATATTATTGAAAACAGTCAATTAATAATTATATTGAATAGTTAAATATAGCATTCTTTGTTTACAGGTGAAAATGACAACTGAGTATAGTAGGGCTGTTTTGAGAATGGTCGTGGCACAAATTTGCCAGACTATTGGCTGGCATTCTATCAATTCCACTCCTTTAGAGTTCATGGTTGATCTTATGCAGGAATATCTTTTGCGAGTGTCGAAACTCACTCATCAATATTCAGAAGTTTGTAAGCATAAATACTGTAGTAACATATTATGAAATGTCTTCAGATACTTTTCAAACCTGATTATTATTATCGTTTTGCAGTAGGAAGAACAGAAGCAAATCTGGATGATTTAGGTCTGGCTTTTCAACATATGAATATTGACATACAAGAGTTAGCTGAATATGTAAAAAATGTAGATTCTGTGGCGTGTGCCATTGAAGTGCCAAAATTTCCAGTTCATCGAGATAATCATTTAAATTTTCTAAAGCCGGGCAGTCGAGAAGTTGTCACTAGACCTGTACATGTGCATGAACATTTGCCTGCTATGTATCCTGATACAGAAGGTAAGAATATACAACCTCTTTAAAATTGCACTGTAACTATTATCAAGCAGTTGATTAACACAGAAGAAAGTCATAAAATGTTATTTTAACATGAAAATTGTCTTGCAAGAAGAATGTTTCTATTTCAGAAGAGTACACATCAGAAAGAGCTGAAAGTTTAATGAACGGTACGTCGGAAATAGCTTCTACCAATGGAACACCATCAGGAGGATCTGTTAATGTGTCTCCGCAGAGGGTATCGCCACAGGTAGTTTTCAAACGTCCAGGAGATCCGGTATCTTTTGAAAGTCCCATAGCTAAAAGGGCTAAAGTAATGGAAGAAGGAAGACCACTACGTGAAATACACAGTGTTATGATGACGACATCTGGTTTTTTATCACCTGCACGAGAGGGGAAACTACCGGAAGCCAGGACCCCGCACCAAGCTCGTTCAGATTCTCCACCACCCAGTTCCTATCCAATGGTTCCACCCGAGCTCAAATGCGAAAAGAAATCAAAAAAGATAGTAAAAAAGGGACCAGAGGATCGTAAATTAGACAAGGAAAACAAAAAGAAAAATCGTGCCAAGGAGCTATTTAAACCAGATAAAATAGATGACAGTAAGGTAAAGAAACTAGCCGGTATGAAGGAGTTGGCAAAACTAAAACCCTTAAAACCCGGAGGTGGTAAAGCGCAAGGTGCTGCAGCAGGTCCCTCGAATAGACCTGCTACTCCAAAATTAATACCACCTAAAGCAGTGAGCAGTCCCAAATTAACAAAAACCTCGCAACCCAAAGTCAAAAATGAAAAAGTGATAGATCTAACGAGTAGTCCCCCTTTGCCTGACAGAAAGGAAGATAATATCGATAAGCTCCCATCTGAACCAGACAAACAGAAGTTAAATATATTTAAAAAGATCTCGAAGCCTCGGGAAGATAAGGAAAAGGAAGCACCCGAACAACACAAGTACAAAGAGCTTGACTCCCGGGAGAGTTCACCTGGTTTAATAATCGATGAGAATATTGAAAAATATTCTCATCGCAATGACGTCGATGGAAAACGGGAAGAAAAGAAGACGCCTCATACACCAGATGTTCATGTTCAACATGATAGTGATTTAGGCGCCTTGCAAAGTCCATCTTCGGACGTTTATATGTTTGATGACATGTCACCTCCAGGAACACCGAGCACACCAAAGACACCCGAGCTCAATGTACCTGCGCCCATTGATCAGAAGAAGAAGCGAAAAGATAAGAGTAGCAAAAAAAAGGAATCGAAACTGAAGAGTCCTAAGCATTGCGTCAGTCCAAAAAAGGTTATTCATAAGATATATTATATTTGGTGTTTCTTGAAAAATGTTTAACTAATGAGTATGTTATGTTCCATGTGTTTTTAGACAAAAGTATCAAGCGATATTGTAGAACCGGATATAATGGATCGGCCGAAGACGCCACAGGCTCCAGAACCACCAATGCCTAGAGAAACGAATCTTCCACCTACGATTCCGTTTCCATTTTTCTCTACCTTTCCACCAGCACCAGGACTCATTCCGCATCCCATGTTCCAAAGGTTCCCTTTGCCTATGGGAAGAGGTGGTCCTGGACCCCATCCAGCAATGCCAAACTTACCTCTACCGCGATTTCTTAACCCTGCTGCAAAGCCTGATGATTTTCCATTGTCGAAAATGAAACTTTCTGAACGAGAGAAACCTACACCGCCCTTGCCAACAGCTATGGTCCCCCCATTGATGAAAACTGATAAAGTGGGAAAAGAGAAGCCAGAAAAAGTTGGGAAGTCTCAGAATATTGAAAAAGATATTTCTCTCCAAACTGTACCGCCTATTAGCCCACCGCCATCGGTTCCCCAGATTCCTGCATCCATTACGCCATCGTTATTACCGAAGAGTCCGAAAGTCGAAAGAGTTGAGAAAAATGAGAAGGTAAACAAATTTTTTCCTTTACTTAAAAAAATTTCTTGCTGTTTATGCTATTTTCATGAACTGAATTAATGTTTATTAGTTGCTTTTGCAGAAGTCAAAGGAACATAAAAAGGAGAAGAAGGATAAGCTAAAGAAGAAAAAGGATAAAAAGGAAAAACATAAGGAGAAAGGTGAAAAAGTGAAAGAGAAGAAAGAAAAAGGGGACAAGAAGGAAAAAACCGAAAAAGTTAAAGAGAAGAAAGAAAAAAAGGAAAAACGCAAAGACAAAGAAGTAAGTGCAAAGAACATTTCATCATATTATTACGGATTTGACCTGATATACTTTCTCGAAAATTCGCAATTCCAATTATTTCGCTATTGACACAGTGTGTCTTTATGCAGAAGGATGAAAAAGTGACAGAGGGAGTTCCAAAAATAACATTCAAGTTAGGTCCAGCATCGCCAAGACCACCTACGCCGGATAACGCTCCCATGAAAAAAATGTAAGTTATCATTCTTTCAATCTTAATCGATTTTACCTGCAGGTAGAACAGTATGCCATCAACTTATCGCTTGCATTGTTACTACATAAAAATCATACGATCTGCGCAGTACAATCAAACCCCTGGTGAAGAAGCCAGTAGAAGATGTGAATAGGGAGCCAAGTCCAGAATTGGCCAAGATCTCTGCGTTGGTAACACGGCCGCCGAAGCAGAAGTCAGCAAGTAAGAAATACGACGAGGGGACATTAGACGCAAGCCCTGCTCTTCCTTCAGACACTTCTTTCTCAACCAATCATACTAGCGTCCCACTCGCATCAGTTCCTAGAGCCAAGAAGGCTCTCTTCAAAACCCAACCTCTAAGAGTACCATCCCCTCCGGTTCACTATGATCCTCCTTCGAAATCCTCGAGCCCCGCGTTACCGCAGCAGCAAGCAGCGTTCTACTATGTAAGTTCGTTTGCCATTTTTAACGAGTCGCAACAAAATGGCTGCTTTCATTCTGCGTTCGTAAATGCTGGAATCAAGAGTCATTTAGTTGCTGCTCATGATTTCGGGATAGCCTTTTGAGTATTAGATTCATAAAAAAAATTAAAAAAAAAACGAGATATTTTTATATTTTGAATAACCAATAAGATATTCTTGTTTTTGTCATATGATCTAATCACTCTGTCCTATCACGAAATCTAATACTTTCTACGATTTCTGGCAATGATCACTGGAGATTTTACTATACTCAATTGATCACAATGGGATCGCAGAAGTGTCCAATTATACGAAGGTCAGCCCAATCCATCCAGTAAAGAGTGGCCATTGATTCACACCCCACCTTTAACAATCCAATCCATCAATTATACTTTTACTATCTACTATCTATGCATCTAAAAATTGTGGTGACGGTATAAGTTTTTTTTTCTTTCCTTTTTATTCTTATTTTAGCTAAAGCTTCGATATGTTGTCAAGACTATGAAAGTAGTGACTTATAGTATCTTTCTAGAAGTATCTAGTCGTGTTGTGTGATCATTATCATTTCACCTTCGTTTGCACTGTTTCCTTTCATTTTCAAAGTGATTAGACTGTCCGGAATTCAAAAAGAGAATCCTAATGAGATGCAGACCTAATCAAATCATAATCCGTCTTTGATACGTGGATCCAGTATCGTAATCAGATAATACGTCACATCCCCTTCGACATCCCATTCGTACATATTCATTAATCGTCTATATAGGGTACATCTCGTGATTTGGCTTGGCGTACACTATACTTGTCTCTTCTTACTTTAAACTTAGCTTTTCTACTTGAACGGTTAGTTACGAGCGATTTCTATGTGTAAATACGAAACGAGTGGATAGCAGGATTAGTGCATGGACGGTGTGTATGCTTTGGTGTTTGCTAGCCGAGTCGTTGATAAATGTTGAAAAATTCATACCAGAGCACAAATATGTGCTAATAAATAATATAGGCTTAGCTTATTATATGAAAGTAAAGAGAGGTAAATACAAGCTTCTGGAGAGCCAATTCATGGATGGAGAAATTGTGCTGGTACTGTATCCATGAACGCCGCTATTTAAACGCTCTGCAAGTTATTCCTGTAATTTTTTAATAGCACGTTCGCAGATATATTCCTTTGCAGCGTTATTATTTTTCGTTTAATTTTTATGTAAACAAATTCTTAATTATTGGCGCAGGCACACACTGTATTCTGCAAAACTTTTTCTCAACGCTTTTCGTGGATAAGAACAATTCTTTCTGGAGAAACTTAACACATGCCTTTGCCTTTAAAATAAATTCAATTCGTACGTCTTGAGCACTCCAGTTATGAATTAGGTTTCTCCGTTTAGAAGGTACTGGTACGTTTCTTGGATGTGTTTCATATTCTTATCTATTTGTAAATATTCGTAGAGCATGCATGATACGTGCCGTATTATAAAAGTATTCGCGCGACTATTTGAAAGATCATTTAATCGAATCATTAATCGAGTTTCTCGTTGTGCTCGTGTAAAATACTTTGTGGAGTCTAATTGCCAAGTAAATGTAATTATATAAATAAAAGAGATAAAAAGATAAAAGGATTTCGGATAAATGCATGCGAGTTGCATGGTGCGATTAGATATATAGTACGTACGGTCGGTCAGGAATATAACCAACGGTTTTGACGGCACAGAGGCGAGGACAGATGCTGTTCCTAAAAAGGACGACGCTAAGGAAGATAAAGAAAATGGAGGGAACACTCTGGCCATCACACCTGCCACAACCGTGGTGAGTACATTCCCAAACGTTTGAAAGAACCAGACAAAAATTGTCTCTAGTTGTTGCTACGCGATATTAAAGCCAACGCGGCTCTGTATGATGGCTAGATGGTAGGTAGGTACCAAGACGGATGTTAACTTAATTCGTACTTCACTGATAAAAGCAGAAAAGAACATTGTGCGTGTAGCCATGTTATAATATTTGGATAATTCGTTTAGGAAAGAATCTTTGCGTACCACGCTTTAAGCGATTCTGCGCTGCTGTTTTAATTATCACGTAAAATAATGCTAAAACCTTTTCCAATAATATCAACTGTCGACTGATAACATTAGGGAAGAAGAGACAAGTTTATTTTAAGATTCATTATTCTCATCTCATTTGTATCATCGATTCATCGTTATTTAACGTATTTATTTTATTCATTCGTTCGACAGCACATACACACTAGGCACATGCTAGAACCAAGTTTTCATTGCACCGTCACTATTATGTCAATGATTATTTATTGAAAGTCGAATCAATTGATTCAAAAGCCCGCAATTTTGGTAAAATACAGAACTCAAATGCCCTATGAAATCATTGCTCTCTGTATACTTACTGATCTAGGTCGAGCCCACCATATGAGTCTTAAGAGAGATGGTTTGGGCTGTCTTCGTTTGTGTTGCGCTACTATGTAGATATTGTCATGCGATGAGTGTTACAGGATCAGGTTGGGAAACAAATTTGGATATGTCCTGCCTGCGGAAACCAGGATGATGGATCTGCCATGATAGGCTGCGATGATTGTGATGCCTGGTACCATTGGTGAGTATACGTAAAAGGTTTTTAATGACCTACACGATTTGACGGAATATGCATGCGTCTGCATTCATTCAAGTATTCACGCTATAGACGTTACTTTAGGATTATAACAAAAAAAAAAAAACTTTTGGTATTGTGCAGGGTATGCGTGGGTATACAAGTGGCACCGGATACGAACGAAAACTGGTATTGCCGTGTCTGTATCGCTAAGAAGCAAGCGCTTTATCACGATAAAAAGAAGAAGAAGCGTAAGAAGAAGGTTAAAGCGACAGCCTAGTACAAGCTAACCGGGCCTAATATGCGGCCCGGTATGTCGAGTCAGCCTGTCGCCAAAGTCAAATTAAAGGGCAGTAAAATGGGAATGAAAGGAGTAAAGGGTAAGAAGATTTCCAAGAAGGAGCTTAAAATTCAAATGAAGGCACTTAAGGGGAAGCCTGTCAAAACCAAAGGAAAGGGTAAGAAAAGTGTGATTAAAATGAAGAGCACTCAGAAGAATAAGAAATTGAAGGACATTACGACCGTGTAAATGGACAGCGAAAATATTTCTCGTCTCTCTTTTTTATACTAGAGACATTTGCGTTATCCGATGGATCTCGTCTAATGATGTTTTTATCATTTTTTCCAAAAAAAAGTTTCCTCGTGGGTGCTGGACATTCGTTACCGTCTATAAGAACATTATTTTGGACAGCTGTGGCTAAGTTCGTTAAGTAGGATTTTCTGTCTCAGTGTCTTGTTAGGAGGCTCGCGTTGTCCAGTCCGACCGCAGATTTTTGGCATAACGAATACGCAATAAATTCTCTAAAGTATTGGCACGGATCATGTCACTTAAAAAAATAATAAAATCTGGATAACGAATCACTGTACTTTCCATAAGCAATTGGGAAGAGAGAAAGAAGAAAAAGTATTCTTTTAGAAATGGGATACATGAAAACTTAACGGCCGATAATAATAAAGCGCGTTTCGTTCGTGCAGATTGAAGCATCTTTGTTGTTCTGTTTTAGATAGTTTAAAGGGGGAGCATGTGTATTTACATGAAAGATAATTTGAGAAAAAAACAGGTAAGATTATTACGAAGATTCGTTGTACTGTGTAAATTAGAAACAAACAAAAAATTTTTGATCGTACGACGGGTATAAAATTGCAATTTTGCTCTATGAAGATCTCGTTATTTCGCAAAACGTATCGTGTTCAAGTATTCATCTATATATATATGTGCGCATTCGTGCATTCTTCTCGAAAATGTCATCGACGTATTAATTATTTGTTCGCTATTCTTGAACATTTTACGTGGCGAATCAATGAGGTATGGACTCTAAGTAATATAGGAATCATGATTAGGAATGAGTCGAGATCTGATATCCGAATATAACGTGTTATGTGGATAAACTTATTGGATAATTTTTCTAGAAAATAGATCAAGTTATGAAACGATACAAGTCATTTACTTTTTCGGAGAATAATTCTCCTGCTAGTCATGCAAAACTGAAGTTTGACTAAACGTCTGCATTATTGGGAATACATATATCTTTCTTTGTCTTCTCTTTTCTCCTTTCGTAATTATTTTTCATTGCCAAAAAAAATGGCTGATCGAAAGAATATTGGCATCAGGTATTAAAGGTATCGACTCAATGCTAATTTTTACACTTGTAATTATTATATAATATACATTTTTTACCTAGACTATCATAATGTAATAATCGCGTCTCGATCAATGAACGTTTACTACTCGTCTTTGCAACTTTACTTTCTTTCAATAAACCATTAGGACTTAGATAAAATAATTCTCTAAATTCAATTCTAATCTGAGTTATCACAAGATAGTCACGAGGACACGAAAGTTTATTGATCGACAACAAATATTATTGTAGGTGTGTAAATACTATAATAAATAAGTAATTCGAAGGGAAATGTTAGTTTGAAAGAGTGTAAGTAATTTTAACATTTATTTACACATAGATATCTAAGAAGTGAAAAAAATTTCTTACGATATCAAGACGTTCCATTGTAAATGTGTAGCTTAATTAAAAATCAGGTGACTGCAAATTTCGTGACTATCCGGCATAGATTCTGAATTTAAGTTATGAGGTGTAATGTATCAAAGGTTTCATGTACAGCTGAAATAATTTTACATACAGCGTTTACCAGGGTCTATGCTATACCACGATTTTTAGTCATTCAGGAACGTTATTTCGGTTGCTGAGGGGAGAGGAAAAAATGTTTCTTACTAAAAGGATTATCGTTATTTAAACAGGCGCGCGTTTATGTGAACGAAATTATTTCTGGAATACTGTGTATCGTGTATTTTCATCAAATGGAACATGAATATACCGCATGGATTAACATAAAGAAGTGGAAGCGTCAGTGAATAACGTTAAGGTTGTGGGAATGCCAAGAGCTCATGAACATTGTATAATATAAAATTTGACAATGAGAAATTTCCCACGTATTTTATTTTTTTACTACCTGCTGGAATTATCGTTCCGTTCATAATTATTGCCACGCTGATTGCAACAAAGAAATGTCACTGAAAGAGTCATTAATTATTGTACAATTCATTCATATCATTTTGCAAGACTTAAAAATCTGTGTAACTACATTCACGCTCGTATTTTCTATAACACCATAATTATTGGGTCGTCAAGGATGAAATTGTAGAAAAAAAGGCAAAGTTGGTTGATAACTTATAAATTTCATCCTTGACGATCCAATATATACACATTCTTAGAGATACTGCTAAACCAGATATTTACAATAATGTTTCTTGCTTACGTTAAACGTTGATTCTAACCATACCGACAATTTTTTATAAAAACTTATTTTTGGCTCTAAAACGATCATTTGGCCGGCCGACGGTACGGTTAGTATTAAGCACCTTAGATATGGTTGCTTTCCAAAGATTTGTCGTACATACAATGTATTAAATTCACGTGAGAACAGTTATGTATGTATCCTTGTAGTTATTATTTTGCGTTTACGTAATTGGACAAAATTCGGATGTCAATAGATTTATACATTACATATCTCGTTAACTTGATTATTATGTTCACGCATTCCGAATGATCAAAAATAATTTAATCGTCATGATAACATCAATACAAAGTTCCAATTTATATAGTTGTATATATATATTTTGAAATAGATCTTCAAATGCCGGATCTAGGAAATGTACAGGAATCTTGGCGTGGCACATCCTTCATGTGATGTCTTGAAGAAAATATTAATTAGAAAAACCACAAACACAACAACTGCAACATTCCATACACAAACTACTATATAACATTCAATTGTAAACGCTGTTATTAATTACGATATATTTTATAAAAAATCGTATATACGCTGGTTTTTTTATTAGGAAATAATTGTGCAGCATCAACAGATCACAATTTTCTGGTATTTGCTAACACATGTCTATTTTGTTTTTGGTCGGGGGTCCATTGAGTCCACCAATATCACCAGATTCCAATTGCTTAAGAAGTCGGAATAGTGCAGCCGCTTCTCTTATTCGACTAAACTCAATGCAAAATGCTTGTACTTCTATAAAGAGTTCTTGTACGTTGATGATCTTGTTCCTAATAAGAGATTGTAGGAATACACATACCAGACGCACCAGCCGATTTTGCATATATCGATCCTTGATAGTCTCACATGTGGATATACAATTGCTAATGTACAAGTGTACAAATTCTGTGGGTAAGTCAACAGTGGTTGTCAATCGATTAACAACTTCCATTGAATGAAGGGACATTTCCATATTGACCAAGACGCTGAAGTATTCTGTGATTTGACTGGATTGCATGAGTTTCAGAAGTACCTCAATAGCAATTAGTGGATTATTTTCAACTAAATCTGGGAGTTTTCCAGGTGTTAATCCAATATGGTATACTAGTTTAGGATCTCTGTCCAATTCTGTCACTAGATGTTGTTGCTGTTGAAGTGATAGTACGCTCTTGAATGCTTTTCCCATTAATCTGCGAGCTTCAGCGCCAGCACAGTTTGAAACACACATGCTAGCATCATATTCCACTGTAAACTGAGTTGGTTCTGTGACATTCATCCAGGTCAATTCATTGGCAGAG
The DNA here is from genome assembly GCA_031762395.1 of Calameuta pygmaea. Lineage (NCBI taxonomy): Eukaryota > Metazoa > Arthropoda > Insecta > Hymenoptera > Cephidae > Calameuta > Calameuta pygmaea. Next base: position 627,245 of record JASANN010000248.1, read on the forward strand.
TGATATAATGGTGGTGCTAGCCGTAAGAATTCTGGTCTGTAACTTTGACTGCACAGTGGAGGATCACCAGTGATTAAACTTTCAGCTATACTCCTACCAGTAGTCTTGTCGATTTCAGCCATTTTAGAACGATCCATGTCTGGTAAAATTATGGGATTGCCACACTTTGCTACGGAAGGAAGTTCTGAGTGGCGCTCAGCCAGTTGCAACTGTAGATTGGTTAAATCAATTGGAGGAGTAGGTGCAAAATAGAGCTCATCTATGATTTGTCTTGGTGACTTCTTCATAGTCTCCTTGGCATTGTAACTTAATAGATGAGCTAGTAGGTTCTTTTCGCATTGAGACAATACTGGTATATGCCCTACAAAATTTGGTCTAGGTGCTCCATTAGTGGTTTCTTCGGAAGCCTTAAGTACTTGAACAAATACAGTAGCAAATGGTGTTGATGCTAATGGCTCTCCCCTATACAGATCGAAGAGAAGTGCCACTGCCATTACTCGCTGCACGTGATTTGGTAAAAGATCGATGTGCTGTAACAGCAGTAACAATGTAGTTCCTACTTTAAAGTTATCCTCCTTTGGAAAGGCTTGATGTAGTTGGTTAGACAAATTTTCCAAACTGGTATCCAAATTCTCATCGTCGAGAATATCGAGCAGCTTGGCTAAATCCTTTGGTGCCAAAGTCATCTTTTCTGCTTGAAGATATCATACACACTAAAGTTGAATGTTGTTTTTTTTGGATAATTCTGACATACCTCCTTGGCAATACTTGGCGTCAATGGTACACGTACTTTAGTTCATATCATTCTTTAGAAATATCGTAACAGAACGTTTCTTAGATTATTTCGTTCATAATTGTGTTAACCTATGAAGCGGCATAATCGTAAAACTTATGTGATTATTTTAATATAAAAAGTACACTAATTCATAAATCTGAAACAAGTTCTTGAACTGCGGTCCAGTTAATGTTTGAATTCATGAAAATGCTATGATTTTTCATTGACTATACATGTCAACACACAACACAAACTTTGCGGGTATAAATAGTGGACCATCGGCCAGCTCAAATACAAAGAGAGTTCTCTCACAGTTTTATTTTATACTATCGCGTATTATTCATTTTACACTTGATAAAAGATGATGGGAAGACACGTATTCACGTTGTAGCAGTAAAATCGATGATCTTCCCGTTAACCTCGTTCACCAATAGATGGGAGCGCGATCTTACAGACTACGTTTACACGACCAGTGAAGTTGACACTGCAACATTCACTTTTTGAATTTTTTCTTTTGCTAAAGAATTGTTGCTTTTTTCTTGGTTTCTGTTGGCACAATTAGAAAATTTGTTGGTTGCTATATTTTTGGAAAATGGAAAATAAAATTTGGAATGTGAAGTTAGCCCCAAAAGTCTTATTTTTCACAAAATAACTTTTTTTGTGTGCAATCGATGTCAAATTTTTTATTCGTCACGAATTATCTATTTAAAAAATTTGGTTGGATAACCAGCGGAACAAAAAGGAAGAGTTTTGCTGCATGGCAAAAATAGTAGTTAATGCGGGTCAAAAAAGGGTTCTACCTGAATAAAATAGCGGAATGTTATAACTTGGCAATTTTGTTGAGGTATCTTTGACGGCATATTAATTTTGCTATCTCGTAGCTTTTAAAAAAGGGGTAACGGTAAAATATTTTCCTTTTCTTTTCGCGGATTATCCAGCCAATCGTCAGTTACTTGCCTTGGAACACTTGTACTATGAGTGGCGGTAACAGAGACTACTGACTATGACTGGCGCCATTATCATTCCGACATATAATACTTTCATCTCCTCTCTAATCATACTTCCTGCTCCTCGGTAGGTGTGACACAAGCGACAACTGTGACAAGTATCTGTAAACTGCAAGTATCAGAGAGGATGGAACTGGGGGTAAGAGGAAGAGCCATCCGCTGACATAGCCGAAAACTGACGTGGCAGTGAGATTTTTGCCATAAAATTGATAAAGTATCAAAATTAAAGGGCGAGTCCGATGCACCGCGATCAGTCGATTGTCATTTGTGATAATGAACATGAAGACTGTGCCTGACGTCCGTTTTTGTGGCGCGTAAGATCGACTTGATAAATAGTACGTCGGATAATCGCGTATTAACTTGTCATGGGGCAGTGCTAGAGCACAAATAATAACAAATTAGAAGTAACGAGTAACGATGGCGAGTTCAGCCGTCGTCGGTAACCAGGAAAACGTTTCCAAGCTTCTCGAGTTGTTGCAAGCCGACCTGAAAGTCCTTGCTTCAGAGACCAAGAAGAAATATCCTCAAATCAAAGAGGTCAGCCACGATTTTATACTGTACTCCAATGTGTCTGCCTTTTCTGGCTCGTCTTTATAGTTTGTAAATTATAGGCTCCTGGGGGTGTTGCGATCTATGATTCTAAGTTTTTTTAAATAGATTCTTATCATTTCCCATATGACTACCTGAGAACACTTTACGTTCTATGACTCTTGGATTCCTGGAACATTTTTAGCATGTTGAATTTCTAATACTTCTGGTTTTGCAACCCTTAAGAGATTGTCTTATTGTATATTATGTGATGGATTGATAGTCAGTGGAGATAGTATTTTATGATTATATTTTTCTTTAACAATTAATGTTATTTCTTTATATACATTTTTAACTGATATATATTCAGTTACTGGTATTTAGTTTAGATAGATAATAAACTTTGAAACGATATTCTTTTGTTAATTTATTAATGGTAAAGTAATATAATTATTCTTTACCACACTGCGTAAAAAGGCCCACTCTTTTTAAATGAAATATATATTAATTACTCTAACTTAAATTCCTTAAATTAAATGTATTTTATCTTAAAATATATATAATTATTTCAAAATTTGACTTGCTATTGCTATAAGCTTACATTATAAATTATTTTCCACTTGTTATTGCTGATATGGATGACTTTACATAAACTTCACAGATAGTCTGTTTATTTCAATTTATTACATTATAATAATTATTTTTATAATATATACTTTTCATTCTAGTCATGTGAAGAAGGGATAGCAAAGATAAGAACAGCTTCAAACAATCCTGGAACTCCAATTTATTATATTGTGAATCAAATTCTTTATCCCCTGGTCCAGGGTTGTGAGAGTAAAGATGTAAAAATCATTAAGGTAAAGATTTTTCAAATTTTTTTGTTTGTGTCGATTATCTCTAATATGGCTTAGTTTCTCAGTTTGGAAATTTTTCTTCAGTTCTGTCTAGGGATGATGCAGCGACTTATAACTCAGCAAGCTGTAGATCAGAAAGGTGCACGATATATTACTGATACTTTATGGATGTTAATGGAATCTGGTACCGAGGAAGTGAAAGTCCTTCAGAGTGTTACTTTGTTACTCACAAGTAACACAGTAGTACATGGAGATACTCTTGCCAGAGTAAGATTGAAAAACAAACTAAGGATATGTTACATTTTACCAGGAATACTATTCCATTGGTTATTCATTTTAGAATCTGGTCCTTTGCTTTCGACTTCACTTTACAAAAGACTCCACAACTATTAACACAGCTGGTGCTACCGTAAGGCAGTTAGTGTCATTAGTTTTTGAACGTGTCGTCGTAGAAGATGAACAGAACCATGATCAACCGGAGTTCAATGAAGTCAATTTAGAAGAACTGAAGATACCTATGAACCAAGCACCAAAGGGTCTTGGCCCTTGTGCTGCTGATGCTTTTCTGATGTTTCAGGTATTGGTTTCTTAAATATCTTTTTTTTAATAAATAATAAAATTCGATATATTTCTATCAGGATTTGGTGCAACTTGTCAATGCAGATCAACCATACTGGCTAATCGGAATTACTGAAATGACTAGAACTTTTGGATTGGAGTTATTAGAATCTGTATTAACCAATTTTTCATCTGTATTCTTTAAGGTGAAGATTTCAGTACAATTATACAGAGCAATACAGTTATGAAGTTCCTTTACTACAATTTACTGCATTCTATAATTTTATTTTTAGCATCCTGAATTCAGTTTTCTTTTAAAAGAACGAGTATGCGCTCTGGTAATAAAGTTATTTTCTCCCAATATCAAATATCGCAATTCTATACCAGCATCAATGCAACAAGCAACGCCGCTTGACAAACCGTACTTTCCTATAAGTATGAGATTATTGAGAGTCGTCTCGATACTGGTACAAAAGTATCATTCACTTCTGGTGAGCATAACATATTTATAAATCACAGAAAGAACTATACAATTGTTTCACCAAATCCTTTTTTAATATATGATAAATAATATCTGCAGGTGACCGAATGCGAGATATTTCTTTCCTTGATCGTTAAATTTCTGGATCCTGATAAACCAGCATGGCAGCGAGCATTGGCTTTAGAAGTTTTGCACAAGATGACAGTACAAGCCGATCTTCTCACCAGTTTCTGCGAATGTTATGATTTAAAGCCCCACGCTACAAACATATTCCAGGATATAGTAAATAGTCTTGGTGCCTATGTGCATAGTCTCTTTGTCAATCCACAGATGATGGGACAAACTGGTACAGGTATATTAAATGACATAAATATATATGTATAGCCGTGTTCGAATTGATTATAAAGTATATAATTGATGCGCATTTGCTTTTCCATTGTACATTGGTAATATCAGCTTAACCACTGTCGGTAAATGGAATTATAGAAACGCTCAAATATATATTTGTCAGTTTGAAGAAGGCTATAGGTACATATACTTTCTTACATTAACAAATAGACGTACAAAATGACTTATATAGCAACTGGAGTGCCAGTGGCACAGGGCACAGCACCGACGTTATTGGCAGGTATGCCAATCGGGCCTGGAGTATCTCCACAACCTGGTTTCTATTCACGAGGTACATGGCTGCCAGTTGTTGCTACTTTTACCAGCGGACAGGCCAAATCTACGTAGTGAGTTACCAGAAATACTTATTCACTACTATAAAGAAGCTTTAGACAAAACTTCGCAACTGATGTCCTATTTATTCAATACAGTTTAGAGATGCTGGACAAGATTGAGCCTCCTCAAATTCCCGATGGGTATGGAATCAGCATTGCTTATGCTTGCTTATTAGATATTATTCGATCAATTGCTCTTGCAATAGTGGGTCCTCGTGAAGAAGGCAAAGAAAATCATTACGAGCCAACAGACACTGAACGAAAACTTCACACGCAGCTAATAAATTCAAGTTGGTGTGGTTTATTGGCAGCCCTAAGTCCATTGGTAGATGCCAGGTAATTTCATAACAGCAATTACTTCTAGTAGAGTTATCGCCTAACTCAGATCACAAAAGTACTTTTAACTTTCAGCACTGATGAATCAGCAACAGAAAATGTTTTAAAAGCGATTCAAACATTCGCATCCCTTTGTGGGCTACTTGATTTACAGACACCACGTGACGCATTCATTACAGCTATTTGTAAAGCATCTTTGCCACCTCATTACGCTCTAACAGTTCTGTACAGCGCCCCGCAAGGAATACCAAGTGCACGAACTCAGGAATCGGCACAATACAATCCCGCGGCAATGGGCGAGCCCGATTTCCGACAGCAAGTTGTTGCTGTCGGTACGCCATTGCCAACAGCTTCGTTGCCGATCGGTGCTCAGCAAGGACCTGTAATGTTAACGGCCAAGAATTTACAGTGCATGCGGGCATTGCTATCCTTAGCCCATTGTCATGGAAGTATACTGGGCAGTGCTTGGCATCTTGTTCTCACAACTTTACAACATCTAGTTTGGATACTTGGTTTAAAACCATCCACAGGAGGGTCACTTAAAGCAGGAAGATCTACTGCGGATTCCAATGCAGTATTAACTACAGCTGTTATGGCAGACTTGCCTGTACTCAGTGCTATGCTTAGTAGACTATTTGAGAGCAGTCAGTATCTCGATGACGTGGCACTGCATCATTTGATCGACGCACTATGCAAACTCAGTCAGGAAGCAATGGAACTGGCTTATTCCAATAGAGTAATTCAAATTTATAATTTTGCTCCGTTGTAACCTATTATGTCATTATGTATGTATATTATGTATTACATAACTTTCAATTTTCAATATTTCTAGGAACCGTCTCTGTTCGCTGTAGCAAAACTTTTAGAAACGGGTCTGGTTAATCTACCAAGAGTCGAAGTTCTTTGGAGACCATTGACAAATCATCTCCTGGAAGTCTGTCAACATCCTCATATTCGAATGCGAGAATGGGGTGTAGAAGCTATCACATATTTAGTTAAGGCAGCACTGCAACATAAGTATCCTCAGCCTCTTCGCGATAATCAAGTACGCATTGCACTAAACAAATCTTCCTGCCTCTACAAATGTCCTCTGTTAGATCAAATTATTTTTTCGCCAGAAATTACAAACTCTTCTACTAGGACCATTATCTGAATTATCTTCTGTACGTCACGGAGACGTAAGGCAACGGCAACTCGAATGCGTATTACAAGTTCTTCATGGTGCCGGAGAGACACTATCCCATGGATGGCCTCTTGTACTTGGTATTATAGGAGCAGTGTCTGATCATCATGGGTAATTACTATAAATTAAACTAGTGCAAACATTATCGAATCATCAATGACTAAATATTTTAAATGTGTTCGTTTTTTCATAGAGAAAATCTAGTACGCATAGCATTTCAGTGCTTACAATTGGTAGTGACAGATTTTTTACCCATAATGCCTTGGCGGTGCCTTCCTCTGTGCGTTGATACTGCAGCAAAATTTGGATCACAAACGCAAGAATTAAATATCTCTCTCACGGCAGTTGGTTTAATGGTACATTGCAAAGAATTTTGACTACGAGTGACAAACCTCAGGATAATCAAATAATCACGAAAACTCGTTTTCAGTGGAATATAAGCGATTACTTTTATCAAAATCAAGAGAAGCTCTGTGCTTCCCTTCAAGGAGATTCAGCCTCTGTATTTCCTGATTTTCCTGGCACAACTAATATGCCGCCGTTCGATAAGCTTTGGATGTGTCTCTATGCTCGACTAGGTAGTAGATGCACTATATTTTCTACTGTAGACATAGTTGTTCCTGATTATATAATTTCTTTTATCGTACGAATTTAGGTGATCTATGCGTGGACTCCCGTCCTGCGGTACGCAAATCCGCCAGTCAAACTTTGTTCTCCACCATTTCGGCTCATGGTGGACTTCTGCACCAACCAACTTGGCAAGCCGTTTTGTGGCAAGTGCTCTTTCCGCTGCTGGATAAAGTTAGAAGTCTGTCTAGCTCAGCAAGCAGCGAGAAGGTTGATACTGGTGGAAACATATTGATACACCATAGTCGCAACACTGCTCAAAAACAGTGGGCTGAGACGCAGGTTAATAAAATATTTATTCTTTTGATCATTTCATCAAATATTAGTCACAAATCTGATAATGAATAAATATACATATATTCATTACATTTCATAGGTATTGACGTTAAGCGGAGTGGCAAGGGTTTTCAACACAAAGCGACAATTATTACAGCTATTGGGAGACTTCCCACGAGCGTGGTCTCTGCTACTTGAATTCATTGAAAATTCGGCTCTTAGTAAGAATAATGAAGTATGTATCAAACAACAAATTTTTATTTATCACTATTCCTCTTCTCTATTGAATGCTAATACAAAATTCTCGTAGGTTTCGTTAGCGGCTCTAAAATCATTCCAAGAGATTTTATACTTGCAAAAGGGCGGCGACAACGGTGACGTTGCACAGTCTGCTGATTCAGAAGCACTGTGGGTTGTTGCTTGGCGAGTTTGGCTCAGTATTGGAATGGAAAGTACTACTCCACCGCAAGAGAGTGAAACAGAACCTTACGTCCCATCACAGGCATTTTTAACAGCCCTTGTGCATATATTTCCGGCCGTATTTCAGCATATTAGAAATAAGTGAGTAACTGATGAAGACGATTATAAGCATGTTAGAAACATTGAGACGAACTGTGTATATATTAAAAATTTTTATATATAGATTCACTGCTGCGGATCTTCAAAAATTATGCATTGTTTTAAAAAATGCAGTAGCAGTTCCTGTACACGGTGAGTCAACACCGTATATTTTGCCTGCGGTGCCGGATGTTGTTCTTACACAATTACAAGACGGTATTCTTCATTCAATGGAACTTTTGCAAAAGGTTGGTATATCGTTTACAAATTAATTTATTAGTTTGAAGAATTTTCTATAGCCTATTGTCTAATTACTGTTATAGGAAGCATTAAACGGCTCAGAGAATTTACGAACAATGATAGGTTCCATATTTCTGCAGTTACTTAGCTTTTCGAAATTAGCCTGTCAAGCACCGACATATGGAAAAATTCCAACAAAACAAATCTCTCAAATCAGGGGAATATCTGTAAGTGCCCCTCATCAGCATAACGAAAAGCATTATTTACATATAAAGTTCTGTTTCTTCAGGCTGATTGGGTGACAATGAATTATGTTCCCTTTGGAGAGAAGGCTCTATCGATGGTCGTGAATCTTTATCAGAAAACTGCACATGAGATGGCCGTAATTGACGGTCAAGTTTTAAGACACGTCATAGAGGCCCTTCACGTTCCTTTGTCTATGAAGTATTCCTGTCCATCTCCTACTACTTGGAAATTAGCCGTCACTAGTCTTTTGGCTGTACTGCATACTGGTTTACCGTTAGCAAGAAAATATCCAGAACAATTTAAGAGTATGTGGCCTGAGCTAGCCGACACATTGGATGATTTTCTTTTTCCTAAGAGGTACCCATTTTTTAATAATATTTCTAGAAGTCCTGTTTCTATTGAAAAAAAAAATCTACTACGAATTTTATATTGTTGGTAGTGTGCTAAATATAGAACGAGGAGCTGAGGAAATTCAGGCAGACGAAGCAGTCGATTGTCAAGTAATGGAGTTATTAAGAGATGAAGTACTACCGCATTCCCAACATATCCCTCATCAATTTATTCTGAGAGTTATCATGCTTTTAAACAAAGGATCTATTCATTCAGCGACTACTACTAGTATTGGTAGGCCATTGTTCTTCTTTTTACTTTAAACAACATTACAATTGAAAATGTTTTATAGAAAAGGCAGGCGAGACTAAACTCAGAGAAGAATTTGCAAAGACTTGCTTTGAAACTCTTCTGCAATTCTCATTATTGGATGGCCTCAGTAATGAAGAGGAAAACGACAATGACAGAAGAACAGAAGTTGACGAAGGAGGAGTAGCTGGTAGATTAGCTGTAACTGCTCTCCTTCATAGATTCCAGGAGGTTTTAAGACGATACATAGAGGACGAAAGACGGAGTGGAAAATGTCCATTGCCTAGGTAATGTTTGTCATTCTTTGCATTCTTCCTATACTCAACTTACCTCGATTACAGACACCTACAAAAGATTTTCGTGCAAGCGTTGATCATAGAACCGTGTTCTAGGTACAGATTGTCCGAGATATCATTTGTCCTGAAAGCCGTTGCAACACTCGTGGTGTCTCTGAAGAAGGCACCACCAAATAAAGGTATAAAAGAGACAGAGAATAATATTCCAAACATGTCAATATTTTATTAATTGAATCGTAAAACTAATTCAACGAATTGATTTCCAGTAGAACGTTCAGTTTGGGAACAACTGATAGGACTGTATCCTTGTCTTGTCGAATGTACAGTGGCTACAGCTTCTGGTCAAGTATCCCGTTCACTCCGAGAAGCTCTGATGCAATATCATGATTTACTACGACCACCCTTAATTGGTCCACCGACCTCTAATGGTGTCTGACCTATGCATTCTCTTCTCTTGACACGGAATACCAACCTACACAACACAACAAAATGATCGAAAGTCCGTAAAATAAGGTGAAACTCACGTGGCACTTCGCGAAACATTCACAAACGGGAGGCATTAATTTTTATGTAATCTGATGGATTTTGAGTATTACAAGTGACCCTTGTTTATCGTTATACTAGTGAGCATAGTATCCGTGACCTTTCTTGAAGTAAAAGTCATGCGGGAGATATGGGGATAAACTAATATATCATGAATTCTCGATGACATTTGCTCCCATCCTAGAAAAGATTTTGTTTTTGAGATAGAGATGTTTAATTTTGTATTATGTATTCGTGTAGTATATACTTTAAAAGCATCTACTGTACCGGGTTCAGATACTGCGGTTCCCATCAATCGATAGGCGCCCGCTGTAAATATTTCCAGCCTTTCGCAATATACGGCGACTCTTTTTTTTTTAAATCGTTGTACATATTAAGCAAATTAGTTTTCCGTGAAGTCGATTAGAGCAATGTAATTAGGCAATTTTATAAATTTTAAAATATCGCCGTACCCGTAAACACTTGCATAAAACTTTGAATGTGTATTGCAATGATGTAAATACAGTGATACAGATTCAATAAAGCTTCGTAGAGATTCTTAATTCTCTATTATTGTCTTGTCGTTGTCATAAGTGTACCAAAGAATAGTGGGAAATAAGGTTTTCTTTTTTCTTCCTTTTTTTTTTTAATAATATACAAAGAATATTGTGCAGAGGGAAACGTCTGATCGATGATAGACATATATTTAAAAACAAAATATAGTCAAATATTGTACACCGATACATATGATATAATATATATTATATATGATGTATATATATAAACTTGTCAAAGTGCAGTTTCGGCAATTAGGTTATCATATTTAGAGCGATATTCGTGCACGTCGGCTAACGATATTTTTTAAATCTCTGCAGTGCTTCGAATTTGCATTCCAATCTAAACCAACCAAACGAAAGGTTAATTGAGCTAAGCTTAGTACGGGATGAGTAGCGTTTGACAAAATGTTGGAAATTTTGCGTGAGCGTCAATTTAGGACACCGTCATCGTATATTTGTTCTACGAGACGTACGAATAAATTATCAGACTCTTCACCGGCCAAATCTTTCACGAGGAATGCTTCTGACCAATCAGAAGTCTAGTTGTTCGACTAGTACAAATAGTTCGGTGAAGCTGTGAAAGCTTCTTTGTGGTCTTCAAAATTGCCTTTAAAGTATTTCAGAACCGACTCTAAACGCACTTACGTAACTGTCATTCCATATTTAAAATTGCCCGGAAAGCTGCCCTCTGAAATATTTATTTGCATATATATATACACACATATAATTATTTACATGCCATACCCATAATGCCCACCGTTGTCTTCTTCATCTCTTAGTAACCGTAGCACCAGATTATCCCGGAGGATATGGATCGTCCTGATAAACGCTTTTGATCTAATTGAACCAGAACGTAGCTATATAATCCGATTCAGCTTTGTAATTAATATTCCAAGGAGGAAAAATATTGGAATGACTGTCCTGACATATTTTCTAGAAGTTAGGTTCTATACTGCATTACAACAATCGTATTACAGGCTGTACCAGGAGAAGTTTATACATTCTAGTGAATAAGTGTCATTTTGATAGAACCGACATTTCTTTAAGACCAGACGTTCGTTTATCAAACTCCTTGACCAACACCCATATCCACATCCAACCCTCTTTATCGCAAAACAATCTCTAGCGCCACTGCCACGTTTAACGTACGTAATCACGAAAATTGACATTGTGTAGATAAACAACTCCATCAAAGTTGGACATGCAGCGTTGCGTCAAATTTTTTTCGCGGTTTCACTGCAATTAGAAAATAATATTTTTAAACATGCATTTCGGTATTGACCGAAATCTGTTTTTTTTTTTTTTCTTTTCTTGGCTTCCTTCTCGCGCTTTGTCCTTTCTATATTAAGCTCCATCCATGCGTTTATTATTGTCACGTTTCTGGGGAACTGATAACAGCGTGCGAACAAGGACAATGCGAATCATAAGCTGGATTAAATCCCTTGTTCCTAAATAAAGCGGCTTAGATGATAATATACATACATAGTCGTTAGAATTCCATTAGTCTGCAAGGCGCCATATGTAATTTGAATCTATATAGGCGGCGTTAATAGTATGAAGAATTATCAAATGATGGATGTTGCTCGAGGATTATCTAAGAGGTAAGTAATAATTAAGTCAACCGAATCGCGTAGCTTATGTTTTAATTAATTATTGTAATATTGACTTCATGTTGTTCCTGCTTATACCGCCTGCCCTTGTATAGCATCTCTCTTGGTTATTTTTATAACGGGCTAAACTATATAAACATTATATTAAACGACAAGGACTGATAGTCAACTGATACAAGTCTCGTCGTATATTTATATATCCACTTTCTGATACGTCGCAAGATTCTCTTTATTATTGTTCTTATTATTGTCATAAAATCTGTTAGCACGCATGAAAAAAGAGAACCAATTGAATTCCATGTTATATGTTCTTAGACACATATATGTACACGTACACGTTTAAATAGCCACTTCATTTTTTTCCTTTTTTAGAATATTTCAGTAGATTATTTACCACATTCTCCTCTAACGTTTCAACTAAGTAGCCTTTGATATTAGTCTTGATATTACACGTCAGTACGTTCCGCGGTTGAAATAGCGATAACCCCCTAAGTATTAATTATAACGGAAGATATGTTTATTGTCATGTTAAATATATTCTACAATCATGATATTTCCTGACAATTCCTTATGTTATCACTGTATCAGTACGCACTTCGGATATGTCTTGTCATTTAATTAATATCCATGATTGGAATTCTTATCGGGATATCGCTACTTCACACCATTGGTATTAATAGACGCGGATAAGTTATACAGTTATGTATATCGATAATCAATCACACGATATGTGATACACGATAGAGACGAGTATTTTATCCCGTGCAAAAGTCTAGCGAGAGTCTCTTAAGTTTTTTTTTCATGTTTTACGTTTTTTCATCATTTTTCATTTCCTTTTTCTTACGTTTATAGCCTTCGATCGAACATTTTTTTTCATACAGAAGATACCAAGGGACAGATTTGAGATCGAAAAATTCAATGAGCCTCGATTGGTAATAAAATATCTTACTGGTACCTTAACTGCGATTTAGTTTTCCTGTAAAATTCCATCCCACCTCGGTCCCCTTTTGAATCATATCTAATTTCTAATGATGATTTTTATACAATTAAATTAATCGAAAACGACTCTGGGAAATAACAATGTTTTTCGAACCAATAAGTAAAGATTCCATCAAACGAAAATTCTCCGGAATTATCGTGAAATACTATTAAAAATGTTCAAACATTCTACGTGCACAATCGACCGTGTAAAAATTTCGAAGGGATCGAAATGTAGTGGCGATTTGAAACTCGACGAAATGGTTGAGCATCCAGCATAGACTTAACTGAGAATTCGCAATAACTCAGTGTTAAACGTTAAACCAGATCGAAATCGTTAATCTACAATTATCGAATTAACGTATTAGGCTCATTGAATGATCGTTCCCGCATAAAGAAGTAATAATACGATTACTTGACGTGAAGATTACAATGCTCCTTAATACTAATGTATAACATTAAAAGTGTTTTTAATATTAATTATTGTCAATGCTTCGGCTTGTATTTTTCTGTAATTTCCATATAGGTATCGAAATCATGATCGTATCTGCCGGATGATCTCTCGTTTTCCAGAATTACAGAAAATTACCTTAATTAAATGCATATGCAGTCGGTAGACTCGACTTTTATAAGGAATACCTAAAGAGGCCCAGTGCGATACATGGAGCCAAGACTCTAATTCAGAATATGAGACTACGCACGAGTACATTATCAATAGCGCCTCCATGCCTTGTTTAGTCTCATTCTAATCAAAACATTTTATACAATCATTTTATTGTCGAATTACGATCAGTAGTTTTATGCACGAGTTGTCAAAGGATATTTGCAAACGATATCGCAGACCCTACGGCTTCCCTTTCCCGAACACATGACTATGACGTGTAATTGTATTCGAATAATGTCAATCAGGTTACAAGTAATCTAACCAAATTCGTATGTCTGCAAAACGTATAAACTGCTGAAAGACCAATTAAATTGCGCTATTTACCATACATTGCAATTTACATTACAAGCCGTACCCATGTCAATATACTCGAAGTGGCAAATTGAAGCAACAGTCAAGTGTAAGTCTGTTGGTATTTGCAGAAATCCTCAGAGATTTCTAGTGCATTAAGAGGATGTCCTGATCGTTTACGAATTGAGTTGCATAGTGTAGCCGTAATATTAGGATCGAACACGTTTACGCTAGGAGCTATATAATATCTGTATATATGTATGTATACCGATGCATGTGTATGTGTATAGATATCTGTTACAAAAGTTATTCTTCTCCGTATCTCAGCGGCAATCATACAATCATAATGGCAATAGTGATAACATGATAATAGCAAGTTTAACAGTGATCACAATAAATAATATTGTATAAAGTAAAACGAGAACAACGTGCCTGAATACAGTAAAAGTTTTCCTTATAAGTATCCATGCTTTCGTTCGATAAATTATTATTTTCCCATCATTCTGTAATTATTAGCAAATATTATGTAAATTAATTTTAATGGTTTGCGGATTTTCATTTTTGCAATATGCATCAGGACTCGCATTTTCTGGAAGTTGAGATCGACGAGGTTCGCAAACCCATTTTGGATAGACAGCGTGTACGATAATGTACGAATGTTGATATCGTATAATGTTCATTAATATTCCTTAGTATAATATATATGCGTAATATATAGTAATACTATGATAATACTTATAGTTACTTTAGTCAGGCTTAATGACCATTAACAATATTAAGCCATATTATTGTCTGACACATTTTATCTTAAATGAGACGCAAGGATTAAAAATCATTGATTCGCCATTCCATGGAAATTTGCAATTAGATCTTCAATCTTATCAATATTTTCCAGTTGTAATTATATATCGTAATTATATATCGTAATTATATATCGTGCTCCTGTTTATCCCATGAATAAACGAACCAATCACTTTTCGCGTTCTTTACAGCTCACTAGTTTTGCCATATAAGCCACAATCAAACATCCTCCCCCTCCACCGAATGTCATATTTCAAAGGAAATTATTGTTTTTATTTTTAATTAATTGAGAAGATAATTTATGCGTTTTTTGCAAAAGATAATTCTTTTTCTTCTTTCATTTTTTTTCTATCGTGAGCAAGAGTGAGGCTACGAAGAACTTCGATGGGAAAGGGAGGTCATGGCTTCATGTGTCTTGCGCCCCACGTACACCCGTTCAGCACACCATACGGTAATATTTATTATTGTCTCTTGCGTAATATAATCGAACGATAGAATTTGCGATTTCGCGGACGGATCCGCATGGTGCCGAAAAACCCTAGACGGGATCATGGAAAATAATACCACAACGCGGAATCCGCGATCCGTCCGCGAGCTCTCTCTGCGTATCCCTACCATTTTGGAAAATGTCTGTGAAATATATATGTGTATATATATATTTAAAAAATTTCCTAAATATATATTATAAGTGTCGCTACTGTTATTGTTAAATTTTTTTTGTCGATTACCGTCAAGGCAGCCCGGTCGACTGAGGGAGCGCCTGCAGTACCTAGATACACGCATATGTTCTACGTCATAACGAGCAGAGAGGAATTATCGATTTCAAATAGAATGTCAAGAAGACGTTTTTCTAGGGACAAAATGATGCTGGTAGGTATGGGTTATCTGTGTTTTATGTGATAAGAAAGAAAAAAGATGAGTGGGATAAAAAACGGTGTCAAATCATCTTCTTCGTATTATAGTTATTTAGCATTCAATCAATTTGATGTCGATAGTATGACTCGTGATCGGAGCAAACTGAACTAAAAGGAAATTCAATTACTGAAAAGTTAATTAAAGGTTAGGATGATTAACGGAAGGAAAATACGGCTACGAATCTCTTTAGCAATGCTCGAATATCCACTGAGGGCTTCCCTTTGTCTTCGGTCTACCACACGGTACAACCTATAGGCGTCTACAGGCTTACTCGATAGAGCTAATGTAGTGACAGTTAGCTATCTTGAAATCGTCACGCTAGCCAAAGACAGATTAGAGTATTAGTCATGAAGGTAAAGTTGCGCGCCTGAGAGCTAACCTTAAAATTAACAGGAACCATTTTAAATAAAAGTTTCATCGCTTAGAGCTTCTTCATTTTTGTTTATCAACCTCTTATCGCGTCTTGTTTTTTAAGCCCTCACTAAATACTCTTTAAAATTGAATAAAATGTCACGGCCTACAATAAGAACTATTGCTTTCAGACGTGCACCTTGACGGAGTATGCATGTTGGTTCTGCCTATAATTATAAACAATAGAAAAAAAAATAATGACTAGGATAATATCGATAGGTACTACAAGATAGTTAAATATGTACCTGAGGTAGGTACGAATCAAGTCAAGAGAATGTAAGAGACTATTTGATTGAGATTGAGATCCTGATCAAGCTTTCTCGTATCGAACTGTTCGAAGTTTGGTAATTATTTGAATATATTATCTCGTGGTATCGCCATCTTGGTCGATCGAGGCTCTCGATACGTGAGTGCCTCTCTCTCTCTTCATATTTCTCTCTGTCTCACTCTTTCTCTCTTATTGTCACCTTCGTATCTGGCCATGTGCCATCTCATTTTACATTCTATACAATTCGTTGATGCATTCAGAGCATCGTTAATATATACTTACGCGGGGCTGTACTAATCGGTGTACGAGTCGAACGCGTGGGACGCCACGGAATTCTGAGAACACATGGTACGCGACGTCCCTTCTCATCAAACACACAAATGTAGGCTAAGTTATTATTCCTCTTTCGCGGGAACGACTAACCCGCAGACTCAAAAGCAATGCGTAAAATGGCCATGATGCGAATCACGTGGTATACTCACGCAATACTCGCTTCGTATACCTCACATTCGACCCCCACTGCGTTTCTAGAAGAGCGTCCCTTTAACGCAACATGTACTCCCCACGGCCGTATTGATCACCTCGCTGTCATAAAAGAGACATTAAAAATATAATATTATTCGAAAATCATCATTTTTAATATTTCTAAATATCTTCATTTCGTTTACTCACTGACAGCGCTTCACCCAAGCTAGCAATATTGGAGACATATCGTGATTGATCGTAGTCGAAATTCAAATTCTTGGAACTCTGATATGGCTGCAAGGAATTCATAAAGTGACCTCGTGAATCTTCCTCAGAACTGTGATGATTTCCGTTAGATATTTCCTTCAGGACTGCCGCCCTTGCTGCCATTTCCTCTGCCATGCGCTGCTCCTGCAGATACAAAAACCGTGACAAAATTGCATAAGAATATCTAAGAGGATGCAGTATACGGCAAGTACAACTTAAGGGGGCTGGATGATGAAAAAAATCCAATATTTTTTTTTATTTTTTGACTGCGGTATCTTTTCTTTTTTTTAATCAAGCCTCACGAGCTTCACTTGAAAATTTGAGAAGTTAACAATTTTGCAGCTGCAAAAGTGAAGCGGCCCACGCAATTCCTTCCAGTTATACTCGAGCTACATTCAAATCTTTAAATGTTTTTTGTTCCTCTTAATTTTTTAGTCTTTTTCGTTTCCTAAACACATAGCTGCAATTTCGTTATTTGAAATTCAATTTTTTTTCAGAAATTTATGATGCAATTATAACCTCATGGGCAACCAGGACAGAGCGAAACACTAGAGGCTCACTGGAAATTAAGTTTTAACTACAAGACAAGTGAAATTGTAAAAAAATTTCTCTTCGTTGATAGCGCGTATATGTATATATGTATATGGAAACTGAAAATTTGTTATATTCTATATATGTATAAACGTTGTGCAAAAAGGAAAGTTTAATGATATTTTCATCTATTTGTAATTAATTGCTAAGGGAATTTTAATTTATAGCGTTTAACACCATCCAGTTCCCTCCTTGAGAAGAGATACGTTAAGTCACCTGTAATTCCCGGGCACGTTCCGTGCGGATGAGCTCCTTAAGATGCTGGAAACTTCCGGCCTGCGGTACTTGAGATAAAGACGAGGATGATCCCCCCCCAACGCGAAAATTCATACGACGACGAGGCGACGGTGGATGACGATTAATCGTTCCGTAGAGACGAGTCACTTCCTCAAAGGCTCTTGTCCTGTCTGGCATACCAGTGCGTAACCTTTGACCTGCCGGTGCTTTGTGGATCACTCTACCATAAATAGGTGCTCCCCCAGCACCCCGACTTCTTGCCACAGCATAACCGTCTATGTGAGTTAAGAAAAAAAATTTTTAATTTTAAATTTTTTCAATATCATTTTCTATAAAGATAACGCTAACCTCTATATCCTAGGGATGGCTGCGACCTGTCCATGTAGGATTCCCAAACATTGTAAGAAAACGGATCGTGATACGTCGGTATTTCGTTAGTCATCTCAGCCGCCCTGCTCTGCCTTTTACTGTATCTCCACATGGCGCGTAATTCCTCGCAAGATGGTTCTGCCATGTTGGCACGCTTGTCGCTAAAACCCATCCCACCAAGGACCGACATTTGCCCTGAGAGTGGATGGGCGTACTGTTGCTGACCACCGGCGACAAGCAACCTGCTCGAATGTGCCAGGAATAGACTGGCCCACACAGCTATTACGAGCATTCTCTACGAAAAGCCAGAAGTGCCCTTACATTAGTCTGTGTACTGCGTAAATATTCTTTATATTTACTACCTCCTCTTCCTTCCCATACTTTCCTCCATCTCCTTTAAAGCATAGAAACCTATTAGAGTAATAGGATAGTAAAGGACATAGGACGCTCTGAAAGAGCATATGATATTCTCAGATCTTAAGTTCAACCTCAACAGTCGAGGCAGCTACTCAATATTCTTAATAGATATCAATGCATTATGAAAATATGCAGAGACTATTCGTATGTCCATTTCAACGCGTTTGTTTTCCCACCATATGAATGTTAAAGCTCTTTGAGAATCACGGGTGACGATCTGGCAGCCAATTTGTTAAATGAATCTTCACTGCATTCTAGAAATATTCTCTGATAGATCCAAAATGTGGTCAGCATGTTCAAAGTACTCAGTCTCAATTTAGTGTCAGTCCTATCAAAGAACCTTCACCACAGCTTCGGGTACATTCCTAACTTCACTGCTAGTACTATGAGCGCTATCGCCCTATCTGTTTACCTGCATGTAATTGAGTGAGAAATAACCATGTTCCCAGCACAGACAGTGAATTTCGTTAAGTACCAATAGTGCCCGGGATTTTATACGTGTAAAGGCCCTTATACCTAAATAAATACCCTCTCATACTGTGCTTAAAACTATAGTCACATTAATATGTATGTACGCGGAGACACCAGTAACCCTGGGACATCGTTATCATTTAATTACTTATTGCTTAGAACATACGATATTTTGTGTGGCTACAAATAGATTTTACACTCCAAGTAAATATTGTTAATTGCACTTTTTACTGCATTTCACAATTTTACAATGGTTTTTGAGGTTGACTTCGAAGGTATGAAAAGTAGTTCACTCCACGATAAAATTGAATGTAGCGCACGAGATAATTCGACTGTTTTAGATGACTTTTTAAATTCGACAAGGTAAAAGCTTTTACACTACATATTTTCAAGTTTAAAAAATTTTATCGTACATTTCAGTTAAAGCTGACGTATCATGCTTACTTTTTAGTATGATTTCGTGAATTCTTTTTAAATATATAGTTAATATGTTATGAAATGCCATAACGTTCCGTGGTTACCGTGAGTTTCACGGTAATTATTAATGAAAAATTCTTTCCGTTTATATGTATGTATACATATTAAATAAATGGCGTAAGTGTACGGCGTAATATTGTATTAAATGTAGAATTATTAAAATTAAGGAAAATTAAGGGTTAGTTTCATACACTGATAAAAATGACTGGCAGATTCAATAGAATATTGTTTACTGGTGGCGAAGCAACTTTTTAGTTAGTACAACGAAATTTGTGGTTCCTTCGACAAATATTGGGTTCAATGGATAAAAATATGTTTGGGATAATCAAACATTTGTTTTGTTAATTAAAATTTTATTTTCCCACCAAACTCTCCCGTAAACTCTAATTTAGTCAATCCAACAGTATTTTGCACGGTATACGATCTACGAATTTCTGACGTTATACGTACGTTTATACGGAGACTGACAATGAGTATATATTTCGAACGTGCTGTAGAAGTTCTAAATCTATCAGAACATATCTTCAGAATATACTGAGCACCCATTTGAAGCAACATACGAACATCATTTTGCTATCTGGGATATAACTGTACCAATTCAAATTTCCTTCGAAATCACAATATAAACGTGTATTTACTACATGCGAGTAGCGAGGCTCAATTCGAATCCTAAGAGAATTATGTTCTATTTCAGACCATTGTAATTTTAAGTACTTTAGTCTGGCAATACGCTGATTAGATTGGAAACTAACAGCTGGCACATTAACGATCGCCAGTATTTCGTTATACTCGTTAACAGTGACGCTCGCATTAGAATTCTAAACAAAAGTGGATGCTTCGAAATCGCGATTAAGTAATTTCCTTGTTTAACGAAGTAATATAAATGCGATATTTTTTAATGAAATCACGTGACGTCATTCTGAACAACATGTGTATGCTACACATATTCTTATTTCGGTTGTCTCATTCTCTCTTGTGGATTGCAAACTACAGTATCGCGTTAAGCTAGCGTGTTTAGAGCTTTAAACTTTGAAACACTGTTGGTTGGAAAACAAGACGCTGGGAAATTACGACCTTCAGTTTAATTCGTTTATTAAGATAGATATCACGTGACAGGATTAAGTGCTTATTTTGGATCACTTTTTTGGATTTCATCTATGGCTCTATCAATATAATGCTTGAATGAGTCAATTGATCATACGATGTTATTGGGATTTTAGCTACTGATTCTTAAAGAAATATTTCGTTTTACTTTACTTGAAGTCTCGAAAACATCAATATTTGAAGATGTCTACATTTAATTCGAATTAGGATCAGTTCACTTATTTCGGATTAGACTCAAATAATTTCATGGCTCAGGTACTTCGTGTAGCTACGAACGTAATTGAATTAAGCAGAAATGTAAAATATAGACTCAACATTGTAATATCGTCTCTGATCCGAATTAGGTGGATGAATCTAATGTGAATCGAAATATCAAAGTTTTTATATAGTGATTTTTCAAGGTCAAAATACAAAGCGGACACACCTGAAGATATGTTTAACATTATTTTTAATTTCCCGAATACAAAAATAATAATTAGAAATATAATCGTCAAGAGAAAAACGATCGAATAATTAAAACTAAGAACTCGAGAGTCAAAAATAAGTTCGAAAATATGTTGAATTTGATAAACTATGCTGTTACGTCGTCTAAATCACAACGAAGCAGAGAAATTCAAAGAATAGGCAACACTCGTGGATGAGTTTGCTGATACAAGGCCAAGACGCTCGGACCAGAAAGCGCATTACGGAGCGACAGTTTTCACCATACTTTGCATTTCTTCTGCACAAAGTTTGGTTAAATTATCATAAAATGTAGATTCCGGGTAACTTCAAAGGCATATATACCAAGTTTCAAATTTCTCTAGAATGCATGGGAGGCATTTGAAATTTTTCGACCCGAATTAAGACCTGTTTCGATATAGACACTTTACACTGATCTACAAGTTTCAATTACAGTCAAACTTCAGTCCCTGTCCGCTCGGCCTCTCCGTCAATTCAGTTGCTGTCCAGTTCGTAACTGTCGTTACGAAAGTCTTGTACAATTTCGTAATGAGAACCTCGTGTCTTATTTACGTAGCTTACCTAACCTTCACCTTTTTGGTTATTAACATCTTGCAACGAGTCTAGTCTAGAGACGAGCACTATATCAAATTGTCGTAAGTCCCTTTTTGCAAGTGATCACGAAAATATAATTAGTCGTGCAGAAGTTAATGAAAAAAAAAATTAAGTTTTTGCGCCACTTTTTACATTCATTTCTACAGCCCTGTTCAACCATTTTCATTGGTCGAAATTCACGTGTTTTCGAACACAGACTGAAATTTGTAATCCCGGCAACGGACAGGGACTGTGGTTTGACTGTACTCTGAAATATAAAATATCCGACGAAATTACATTTCTTTGACTCTGTTTGAAACTCTCTATTTATTTTCGATTTCTTTCTATCTTATTACATTATCTTCCAACTTACCGCTGATGTTTTCAGTCTGTTTCGGTGATGATACTTGGATTATGTCGTTACAGATATGTTGTAAGATATGTACCGTGTTTATGAGTTTTCTGAAACAGTTCAAACAAATTGCAAATAGATGACAAATGTACGATAACTTATTTTTTTAAATTTATTATTTTATGAGGTGTTGCCATTGATTAGATTTATATAACGATGAAAATAGGCTGAAAAAAATGTTACGTACATCTAACTATAAAAATTTATCGGGTTAACCCATATAAGATATGGTTCTTTTACAGATATTAACAATACTTCCATAATAAAAGTTTTCCTTACAAGTCCCTAACTAGTTGGGCTTTATCGAGGGATTCATATTAATATGTAGATGTTCGTGTTAACGCCTAGCTGGGCTCGAATTAGGAATTAGATGGGTATTTGCAATAAATTTATTGGGGATTTCCTCAGTAATCATCACTTAGAAGCTAATTAGAATTTTGGTATTCATGGACGATCTTTTTAGAATGGTCTTCCTAGTTAGTTTCATGCATAAATGAAATACGAAACGTAATTATAATATTTCCCATTATAATTCTCAATTGAAGTATCATTTATAAATTTATTTGATTGTTCAGTGAGTAGATTGTATAAGAGATAGGTATAAGAATGACAAATTGGCGTAAACGCAATTATATTACAAAAACTGTTAACACTTTATGGCACGGTGGGACATAGATTGTCCTACCATTGTCCGCTCGGTTGTCAATGTTTTTAAATAATTTCTTGGCTCAAATATCCAGTTTTTGTAATGTCCTTAAGACATGAACAAATGTAAAAAAATCTAGGTAACCATCAATATTCATTTGTATTATAGATAAAAATAGCATAAAAATAGATGCTTTTTATTAAAAAAAAATAATGTCTGACTAAACTATGAATAAAATGGAAATGATGATTGAGATACTCATACAGAATACCCTAAAGCATATTTCCATTCGCCATTTTGAATTTCGAAATTTTGAATACGGATTCGTGGTCAGCGATATCAAAAATCCCTGAGTACAAAATTTCAAGTGAATTGTGACTAAGGATAAATGCATATTTCAAGGGCTTAAAACAGGATTGATAAACACCAGAGAGCATATAATAAAAACTATAGTTGAATCATTGATTAAAATTGTTAAATAGGATTAACATAGTTCAGACATCTCTAGTGTTCATAAAATCAATAACAAATACCTTGTATTGAAATTAAATAAATATTTTCCCCCCAAAAAGAGTGTACAGTGTCATACTCTTCATTTAGAGGATCCTGATAACCGCAGGTTATCAAATTCCGCTCCCAGAATCATAAATTGGTATCCGTCCACCAAAAGGTATACCAAATACATGCACATATAAATTTTTTAATTAATTTTAATTAAATTATGCAATTACGTCAATAGTATGCTTGATGTATTTTAACAAATATTAACAGTCTAATAAATTGTCTGTATCTTTATGCCACTCGATGGGAATTTACACCTGACTCCAATTAGTATGCCAAGTTCCAGCTGGAACTGCCTATCCAGAGCCTTAATAATAACATGGAACAATCTTAACTTAAAATTACTTCTACATAGCTGTCCTAATTGCACCCTGATATTTTTAACGCATCTTAGCTAGCATCTAGAATTATTTTTTAACACTAGTGTGAACGGAGCGCGACAGTCTGTTACGCATATTACAATACATTAGGATATAAATAAAGGGAACGGAAGGTGGGCTTGAATGAGGCGTTACATTTCCGCTCCACTAGGAAAATATATGTTATCTTATTTCGAATTTCCTAGAATTTTCCTACCGCATTTAGAATCAATAAAATTCTGTTAGTCCTTGCGATGTAATCCATTTATGACCATTCCTCCACACCATTCACGGAATAGTGATACCTTATCGTGTCATGGAACGTGCCGTCACAAAAATGACACGTAATTTGTGCGCACACCATGTCCATCTCCTAATGCCATGATAATGTTTAACTTTTTTTAGTCTTCTAATGGAATATGAATAATGAATAGTGCGTACGAAGAACCGAAATCGTACTAAAATTTTTCGTAAAATAAAGTTGATTCATAAACATTATGCGTATAAATTAATGTAACATCGAATAATAAATGAATTGTAAATTTGTAAATTTGTGTATGAATTACAGTATCGATAGACGAATAAAATTGGGTTTGAGTAGTATAGCATTAAATACAATATCGTATGGAAAATTTACAAGACTCTTATGAAATCAGTAGACTAGTATTATACGTGAAAAATTATTTAAGATGTAACCAGTATTTTTTACTATCCACTATAGTCATGATTTTTAAATAAAAGTATTGTGATTGGTATTATTCTAAAAACTTATTTTCGATATAGGTATTACATGTTCCTTTGTACTGCGTGTAACAGTCCTTACCCGTAAAGCACTAAGAATTTACGTATGTTTTATATACGTTGCTGAAACGTAACAAGCAGCTTGATATGTCTGAGCGATATTTTTAAAGCGTATCCGAATGTTTTGTGCTCTATGGGTAGTCACGAATAGAAAATATAACCAGTTTCAATTCACTATCTCTTGCTATCGAGCAAAAATGATCAGCTATCATGCAGCATACCGCGTAATGCAATACTTTGTAATGTTTTGAGGATTGACTTTTCGGTCAATTCGAGTAACGATTTTTCCCAAAAAGTCTTTATAATAGCTCCTACAAAATCTAATAGTTCTTCCGATACGATTAGGGAGGTAGTGATATTTGTACTCCAGTGGTATTTTTTATGCAGCGGTTAGCAAATATTTGTGCTTTATTTATTAGCCCTGCGTAACGAAAGCATTACTGACTTCAGTGGTCAAACGTTAGTTGTTCTCAGTAAAGTGAACGATACGATCGTGAAAACCATACTGCGTTTCTTCTGATGTGAGCGTTTAACAACTTTATTTATTAGCCCTGCGTAACGAAAGCATTACAGACTTCAGTGGTCAAGCGTTAGTTGTTCTCAGTAGAGTGAACGAAACGATCGTGAAAACCATACTGTATTTTTTTTTATGTGACCGTTTAACTAGTAACGTGGCGGGTAAGTGTTACTACTTTGATCATGTTACAAA
Source organism: Calameuta pygmaea (assembly GCA_031762395.1). NCBI lineage: Eukaryota > Metazoa > Arthropoda > Insecta > Hymenoptera > Cephidae > Calameuta > Calameuta pygmaea. The sequence continues at coordinate 652,512 of JASANN010000248.1, forward strand.
TAGACGAGGCACAGCCACTAGCGATCATGTTTTCGTCAAGATGGCGCAGGGTCCAATGACGTCACGTTCAAAGCGACATCAGTTACACTTTAAGGAATTCTATTTACGTTTCCGATTCATAAAAAGATGGCCCCTCAAAATGGAACTGATGTGTTGGCGTGACTACACGACATACGTAAAGTCAGTTAATCAGAAAAGAGAGGGTCCAGTGACGTCACTGTTCAACTGCGCAGAACTGCTAGTGGCTATATACCTTGTCTATTCGCATCATCACTTTAATCACAGTGTCAGTTTAGTATCGACTACAGAGATCTACAGTGCCTATTTGTATCTATCGTGTTTTAAAAGGAGTTGTAACGTTTTCGATGGAAATGGAGTTACTACAGGGCATATGCGAAGAAGTATCGCATAAAATACAATTTAGAATCATAAAATTATTGAAAATAGCTATTGCTACATATATGTATACATATGAGAATTACTACACGTTGAATATAGAAAAATATCGTACAAAAGATTCCATTCTAGAGCTAAGTAATTATAGCGAAAATTACTATTCGTCGAATAAAAAGAAATTTTTCAAATTATTTTGAATATTATTAGTAGATATTAGATGGATTACTATATTGCACGATGGAAAGTGATTTAACGGAATTACTAAATCATTATAGGTCATGGATAGCGACTGCTATACCTTACCAGAAATACTGATATAGTAAACAGTTGAAATTACAAAACCTTATCTGTATTTGTAGCTTCTGGATTATCATTTGATAAGCACCATGTGTTAAAAGTAAGTATGCCGAAACATGAAATAGTAATAACTGCAAAAAATCCTGATGTCACCAGGTTACTATATTTTCTAGCAATGAGTGCCCAGTTTTCTGATTATCTAATGATTATATCATTAAATGATTTTTTTTCTATCAGATAGTATTACAAAATTACTTCCGTAAAATAGTCAAATGAACTTCTTTGTTATTCTCAAGTTCCTTGTACAAAGCTTTAATTAATAAAAATTTTAATACATTTGAAAGACCGAAAGAGAATAGTGGGCTTTCTATGTTTCTGATCTAGTCACTCTGTAGGTGCGCACACATAGAATGATTGAGCAGAAGCCTTAAGGTTTCTGATTAATTTTGCAAAGGGCGTAGGGTTACAATTGCGGTTTGCTCTTTAGATGTCCTGGTCAACATATTCTCGACTGTATCCGTAATGCAGATCTGCATTACCTCTTGATAGTCATAATTAGCGTTATACCAATTAACTAAACTTTAAAAGTAAACGAATCAGTCAAAATAGCTATTTTCATTTTATTTCAATAACGCTGCTTTGAATAGCTGCGCACTCGATATTATAGAAATGTTATTCAATGGGAACTATGCACGTTCTATTTGCGGCTAGAATTCACCCAACATCATAAATTTCAAAAACATCCTTAGTGCCGCATTTCACAACTTTCGAACGTAATTCAAAGTTCATTCAGGTCACGCCAAATCCGTTCGTCAAAGAATTTTTCATTTTGTTGAAATATCATTTGAAATTCCTTACGGTTATAGACCATTTGAATTCATGAAAAGGAAATTTGAACGAGAACTGTGTCTTATGTTTTTACAGACACTGCACAAAGAGAATTCTTTATTAAAAATTACCGTGAAACTCAAGGTAATCACGGGACGTCATGGCATTTCATAACATATTAACTATATATTTAAGAATAATTCACGAAAACATACTAAAAAGTAAGCATGATACGTCAGCTTTTACTGCAATGTACAGTACAATTCTTGAAACTTGAAAATATGTAGGGTAAAAGTATAGCTTTTACCTTGTCGAATTATCTCGTGAGCTACATTCAATTTTATCGTGGACTGCACTACTTTCCATACCTTCGAAGTCAACCACAAAAACCATTGTAACATTGTGAAATGCAGTAAAAATTGCAATTAACAATATTTACCGTGTGCACTGTAAAATTTATTTGCAGTCACACAAAATATGGTATGTTCTAAGCAATAAGTAATTAAATGATAACGATGTCCCAGGGTTACTGGTTTCTACGATAAATTTTATCGTGAATTTCGTAAGAAAAATTAACAAAAAATTCTTTCCGTGTGACGATACAAAAGACACCTGTTAGACGATTTAATTTAAGCGAAGGAATATAAAATTCAATAAAGGTATGCGCTTACTGGTACAGTACATTATATGCCGTTATCTGAAGTGAAATTACTTGCATCATCGAGCGAATCGCAAGTGCTTATTAACGAGGTAAATTTCCTCGTCGCCTCGCGTAACCATTAGACTCGTTTCCGACGCGTGTAAATACTCCGCTGGTGCAAATATTTGCAAATGACTTGGCTTTACGACGATGGACCAACCGGTATTGAGAAAAGCTACGCCAAAGGAATCTACCGTTGAAGAGGGTATTCGATGAGCTAGCCAGACAGTATAGTTACATAGCTATACGACATTGATAGCTGCATGTGAATCCAGCTAAGTAGACAGATGAACAGCTACATAAGAGGTACCTGTTTGCAATCGATGAAAAGGCGAACGACGCGTGGCTGTTGGCACCAGCCGAGATGCATGCTTGAAGTGAGAAGGAAGGAACGTTCCTTCCTTCGAGCAAGTATCTACAGCAGCCACTTATAAGAAAGATTAAGATCATCTGATTGTTCGAGAACGTAAAATAGATAATTTAGCAGGTGCGAGTACCACACATGTTTAAAAGAAGGTTATAGTTAAAAAAAAATAACTTACAAATCGCTTATGCACATTCCTGTGATAATGAATTATTACTTTGACATTGCAAAGTTTTTTTCATAAATGATTCAATACTTGTTTTGACATTACTACTGGTTAATAATAGAATACGATGTTATTGTGTGCGTAAAAAATTATATAATTAAAATAAATATTACACTCAATATTTAAAGAAAAAGGTCATTATTTCATTTTATATTATTCTAGTATGTATCGGGTGACAATGTCTTGGCGCGCGTAGTAGGGTAGTAGTCACCCGAGTACCTCGAGCGAAACTCACCAAATTCGGTTAAGATGATATCACGCGGAAACTGGACTAGATTGGCCGGCGCGTTCGAAAGTTATGGCTGATTAAGTGTTTTCAATTCAAGGGGGTGTAGCTCCCCCTTTTTTGACTGCCGGAGGATGCTCTTTCTCGTGCCATAATTAGAAATAGGAATTTTCTTTCGGAATCACTAGTTCTCGCACTTTTGAAAAAGTCCCAAAATTCACTATTTCACTCCAACCCATGCCGTTCGTGCAATTTTCTATCCGATCGGGATGAAACCATTCGAACGGGAAGGAAATTTCCGAAAATATATGTTTTTGGTTTTTCGAAATCGGTCATAGTTTCACAGAAATACACAAAAGCTCACGTGTTCAATTTCGATAGGACGTTACTGTATATCGCCAAAATATATTTTACTATACATGTTAGAATTATATGCTGACATAAATCCTAAAGTATATTTTTAATTATATTGAAAAAATATAATTTAATAAAATCTAAAAGCAAAGTCTGAAATTTCCAATGAGTAAATTAAATTATTAGACGATAGATGCTAGATCGAAGACTACAGAACTAATTCGCACATTTACACGTCATTATAACGTAAATTCTTTTCTAAGGAACTAAATCACACGCAGTCAAGCTTACGAAGCAAAGCTAATCATAAATACGAACTTTACACACTTTGACATAGATATTCATTTAACAAAGTTTACGCGCCAAACTGTGTAGAGGTAAAATTATGAACTGTTTTGTCAGAGATATATTTACCACTGGCATATGTATACATACGTAACAGTGAACGGTTAATGCGTCGTCAAGCAAGAGGAAGAAAAGACTCCTAAGTTTTCATACTTTTTTCTTCCCCATTAAAATTTCTCTTTTTCCTTCGTTCCTCTTTATGCGAATCTACAACATCTGTTTGTACCCATTGCCTCGTTAGTCTCTTATGCCGACAACCATTCTCACTCCTCCACTAAAACACCCCTTATGGCTAGCATCGGAGAAACAACAAAGTTACTGCATATGCTGACGCAGCCATTGTTTCACCGGACTCCCATTCCCGGGCAATTTCCGAGGCGTTGAAACCCACGAGAAAGAGAGCTCCATTGTGCGTGTCTCTTTCGCTCTTGTTCCCTTTCCCCCTATCTATCTATCTATCTATCTCTGCCCTATCCAGTTCGCTTACAAACGTCGCAGGCAAATCGTTTAGAAGTTACTGGCAGACTGAGTCTCAGTGTAATTAGCATTAATTAAATGGAGCACGTATTCAAGCGCGATTCCGCGTTTACGTCCTGACGTCGTACAAATATACGGTTCTTTAGCTTCAATGAATTACCAATCAAAGTTGAAAGCTACCGTGCGAACGGTCTGGTTTAACAGGATTTAGTAATACAGGGTGGCGAAAAGAATATGATATTCCAAAAGCTATTAGCAAATAATGTAACATGTCACGTAACGCGACACCTGGAAGTGCTCATTATGGAAATGTCATTTATTACAAAAAGGGAAGCCATCGTAGATTTTGGAGCTTCCTATACCTTCTGGTGAATAACTCTGTATATGCTATATGCGTGTAGTGTATCAGGCGACTGGTTGGAAACTTTCATGTGATTTTAATGAACACACGGCATAAATTAATGAGAACGGATCAGTTAAGCCACTCATGGCAATCTGCCGGAGAGTAAGTTTCGCATTTTGCTATATGAAAGTACGAAGATCGAGTGCTAATTCCCTCGGTATCGTTCGTTAATACCGAATACGTGTGAGTCTGCACGAACGGAAAGGAGATAGAATTGGACAAAAATTATCCATGGGTTCTGGAAAAGGCACGAAATGTAAATTATCCATTGGATAAGGTGTAACACGTAGCTGATAAAAATTCACCCACGTGCGTCATACGAGAGAGACGTAAAAGGATAAAAGTCATCTGCTTCGTTAGGTATCAACGGCTAACCAGAAATAAAATTTCGGGAGCATGGATACCAATGTAGTATATGAATGGGTGACTGTTTGGGTGTTAACTTTTGTAAAAAATTTTAAAGTCTGTATCTTTTGGAGCAGAAGGAAAATGTAAATGAAACTTGGAAAAATATTCTGCTGCTTGTAGCAGCTATTCGTAGAGGCTGTAGATTCCAAGAAAAGCAGCGAGTATACCTATAATCCGCACTTTTGTCTACAATTACTTATATTTATTTGTTGAAGAAAAAGCGATGCTGCCAAACGCTGTCGATTCATTTCGAAATGCTCCTATGGAATGTAATTAAGGCAATTATGGAGCTCTCATAAATGAAACTTGTAAATAACAGCGTTCTTACAGATATACTTCAGGAACGCGAAGTTGAAGGCACATTCTGTAAGGTTAAAAATAATTTTGACACCATTTTCGTAATAATTAAATCTAAACCGAAAGAATAATCAGACTAGATATTTTTATCATATTTTAAATTACATCGAAATTTTATCTCCGAATGCTCTTTTGGTTTTTGCTTAATTATTACGATGCTAGTGTCGAAATGATTGTTAACCTTGTAGAATGGACCTTGCAGAAAATTGTACGATTGATGGTGACAATATCGGCAGGGAGAATGAGCAATGTTTGTTATTGAATTAATTTTATCGTTTTATTATACCGATGTAGTATTGTTACTTTTTAGGTGCGACGAAATGGAACATCTCAACGGCGCAACTGCCGTTAAAAAAAAACAGATGCGAATATCTGCGCGTGCACGCGCATACCCACAAATATTTGCATTCAAAATTCCAGACGAATTGCTGAACTGAAAACGTTGAAATTTACACGAGAAAAATCGTTCCGGATGTAGACGGTACAGTAGCATTTGCAGATGTCCAGCAGTTCCGGATTTAAAATAGTGCATGTGCAAAATCTGAAAAGTTAATGTTGCATGTCTGTAATCTTAGGCCGTATAAAATACGTGACGAATCGGATTGCAACTTCGAGACGAAATCAAACGTTCTTATCGGACGTAGATTGCACACTGACAGTCTCACAATCGGATCTCCGATGCTTCCGGGTTGAAATCGGCATTCGCACAAAGTTCTAATAAATTAATAACGTTCGTTTTAATTCAAAATTCTGACAGAATCGCTAAATCGATTGCGTTAAAATTTCCAGAAGAACAAACAAGTTTCTGATGTAATTGAAACAGTAACATTTCAATGTTCAGCATCGATGAAACTAATCTTTTTTACGACGTCGAATGGATAAGACGTAACGGTATAGTTCGTGCGGTCATGCCCCAAGACAGGCTGCTTCGATATTTTGAAAATATATTATTCAATTTAAGATGCAGGGACGAATAACTTATCCCCATATGAAGGACTTTTCTTTTTCTTGACAGAGATCAACATATGCTATGAAGAAAGTCTTAAGGATATTCTGGCTATAGTGTTGTAACATTGATAGAAGGATGAAATTTTGACAGATTGTTTATTTTCCCTATTTGAATACGTGTGGAAAGTTTGCAATGTTTATTAACATTATTGTAGCCCTTCACAGCGTACCAGGACCTAAGGTGCATATTTCAGCTCCGTAAAACAGAAAATTTCATTTTTTCAAATTTCAGTACCTTTTTTCCGGAACTGTATAACCAGAACATTCTTAAGATTCCTCTTATAATTTCAATGGTTAATCCAACGTGTGTAAACTCCAAAAAAAAATGAACCACTAAACCTAAATAAAAAAAAACTAAATAGCAATTAATTAATAAAGCGAATATTTCACGTACCTATATAAGTTAACACTGATTACGTATCCATCAGTTTTAGCGAAAGAGTCAGCCATATAATTGCTGTATACATAAACGTTGCGAAAGCTACCCTCTTTTTATATCTGGTATAACAAAACGACACGTAACCCGTTTTAGCGTGTGAAGCAGTGATTCCCTTTTACGAGGCCGTGATATGCGAACGCGTTACACTACTCCTTGGTCAGGGATTTATCTATAAACGTAGATATATCGGAGCTGGCGTCTATAGCGGCTCAGCGTGGGCTTCCTTTTGCGTGATATACGTGGGTCGTAACGCGAGCGGATACGCGACGTGAAAAAGCTCCGGATAAAAATGGTGGCCACGGGGTGCAACGGGTTTGTACTGAATTGAGCGAGTAACCCAGGGCTGTTCCGTTCGGTGTAATCTGCCACTCAAGCGAGCATAGTGAGTGAGTAGAGTCAGAGATAGACGTCGAGATATATAGAATGGGAAGGACGAAAATAGAACCTCGAGAGAATCGAGAAATAGTGAGAGCCACGTTGATGCTCTTCGCCATGAGAAACGCAATAAAGCAGGAATATTGCGGAACAGAGACCCGTCCGCGGACGCCGATGGATGGCCTTCTTATTGGTCTTTTTAGTGAGACCCTCTCGGTCAACAGGTGACGGCAATTACCTCCTAGGAACCTTTCGGAACTCCTCGAAATATCAATGTATAAGACATTTATCCTATTTACACCCAATGAAATACAATAGAAGCAGAACACGGAGTTAGAACAGAAGGTATGGAGACTAACATTCTTCATCCTCGTTTCATGCTCCAAAATATTTCCGTAGGATACGCACAACGTATAACTGCATCGAGTCATTAACTTTCAGCATGCGGACCGCGTTATTTCAATTATGTCGCAGCTGTTTGGTCGGCTGCCTATGTAGCCACCGATGCTCGAATATACTGATACTCGGTATGAGAAGGATAGAGACATGGACGACGAAAGCGCGGAACAGTGACCAAACCAGGCAGAAAGGTTAGAGAGAGAGAGAGAGAGGGAATACGGGACTATGAAAATGGGTCAACTCAAATAGAACCTGGAATTAACAAGTCCTCGAATTCCTACGGGTCACTCCGAGCGAAAGATACCCCGCAGTTTCAAGTGACCAGGTAAATGAGAGCACACAATTTCAAGTGACCACGATGAAACCGGTTCGATCGAAACGAGTAGATGGCTACATCATGATACGTATATAGCTTGAGACACGGTAAATCCAAGCAAAGCCGTGCCTGCCTGGGCAATCCATGTTGCAGAGATCTTTCTTCTTTTCCCTCCATCACTCTCCTCTTCTCCTTTATTTTTCTCTTTCCCTTAGTCCTGGTTATATTGCTGCCAAGATTTACCACTCTCGTGGCACCCTTATAATACAATTCATGACATTGACGCGGATGAAATTTCGCGTGGGTTTAATCATGTTCCTTCGATTAAACCACCCCCCCCCCCCCCATTCAATATCATAAATTCTTGACGCCATTTTTAAATGAGCAAATGTACTTTCACATACGCCTATTTAAATACAGCCGTGTAATTCTAATGAAAGTAAAAATTGGATTACCCTTTTGTCCTACAGTGAGATTTCATTTCACTCGAGTTCCTCTTCAACCCTGTCGCTTCTACGGCGCGAGTGTGAAAAAGAAGGGGTAAGGGCACGATCCGGGCATTTTTCTAGTATCTTGTCAGCCTGCCTTACTGAGAACGTAAAGAAGCTCGAGTCACGCGCCAAACCGACAACGACAAATTCTTATCGCTCGCACGTGAATTTTAGACGAGATCCCAGGAGTGAAATTCTTTGAAAGGGCGAGAATTCATTTGCAAGGAAAGAAGAGAAAAAAAAAGAAAAACTCGTCGATTTATTTGTTTCAGTACTTTTCATTTTAATTTTGTTCCATTATTTTATATCAGGAAACGTACAAATATACGTTCGAAGGGTATTGATATACTTTTATTTTGAGTAAAGTCAAAGGTCTTCCATTTCTTTCAGCAGGAATTTTTGCCTCGGTGTCTCGTGTGGGTGGGAACTTCAAATAGAATCAAATCTTTCTTCCTTTGATATCACGAGGGAACCCCGCGAGGAGGAGATAATACAAAAATATATTTTAATTGTTTTCAACGAAAAAGACTTTTGTATGCCATTTCGCTTTTTATATAGATTAATATCGCGAGCGTTATGTAGTCAAATTAGCAATGGTTTTCACGTTTTCACGTTATCTTCACATTACGTTAATGATTGCAAAGCTCTGAAGGTATAAAATCCACTATAACGCAGTAAAACCCTTATATCAGCCGCGCCCGTGCTTGGCAATAATAAAACGAGGAAAAACATAAAATTTCAAGTAGACGAGAGTCTGCTGCCGTAATGGAGGACGTTCCTGTATTGTAGAATCAACGAATTTGCTCGAAGCAAAACAATATGAAAGATGGTATCGGCGAAGAATGACGGTTGATTGAAATTAAAAACTGCAATTAAAAACGATAATAGTCATCTACTTGCTGAGCTTTAGATCAACTTTCAGATCACAAGTTTAATTACGATTCGCTACACGAATTACCAAATTACTCGATGGATGTGAATCAGAAGAAAGTCACCAGGCCAAACGTATTAGACTGGTTCTTAATTTACGCTATACATCAATCTAAAACGTCGTCGTCCCTCTCGAGTATTTAATTATCAATTCATTATAGAGCAACGTTAATTGATTGGCAAATTCATGGAACAACATACACATTCGCTGCCAGTTTGAATCTATCAAATGTAATTTATCTTTGATACTTATTTACTTAACGGATCTGTAAAACGTTTATCAGTAATTCGAAATGTCATTCATTATAAAATATATACAAATGTACCACTGACATTTTTTACGTCCTTTTGCATTCATATTGCGAAATAAAAGAAAAGATGCCAATAAAATAACAGACGTAGGTTGTTTCAGTAGCGATGTCTTTGTACGGTATAAGGACAGGGGTAGGTAGTTGCAACAAGTGCCATAAGTTCGATCGACGAATCCGACAGGTACGTAGCGTTCATTTTCCGTTAGGGAGTTTCTTACTTAAAAAAATGTATCCTCAATTTCTGCTCATTCCCAAGTTTAAGTTCAATCTTTCATACACTGTGCCAAAAGATCCAAACACATTTAGGATAAATATTTTGAGACTTCGAAAAGAGGCATATGGACGAGAAGATATTAAAAGATCGTTGCTTATAATTCTCAACACGCCATACGACCTGCCTGACGCCATTATTCGTTGATTCACCATTCATTTATAGCATTTCATGGAAAATTTTAAAGCATCGATAATACAGAATTTCCAAAGAAAATCAACCACGCGAAGATCTCGGTCGCATTTTCAACATTAATATGAGAACAATTTTTTTCAAGGCGTTTGCAAGTACTTTAGATATAATACGTAGTTGCTGTTGAGTGAACTTTACTTGTTGGTATTTGCACTGTTTGTCAAAGAAAGAAGAAGAATAATTGCACGATAAAAATATCTAACCGGTTCGTTTGTCTGCATCGATAACGACAGTGGATGAATGATGAACAGAGTGCACTAACCTGTTAGTCCGCAGAGTCCAGAAATCGTGGAGCAACTGAAGTGCCAACGGCTGCCGTCTATCCACGCCTCCTCTTCGCGAGGTCCTTCTCTGTGTATGGGTTGTTCTTGGAATTTTGCTACCCCGACGCACCACTACTCAGTGCACACCTCCAACCATCAGTCAACCCTCCGTTTCCAGCAGCTCCTGCTTCTCTTCCTTTACCACCACGTCGACTACCACCTCCTCCAGCTTCTCCCCTTTTTACCTTCGACCCACTCTCTGGCGAATTTCCCCTCGAAATTCGCCACCAGTCGGCGTTTGCTAGGCGACACCCTTCCTCTGGTAGCGGACAGTAACGTACAGAGCTCCGGAAGGGCCCCCGGAACTTAAACTGTTAGATTTCCTCCTGCGAACCGCAATGAAATTACAAAGGGGTTGGTACCTTCCCCTCTCTCCCTCTCCCTCTCTCTCTCTCTCTCTCTCTGTCTCTCTCTCTCTGACGCATCCCTTCCCCTCTCTCCATCCCTTTTTCTTTCTCATTCACTAACAAGTGTGTACTATGTTTCTCACTTTGTTTCATCCCTCCAGATTCTATAGGATGGCTGTGAAAATTTTCACCTCTCTGAGGACGAATCCAAACAATCTGAAACCGTGCGATTATCCAAGAATGGATGAGGTAGAAGTTAAGATGAATTAAAGCCCATTTTTTAGTCTAACGAATGGTGAAAGTCTACAGTGATGAATGGAAATGGGAAAAATAAATCTAAATCTATTTTACACGTTTATTATCCTTTTTTTTTTAGAAATGTCAGATTTAGCTCTATGCAATTGGCACAACTGTCAAATACTGCGATGTCACCATTACAGCTGCCCAACACCACGTTCCTCTTCTCTGCATCATGAACTCATTGCTTCTCCAGTGTTCCAAGCATTAAAGGAATATTCTCACTAAAGCGAGAAAACATTTTCTGCAGGATCGAAAAGGTCTCGGTAGAAGAAGACCTCGAATCAATCCTTCGTGTCTACGCGATCGTAATCAACCGAAGAGCCATAAGCTGGTTCAAGTAAAAGCACCGGGGGCTATGTCACAGAAAAATTCGTTCTTTTCTTCTTCTTAGATTCCTTTTCAAATCACCTCTTGCGGGAGGTTTCTGGCTTTGGCTTTATGTAATTATAGAATTTTACAGTTATGCTATATTTCTTACGTACTTTCATGCATCACGATGTCAGAGACAGAAAATGTATTATTAGATCGATCACGCGAGGCTTCTCCCAGCGAGTTTCGGTACTTTTGTTACTTCCCACGTTCCGAATACAAATTCGCAGACAGGGAGTACCGTGAGTGTCGCATTGGAAAATTTTAAGAATTTTTTAATGTCGACGTCGTAGAAAGTTTTTGGCTCATGAGAAATAGAGCCGCATTCAGTAGAAACAGCCCTGCGGCAGAATATACATTTGGTCAAATCTTAACAACTGTTGCAAGATTTAAGGTGCCTTTACAGATCAATCATAGTGGTCCTATCAGTCAGAAAACTCGAAAAATCAAACTCCTCATTTATCAAAATTGTTTCTCATGAAGAATTTGGCCAATGAGCATTTGGTATTTTTGTCTTATCACTCGTACGATTGACCTGGAAAGGCAACCTTACGATAAAATGATTAGTCGAATGTTTTTGTTCTCTTAGCTTTGCTTTTGTTAAACACAATCTGGCTACATTGTAGAAATGAGGGCGTATATGAAGCTAATTACGTATAGTTAGTTCTAGTGTTCGAGGTATTTTTTTTTAAAGATCGAAAACAATGAAATCTCTAACAAGCCACACGGGACTATGCATACAATTTTTGTTAAGAAGTATTCATGCGCATGGCTTTGTATTGAAATATACATTGTTTTCTTCTATTAAGTATAAACTTACGAGATTCTACGAAAAATTCCGTCTGATCAGCTAGGAATCGCATTTCTGCAAACTATAATAAAAAAAAATCCAACTATTGAAGGGAATATATTATTGAGAGATTATTACTTAAGTTACAACTAATAAAACAAGCGATCCTTGATTACGCGAACCTGCTTACTTTTGCTCCTAGATAGCGGATACACTATTATTATGTTATTATCTCGTACACCCAACTTACACCTGTGTAAGCTATTAATATCTAATGCGCCTTAATTTTAACCTCGTGACGTGACGTAACGAAGTCAAAGTAATGATTTCAGTATTTTCATAGACGCATCGACCTCCTGATGAGACCGTCACTCGATATCGTTCCACTCTCCTCCTCCAGATTACTTGAACCTTAAATAATTTATTACAAATCGTTTCGTCAAAAAAGTATACTTTTGAACGATTTGAAACCTTTAAGACTTTTGGATGAGGGCGGACAGACCAAACCTGGACAGTAATATTGAACGTCGTATAAATTGAGTATTGTTTGTAATATAAATTGAAATATTATATTTGTATTAATCATAATACTTCCAAAAAAATTGCAGCTACTCTTCCGATGACTATCCAGTAAACCTGCTACTTTGCTGAGATATATGCGATGTTAAAAAAAGTTACACCTTTTAAAATAAAATATGTGCAGCGTGAAATCGTCATATGTTCGCAATGCATTTACAATTAATATTAATTACACTGCATTTAATGAATTGTCAATTGTGTCGTTGAAAGTATGTCCGTTAGGTGGCAACGCGTAAAAAAATTATCGAGATGAATAGGTAATTTATAAAATAAACAAAAAATTTTTTGCTGTGAAATTCTGCTTCTCACAGTATTATAAGTAGCGTATTAAAATTCAGTGAAAAATTGACATTTTTTTCCTTTAGTGCTCAGATATATTAATAAAATGAAAAATTTACCTAATCGTTTTATAAAATTCATGACGATGTTCAAAATCCATTTTTTTTATTTCACATTACCTACTTACATATTTCTACATAATATTTTCCAAAATTTCATGTTGCCCTGCTGTTACTGTAACTTCCACGATAATTTTTTAACGAAAATTCTCTCCGTATGTATCTCTCAAATGAATATATCATAGTAATATTTTTAAGTAACACACATATTAAAAAAGTGTTAACGTAACGTACCAGCTACACTAATCTAGTTGAACATCTTGAGCCTAATAACTCAAGATCTAAAATCGCAGTAGTAACATGAAATAAACTGGTAATCAACGTGTTGCTTTCAATTTCATCAATATTACATTACAGTTATGTAACTCGCTTTGCTGATCCATATAAAACTCGAACTGAGATTGTTACCTAACACATTTTTTTTATCATCCCCGCGATAATATATCATCACAGCCACTCGATCAGTAGCCCCACTAGAATCGCAGGCTCGGCATTTCAGACCCAGTGCATTGCTCGTGCCACCAGCCTAGCTGCTTAGTTAAGCGCATTCCTGAGGTCCTAGCAACACCTAAGATCATCACCAGAAAATGACTATATATAAAGAGGCAAAAGTCATGATACCCGTGCTTAGAAATTCCTTTAGCTTCACGCACGAAAGATCGGACTGCACATTGTTACTCCTGACTCTAACCATTAGAGTATTAGATCCAGTGTAATATTCGCAGTCTACTTTAGCTATACGGATTCGTTATTACGCACCCTAGGGAACAAGCTGGATCGGTCACCGGGCAAAATTGGGCTGGACAGAATACTCTTTCCCAAATCAAGTAACACGTATACTAGATATTTTCTATTCCACAAAATTTTTTCTCGCCTCCACCTGAAATACAATCAGGCTTTGTAATTCAATATTCAAATCTCTACTTCGAATCTCTCATAATCTTGTAAACGGCTACCATACGTCAAACCGTAATAATTATTGTATCGATATATCGAAAATCCAAATTTCCTCCTATTTAATTTCTAGCGCTCATCCAAAAGCATTTCAGGCAATATGACTGCACGTTGAAATAACAAGGCGTGTTTCAACATCTTAAACGAGCAGCGAACCCACCATTGATTGTACACTTATCGCTGGGAATTGACTCAAATTTTATTCAAATTTTATTACCTCTGGTCGTTCCTTTTCTTTTGGTTACTTCTAAATTATTATTATCAAGTTTAAAAGTAACAAAGATAACAAAGTGACGTTGTCACCTATACTAAATACACATGATATGCCTGATGCAATGTTTATGGGAAGTGGCAATGGGACTTCCACTTAGGACCTTTATGCTGCTTCTATGCTATTTTTTTTTCAACGCTGACAAAGATAACAAAATCACATTGTCACCTTTAGGAACTACACATGGTACGTCTCATGCAATGTTTATGGGAAGTGCCACTTCTCATAAACATTGCATGACCACTTCGGACGTTTATGCTACTTGTATGCTATTCTTCTTCAAGGCCAACATTCGGCTTACCTTGCAACAACGTGGCTTGAAGTCGACGTGGTACGAAGAAGACATTTACGATGTAGCTTTTGAATGTAAAAAAGTTTCTACGAAATGATCGATAAACTTTTCTCATCCACGTAATACTTATATGTGTACAGTCTAGACATAATAAATATATTACATTATATCGAGTCCAATAAGATTGCCGATACAATCCATGTAGTGTAACTGCGGTTCTTTATAGCTACTCTTTTTCTGACAATATTAATTGATCTGCGATAAACGAACCATGCTACTCCGAAGACGTTTCTTTTGACCTTTTTAAGAAGCAGGTCGACCGTAATATATATCGTACGGAAAAAAGTTGTCTAATTACCTGTTAAAGCAGAAAAACGCGGTGAACCGTGCCTGATGGTCGATGTTATCGATAAGAAAAAAAAACCTATTTATGAAAAATTCTATATGTTTACGATAGCGTATGCTCAGCGGCGACCCAATTTCCGTCCTTTAACAAACCCATAGAGACAATCTAAGTTTGCGAAGAAACAATCAATAGACTTCGATACGAAGGGCGAGGTGGTTTACGTAAATATCCTTGCGCTTATTCATTTGGATACGCATTGTCGTCTGAAGAAACCAGCTTGAGTATCTTTATTTACCTCAGTGAACATCTATTTGATTTGAAAGTTGAAACCTTTGATGCAACCCCTCGTGGAAATACGGAAGACCAACAAACCGGCTTTAATTCTCTGTTTAGTTGTCAATATCGCTTCAGCGAGAAAGCAAGAGGTAAAATAACAAGAGACTGAAAAGACAGCTTCCATGTCAATGGCCACTTGACAAAAGTAAAACCTTCTTGGTTCTACAAGCCTCATTCAAAGCCCGATAAAGATTATATTCGAAAAAGCTCTGAATGGCTAGTTATATCTGTAACATTATTTCGACGTGATCGATTCTAAGGTTTCGAGGAGGAGTCCAAGTAACGCGCATACTCGAAAAATTGTCTACATCTCATAAAATTATTGAGCACTAGGAGTAACTGGATATCCCCGTTTCAGTGTTCAATTCTTATTAATTATCCTTAAGAAATTAAGGTTTCCTTATAAATTGCGTCGATTAATCATGCCACAAGATAGTAAAATCCTAGAATTGATCATACCAGCTTTCGTCGCGGTCCTCAGTGAAACAGCTCGCTTGAAAACCGGACCGAAACTGTGCAATCGACTTGGTTGTAAATGTGCATTCCAGCGTTACTTACTTGAATGGGGCCACCCCTCTGTGGTGGGGGTACCGTTCTATCGGCAACCCCTGCATCCCTTCCCAAGCTCTCTGACTCTAGCATCCGCGTACGTGAGTTCGTGGGGTGACGTGTGTATATATATATGCACACCAGATATACATATATATATATATGGATTTACGTGTGGGCGGCAAAAGACCCGGAGGGTATACGATTGACCAATGAGAACGAAGCAAACTGTTGGTCTCTGAGGATCGAGAGAGGTAGGAGCCTTGGGTGCTTTCTCATCCTCGTACACACTCGATGACCCAATACGAAATGTAACTTTTTATTATCGTTAACGTCTTAATTGAAATCCTTATATAATAAACTGTTATGCCTTTATCAGGATGTATCGATCACCGTTATTTCCCCTTTTGCTTACATCATTGAACTTTTGTTATTTCACTTTTAAAATCTCAATGTCCCATCCGAATAGTTTTCATAAATCTAGTGTTAAAGTTCTTAAGTTCTTAAGAAAATCGCATAACGAATTCCTCGTGAAGGCAAAGTCTTCTGCTCATTTTCGCATTTTAAAATGATCTCATTGAACATGCTTGCAGACACTATACAGGAGAGTCACTCAATACGTTTCCGTTCGTATGGCCTTTTAATAGATCCAGTGAAGCTTGTTACAATAAATGAGCATGCTCAATAAGAGATCGAGAGGCTGCATGCTTTGGTAGCCATTAATGCAAGATGATTATGTTTGGATATCCTCGCGCAGTCCGCTTAACGTCACTATTACCTATTACGTTTGAGTAGCGTTATAAAGCTGCTCCCCCTCGTTTCAACACAAATTCTCTCCCCAATAAATTCCCCAGCATGTACTCGGATTATCCTGTTAGGTTTTCGTTCCTCGCAGTATTTTGCTTCCACAATCACTTTTGACGAAGATTATCGTTTCTTTGAACTTCACTCCCCTACTGCTTGGCTATAAATAGAAGGGAGTCATATTGTCACATTTTATTTTCCAACGGAGATACATCGGATGAATTACCTTCTATTCAGGTATATACAGTGTTTACGGATGCTATACTTTTCGGAACTTTTCAAGAAAACAAAGTCCTCGCTGAACACGTAAAAAGGCAATTTTGATGCAACTCTGCGTGTCAACTGATAGGATGGGAGAAATTAATTTTCACCGGTATAAAGGTTGGCTTAATGGATTGTGACGTTACATTAAACTCAATGAACCGAACTCTGCGCGACTCAACTTTCGTCGTAAAATCGAGCAGTGGAGTTTAAACGACGGACTTCTGGCATATCCGGTTAACTGATAGAAACATTGATAAACAACCTAAATTCATAAACATAATAAAGAGCATCGAACATTGATTAATGGGACACGTCTATAAAATGTCTGTCGTCAGTATCGAGCTGATTCGCTTAAAGTCTTACGAAGATCGAAGACGAGTATGAAAAGTCTTACGGACTTGAACTTTGAACTGTGTGTCTTCAGGAAACTGGGGTGTACGTCATAACCTCGAAATGGAATATCGTAATTTATGAATATGAGTATGTTATAAAAATTCACATGCAAACGTGGTGCATGCGTATTTTTGCAAGTTACTTTGTTACTTACATGATACTTTTATGTGGAATAATTGACAAAGGTGTGAGTCGCATGCAATTTTTTCACGTCTAAGACACTTGTATTAAAATTCTACACGTATATCATGCCTTTATCTCGAAATTATTTCTTATCAAAGTTCCATTTCAGTAATTGTGGAACTTAGAGAAATATGGGTTTATTTCAGTTCGATAAAGATAGTTCATCGATTGGGTGTAATTTAAGACTTTCGTGATTGGAAATTCAAGATGGCCGTTTATACTCTCCAATACAATCTATGGTACAGTCATAATGGACGAACTGGAAATAGTGTTGCATTGTGAGCTGTGCACTTTAAGGCAGTGTGGTAGAGTTCGACTGCAGTCAAATCAATAGCCATATATGATCTATTAAATTTTATAAAACAAATAAGAAAAAATTTTAAAGCCTGAATTTAATACTAGCAGATAATAATTATTTTCATAAATAAATCATAATGTTTACTGAAAGGCCAAATTCGTAAACAAACATCACGGTTAAAAAATTTTGTTTTGAGCCAACAGATGCAGCTGATTGAGCTCTTTCAACTAGGCAATAAAAATGTGGGGTTAACTTTCTAGCATAAATTCACCATGCTACCTTAGACGCATATTATGCCACTGCTGGACGAAAAGTTGTTCCTTTGATTGCTGAAGGAACAATGAGAAACGCTGGTTTCCTGCTGAGCCCTGAGTAACCGTGGGAATGATGACAGCGTCGAAGATCCAAGGTTGGTCCCTGGTGGAAGGATCAAAATAAAACGAGAGTAGGTGGAACACGAATGAAGGGAAAAGGTGTAATAAAGTGTGACACGTACATTAAAAATCGCTGAGAGTACCTAACGCGAAGTAATGCCCTTAATGCGATAATGGTACCACCGAAGATTTACGACAATTGACTAAAAAGCTCGTTTACCCACAGAAAGCATCTTCTCTACGTCTTGAGAAATTATATTTCCTGTGAGAAGTCGTGCTCTCTTACCAGTGAACTTCGCGCAGCGGCTCGTTCAGATCCTCGGTCCGTAGTTTGTGGTTTGTCCGCTCTCCTCAACCAGAAGTAACACAGCCAACTCATCCACGCGTAGTGGCCCCTCTAGTCTCTGCTCTAAGAAATTTTCGATGCCACAAGAATTCAAATTATTCTTTCTACTAATTATTTCCTGAAAAATCGTCAAAGTCTAACGTTAACCTTTCTAAAAAAGGCCGCCAGTGTTTCTCCCCGTCGTCCAATGTTCCATTCAATTTCGAGAACTCTTTAAAGGTCTGATCGAGAGACAACAGAGTTCAAGAGTTCAAGTCAAGTTTTCATGGTACTTCCTTTTCATGGACATTCGGGATGCTTCAATGCACGGTCACGTGGCAACAAGCAATAGCAAAACCCCAGTGGCAAAAGGTTGGACTGTCCCGTGCAAATATACCGAGAGACAATCAAAGGTACCGAGATAAACATAGTAAGGTTGAGTAACTAACGGAGTATTTATGCAAACTTGGGTCATACCCTTGCATCAGAAATGCTGCGTGAATGATACAAATTTTAAAGCTCGTTGCTTTGATACAGAACCTACACGGAGGGACATTCATGTTTGAATGTACCCATATATGTATCGATATGTTTAGGTATGGTACTAGTGACGTCATAATAGGAGGGATAACGAAAATATAGACGGTCTTGCCTGAGCTCGGCATCAAAATGTAAAAAGTGGGCCAACCAAGCGCGACATTGGCAGTTACGTCACTGTGGACACAAAACACATTTTACCTTGTAATGCATTGGACAGAGGGTCGCAACCTCAATATGTGCTAGCAGGTGATTTATTGTTTGAGACTGCGACACACGCAACCTTATAGTCGATCAAACGTCGAGATAGAATGGTTACGTTTATAATTTAGCTTCGTGAATAGAGCAAATATCGTAGAAGGATGACAGCTCTCGAATTTTTCTCGAGGTGTCTTCGCAGACGAAATTAAAAATATAGTTTATGCCCCAATATACCTGATTGCCTTCATACAAATCAATTTACACAAAGTCCCTTTCCGCCCTTCCATTTATTTACTCTTCCCATACGGCTGACGGTCTTTCCATTATCATCGTGTATTTGTCCAAAAGAAATTTTCCAAAGAGCAAACCAACAATAAATCACCCCGTTGACATAAGATTTCACAAAGCAAAATCGCACGCGTAGGTGTATCCATTATATTTCTCGGCCCGGGGATTGGGCCTCGCCTATATTACATGCCTGACGAATATTTCACACACGTATATATTACCTTCGTTAAGGTACCTGGCATAACAATTGGTATAACGCTGTTGGATCGCGTTGTAAGAATAAAATCTAATTTCACTTTACGGCCACCGTTCTCACTCTTTTGTTCCCCGGTGAAGATATTAGGATTTATCGACGTGTTCCTTGGTCCGCTTTCTTGAGACCTTCTTCTTTTCAATCTTCTTATCAACCAGGAACGGCATCCTACTGTGGAAAGTGATGACAGGGAGTGACTGACAATGAGTTAGAAGCGGAGAGGGCCAATGTGTACCGGAGGCTTTAGGACAGAAGCAATAGATACCAGGCTAACGTATAACGGCTCAGTTATATGACAAGCGATTTTATAACATGTTTGATATAAGACGTATATCGAGAGATCCAAAAAAATTTATGTATTTTTTCCATGTCCCTAAGAAATTTTTCGGATATATGTTACATACATTGTGCTTGTTTTATAAAAACTTACATTCAATACGTATGAAATTTAAGTATGACAAAAAATATTAAATGTAACCTAAGTTAATTTAATTTCTATTATATTTAACGAAATGTGAATTGGGTCGTTCAAAGTACATCTGCTAGGTGGCCAAGCGTGAAACAACCAACCCGCAACTAAAGTGCATCTCTCAAATGTCTATTTCAGAGTAATACTTTTAGGCAACACAATTTATTAAAAGCATGTCGGCGTAACGTAACCAGCTACACTATGACGCTTTTAGAAAATCTTGATTGTAATTATTTAAGGTCTGAAATATATGTGTCTCAAAAAATCAACTAATTTCCCAGCAAACACGATTATCGAATTTATCGCATTATTACGTAGCTACTGTAGAACAACATAGAATTGATTATAACGTACATAGATACAATTGTTGCAAGATGCATTTGCTGGGTTATAATGTAATATGACCACCTTGCAAAAAGTGAATTACAATGTTGTACAACAATTAAATCTTATTGGCACGTCGACGTAAATAACTTGTTAGATATTTGCTGTATTACAATAATATTGCTCTGAGTGAGAATTAACAACTAACTTGTGTCTTACACGTTAGCTTCGTGTTATATTACATGTTGCGTCATACTTTGTAATTATTATATTTATGTTATATACAACAGCTAGCTGATTAAAAGCTGACGAATAAGTTTAAAAGCAGCAGACACAAATAGAAATTCGACAGAGACACTAGAAGTCCTAAAGATGGCAAAGTGGGAAAAGAGCTTCATTCGTACGATGTCCTTCTACATGAAGGAAATAATAGTAGTTGAAAGGACCAGCCGGAGATCAGGGTGTATATCAATTTTTGTCGTAATTTTGAAGTAATAGTAAATACATATTTATCGACGTATCAATAGACGCGTGTATGCGAATTACATTTTACAATTGCAATAAAGTAAACCACCCGATAAAAGAATCGTCTGGAGCAAGTGGAAAAGAGCTCCAAACTAAATATATCCAAGTCATGGCAGTCTGAACTGCAGGACTAGGATACATAAATCAAGGGAGGCCTGGCCCTGTACAACAAGTGGACGAAGTTAAAAGAAATGAAAAAATAAAAGAAAAAGGAGAGAATAAACAGGTGGCAGTATCGTTCCAGAATCTAGCCTGACTTGTGCAATCTCGTTAGTCAGAATTTGCTTGGCGTTACTCACAAAGGTGATCGGTGACGATTACCAGAGAAAACCGAAAATTTATGAATGAACTGTAATACAGCTGGGTGGGTCGATAGAGCATCCCTCAACCCCCGCTCGCGTAGTAATCAATACAGGGGGTTGGGTAGGCGTGGAACGCGGAGGGCACAGGGATGGCAAAGTCCATTCAGTAGAGACGCTAGGCCTGCTATTGATTGCGTGGGTGGCAAAGGGTGGTTTTGGTGGAGGCTACCCCCACTAGCGACTGCTTGCTTTCCCTCTGGGTTCGCACTGGGCTAACGGGAACACGAGACACAGGGGTAGTTCTCTCGCTCTACTGCTGATGCTCGTGATGGGAGTTGCTGTAGTGGGGGGCGTAGGCGGTTTCAGGGGAAAATTTCGCTCCACTGGTAAGGCACAGGGCTGAACACACATTTCTTGATGCCCTGCCATTCTTACAAGAATCGATCGACAACTTATCGATCTTCGATTGAGGGATTGCATTCGAAAAGTGCACTTCGTGTGTCGTCTTGTTATTCGACAAATTTTTTGCTACAGACAAATACGGTAACAAGTAACCATTCCTTGAAAGAGGAATCTAATGATATTTCTCAGAGGGATTATTTTACAGGGTTTTTAAATTTGACCATTATTCTGAGAAATTAAACGGATATCTGTGTCTTTTTAACATTTTTTAAAAGTGGTGTTATTCCGTAAGGACTTCTTCTATTTAGCATATATATGCGATTTCGTAAACAGTGGCGGAATTAGGAAAAAGCAATATTTTACGTGGGAAGGGGTAAGGATTACAATTTTACCTCTGTATGTTGTTTTACTCGATTCCATGATTTATTTTCAGTATTCAGATAGATATGTTCTAATATCGATCAGGTTTAATGTGAATGTGAACGTTCAACAGGTTAGTAAATGATCAACTGTATTCTTTAAATTTTTATCTTAATATTTTTAACGACTTTTATGCCATTAATGGATTGTAATAAAAAAGACTCTTGTGTGGTATGTATCTTTAAGTACCGTTGGGTAAAAAGTAATGCAATTAGCTATACACTTGAGAACTCAATATGCGAAAAGGAGTCGGTAATGAGCTATTTACAGAGGTTATCATTTTATGTTGGTCGATGACTAAAATAATACATTTAAATGAGTATTCATAAAGGGAACGGTACAGAATTGAAAAACTCACAGACTCGTTCTCGTACGTAACGGCCGCTACATATTGGACTACGTTATGCCATATTGTACGAGACACAAAACTATCCAACAGTTGTAACTAGTGTCGCCATCTTACTGTGGCTTAGACATTCACAACGTCCATTGCTGAATTCCATTCCTAGATGTCGAGCGTGTCAAGTTCCAATACAACCAATGTCCAATCTAGAAGAAAATTCAACGATCTACGTCCTCTGGTTTCTGCTGATCGAGCAAATATGGCCGAATCAGAAAACACTGAAAACAATAGGAATTAAAGCTACAGACGATTGACAAAGTCCAATGTTGTGCGTGTCCAACCGGTGATGGAAATTTGGACACAGTTCTGACAAAAGCTTCGGTGTGGATGCTCTAATCCAATAAAAAGTTAAAATCTATACGTGAACGTAAAATTCGTTAGGTTTTCTGTGGAAATTATTAAATGAGTGCGTGGAGTTAGTGATTACGGATACAGCGACCTACGACCTTCTCGTTGTGGGTATACGTCTAGGACATTCGAACTTCTTCCATTTAGCGACGTCACAACAGTCTGCTGTGAATATTTTTGTCAATTGAGAAATTGATCCAGGAGGATGACGATTCTGTCGAAGAAGAAGACGAATGGGACAAAGGATAGGCGTGAGGGAGCAAATGGGCCCGAAGTCGATGTCCATGGTGTGCAGAGTGAGCATGGGCCAGGTCCCATTGCTCTACCCAACAGTGGTCCCTATCAGGTACGATCGTGGAACCATCACGTTCGAGATTCCAGCCATATTTTATTCTATTTCATCAAGTGTATAAATATTTTCATGTGTTGTTTTTCCTCCACTTTTTTTTCACGACGTTACGACAGGTGCGGGGAAATAGTGGATTTGGTGTCGATCTGCATGGTGTTCAGGGTGAACACGGTTCAGGACCCATAGTTCTTAGCAGTAGCTCGTATGAGGTAAAACCTACTTACTTTCACAATTTTCATCTCAGTTTTATTGCTTTATTTGTGCGTGGATTTTACAGCGAGTATCAACCTTCTGTTGTATCTTTGTACAGTATTTTTACTTCTCTCAAATTTTTTCTACACATAATCAAATATTTTTCAAAGACTGATATTGGATTCATAATACATTGAGTGGTACTGTCATGTTCTTTCAGTGCAATAAAGTGAGCAATATTCACATTTATTTCTAGTCTTTCATGTTTCGATACATACATTTGTATGTATATTTATTTTGTATCAATTAAAAAGTAACAAAATTATAGGATTTACAAATTGTGGTATGTCATGCCTATAGTAGTATAGCATTCAGTATGATTTATCAAATATCCAACCTTAGTAATTTCTTATCTTTTTAACTCTTTTACATATTTTATTTGTATTTACTATCATATTAAATGAATATTGTAGGCCAACGTTGATCGTAGAGAAGAAAAACATTTTGAGGAAACTGGTGGACCAAGTCATGGCAAACGCCATCGTCAACGAGCAAGTCCTCATAGGTAATAAGATATTGAATTAGTAAATATTTTTAAGTTAATAATATGAGTACAGCATTTTAACATTTATATTTTACCTTTTAGCAGTTGTATTGGTAGAACTTCACGTACAAAGCGTGACCGGGAAAGAGACAGAGGTAGAGAGAGAGAACGTGAGCGAGAGCGTGAGAGGCAGGCGACTCCACCAACTGCTTCCTGTAGCGGTCTGCAAGGTAAATCTCTCCATCTCAGATATTTATCACAATAATGACACTGCAAAGAGAAAAAATCACAAACATCATCCCCCTGAAAACTCTTCAGAACCCTACTGTGAAATTTCATCTAGGATTTATGTGTTATTAGGTACAGATAGCACTGTTATAAGTAACAGTCGCATGAGCATTGTAACAAATACTACAAATAGTGAACATGAATTGGCAAATGGCTATAATAGTGGTGATGAATATACTGGTCGCACTGGAAACAATCTAACTTTGGCTGAATGGCAGGAGGTCTGTATTAATTATAAATCACAAGCTTCTTCCTTCATTTTTATCACACTTAAATTCCATTGTATTTTAGCGCGATCGATGGTTCGAGAAGCGAATGCGGAAAATGGGGTTTATAGTTAAGAAAATGGGGGAAGATGGTGCGTGCTTATTTCGCGCAGTAGCAGATCAAGTTTACGGCGATCAAGAAATGCATGGAGTTGTGCGGAAACACTGTATGGATTATATTGTACGTAACGAAATGTGCTTGTATTTACTGTTTTATTAGAAATATGAGATCGTCTTGAAAACGTATTTTGGATTTTATTTCAGGCTGCCAACCAGGAGTTTTTCTCTCATTTTGTGGCTGAGGATTTTAGCACATACGTAGATCGAAAGAGGCAGGAATACGTTCACGGAAACCATATAGAAATGCAAGCCATGTCAGAAATGTACAATCGCAGTGTCGAGCTCTTTTGTTACAGTACCGGTACTGTTTTCTTACATAATAACTGATCTATTTAATGAATCTGAGTAGTGCAATTTAACATATTTTTCTTTTTTTTTTTTTTAATGGTTTACAGAACCGATAAATATTTTCCACGGTGTCCTCAAAAGTGACAACGAGCCAATACGATTGTCTTATCAACGAGGTAGTCACTACAACAGCATAGTGGACCCGTACAAAGCCACTATTGGTGTAGGATTAGGTCTACCTTCTTTTAATCCTGGCTCTGCCGATCGCGAACTTATATCTGATGCAGTGCGTCAAAGTGAGGAATTACATATCGAACAGGTAAGTTTATCGAATAATTAGTACGGTTTTACTGTATTTTGTGGTTAATATTACAAAATCTTACTGTTTTTTTAAACAGACTATGCTAGAGGATAAAATAAAAGCCACAGATTGGGAAGCCACCAACGAGGCGATAGAGGAACAGGTTGCTAGAGAAAGCTATTTGCAATGGCTGCGCGATAACGAAATGCGAAAAGCTGTAAATAATAATTCATCATTATCTGATAACCCCATGTCTAATGACACGACATTAATGAATTCTTGTTTTTTTTTTTAAATTAAAGCGGTCAACTAGTAGTAGCAGTACGAGTACGGTAACCAGTGCCCAGCACAGTCACACTCATTTTCATTCTCATGGGGGTCGTACTCAACAACGTGGGCATGCATCGTCTCCAACGGCAACTCAAGCGAGCCAGGATGCTCTGCGCAATTCTCCAAAGGTCAGTTCCCATTTTCGTGTAAGCCTGTAACGTTATTCAAAGATGCAATGTTCTTTTAATCAGGCGAGCGACTCTGTGCGGAATAGCAAAAGGTCCCCGCAGCATCAGACGCAAACTTCCGGAAATGTTGGTCATCTGTCTTCTGAGTTTGAGCCCAAGGTGATACCTCAGGAACCTGTTCCAGGTAGCAGCAAGGAGTCCCACACATCTCCTGACATTTCGCTGTTCAACCGCCTTCCGCCTGAAGTATTTGGTGAGATCATTTTGAAGTCATGGACGATAGTAAGCGACCTTGGCGGTGAGCACCCAACTGACCGAACTAGTGATTGGTTCTAGGCTTCCTTCTTCTCATCGTTACCAATAACACGACGATAATATTTTAGCAAATTCAAGTAATAATCACCGCTCGATATTAACTGATTTTTACAGGATTGACCGACTGGGAGGATAGCGACATACTGTCTCAAGTACTTGCTACTTCACAACAGGAGTACTTGGACAGCTTGAAGCAATCGCGTATCTCAACTAGCACCGGAACCGACGCTAATAATATGAACAACAGCACCAATACGAATACCAATACTAATACTACCAATATAATAGAATCTAATAACAGTTAATTCGTAGGGAGCAATCGTTATCCTTAAAGTTCAAAAGAGATCAGAGCAAAGAATATACATTTCTATATTGCAGTATCCTCTATTGTATCCCATTGTACTAGGGCCGAAGGTGGTTTAGCTTTTCTATCTCACTGTCTGTTCTGCCTGCTTCTATTTCTATCTCACACTTTACCTCCGTTTCTTATTGCGCAACATTCGTACAACAGAATATTCATTTATGTCGATTTGCGTAATGCGAACAATTTACGTACAGCTATAAATACAATCATAAATGAAATCATAGCTCAGCCCGAAAACACCTTATTATTATTTTTAAATTCTATAATGCGCACCTTTTTAAAATTCTCATTTCTTTTACTTCTCTCTTATCCTTTCGTTCATCCGAAAGCTTATGGAATCATCTGCCATGATAAGCACGTTAAAGATTCTTTACTTGTCAAGAATAATTATTTTCATGTTCTTGCCGCTGCTAACATTGACATAGCGTCATATCGTATTATTTACGATCTTGCAATTCGCCTATGTAATTTTACTCCTACCACCTTCAATCGTGGCCCTTGTTCTTTTAGGCAAACGTAGTCTACAACAGGCCGTGACGGGCGTAAATATTTATTTCTTTTATAATCTTAATTGTTTCTCTCTTGATATAACATCATAGATCAAATGCTTTCGAAGAGACTTGGTTGCATTATTTGTAACAAAATAAATAAATAAAAAAAAGTATAACATCTAACAACGTTTGTGGACTTGGAATTGTTTTCTAATTTAACAAATATAATACTCATCGTAAAAACTATTGTTTTACAGAGTTTACAAAAATACAGCTAATGTCTTTTGTATTGTGTTCTCATTATGTACTTATAGATCTGTCACAGTACCCTTGGATCTATGCATCTTTTATCAGAAGTTCGGCACGTAAGATCAAGATTATCACTAGAGTCACACGCTGTATTCTATTCACATTACAGGAA
The DNA here is from genome assembly GCA_031762395.1 of Calameuta pygmaea. NCBI lineage: Eukaryota > Metazoa > Arthropoda > Insecta > Hymenoptera > Cephidae > Calameuta > Calameuta pygmaea. The sequence goes on from JASANN010000248.1 coordinate 679,989, forward strand.
ATTGAGTTATGTTAGAATCTCATGTGTCGGGGTGTATTGTAATCAATTTTCAAGATATGAAATATTACAAAATACATTGGATAACAAGATCAATCTATAGCTTAACGTTCGTGATTCCAGTGACCATATTTCTTTATACACGTGTATTTTGCTTACAATTCTAGGTCACCGAGTATATACTGTGTCTGACACGTAATTTATAGCATATCAAAAACTCCAAAACTTCCATGTCGATCCCAGCATATATTTCGTGTCCACTGTGTCCAGTAGCTGTCAGACATAATGTCCCATAAGGCTGATGTCCTCTTTGCAAGTACCTTCTTGGTGCTTATGCTAACTCACACCATGAACGATGATCATTTAATTTATCGTGATTGTCATTTGTGACTCGCCGTAAGTCTAAGTCTTCTTTTTGCATATTGAAACCGTTGCAGCAATTGAAACTAGTAAGTACTGTAGTTTGACCTAAGTGGATCAGCTTTTAAATGCGAAAAAAGAAGAGACCGAAGAGAAAATTAGTTAAGAAAACTAATCAGCCCATGAAAATATATAGAAAAGATGTTTTCTGTTGGCGAAGGAAAGGAGTTAATGAAAAGAATACGTCCCAGACAGCACAAGGACGTCTTGAGGAAATCCTATGGATATCTTAGGTGGATATTCAGGAAGTCCTATGGACATGCTGATAAGGTCTCGAGCCTTCCTCTAGATATCCTGAAGAGGTGCAAATGTCTGTATATTCATGATCCTCCGGAAATTCTGGGGAAAACCCACTTGACATATTTAGGCATTTTATGGGATTTTTACAGGGGGTTTTTATACCTACCCTAAAAAAGTATGTCTTTAACACGTCGAGCTGTATACTAGGGAAATATCACGTACCAACTCTAAGTTAAGTTAGAAGATGATAAGTATACAGGTGAGTTTTTCTAGACTCGTAATCTGCGAGGAATCTCCGTATGTTTTGGGCGCGCTGTTCTCTGTCAGATTAGTCCCACCATCCAATTAAAGTGTTATACTATATGTTGATTTTAATTTAATGTATATTTCGCAATCGAACCACGATGCGGTTATTGAATTCAGTCCAATGACATAGACTGATTTTGTTAACTGATCCAAATCAGCCGATGCAATTGATTAAAATTTAATAACCACAATCGTGGTTCAGTTACGGAATATACCCTTATTTATTTGTATTCAGAATTTTATATAAATTTATGTACGTATATTATGTAAACAGATTCTAAAAAATATATAAAAATAAACTTAGATCATTTTTACAGAACATCCTGTCGATCCTGAGGATATCTCTAAGGATGTTTGTGCCAAGACTCATAAATATGGAACACATAACATCCCGAGGTTATCCTGAGGTTGCTAAGACAGTTTTGGGGATACAATTGGGATATCTAAAGAACCTCATGCGCTGTCCTGGGTAGCTCTGTGCAATAATCATATTCGTAATCTATACAAAGTTATAAAAAATAAAAATATTAATTAAACAATATTTGACCTTAGCAATTACAATTCATAACGTCTCATTATAGGATTAAGTTTTCATGTGTGATTTTAAATTAATATATATTCTCGAGAGTCCAGACTGCTAGGCAATGCACTGTTACAAATTGTTTCTATCATCCAGTTGCTAACTTTAAGCTTCTCAACAAATTATTACTTCTGTCTGTTGATAAACACAAATTCAATGTCAAGGCAATCGATATTTAACGAAGATCGTAGGTGTCAATGAATCCGTATCAGCACTCAAGATAACATTAAAATCAATCAAAATGTCACCGCGTGCTAGAGATTTTAGGTTCGAAATAATCCTAGGAAAAGGAACATTCGGGTGAGTAGATAAAAGAAAAGAAAAATAATGAAAGCTCCAAGAAATTATCGATAAATTTCGCTGTCTAAACTATGTGAAAATTGATACCATTGACAGAGCTGTTTACTTAGTAAGAAAACGAAGAGACGGTAAACCGTTTGTTATAAAGGAACAACATTTGAGGGCATCAGGTACTCTGACGTCTCAGGTAAAGTAATCATATCATCATAAGAGAAGAAAATTTCATTCAATCCAATCGAAATAACAATTTTTGTCTATGTGCTGATTAAGATGATTTTGGGAGAAGTGGAGTGTCTGAAGAGAATGAGACATCCAAACATAGTGAATTATCATGGAGCCTGGAGGGAAAATAACAGGAGTTACATTCTGATGGAGTACGCCACGCGTGGAACCCTTAAGGATCTGTTGAACAGCCGTAAGCAGCCACTCAAGGAACAAGTACGAGAAAAACAATGTATTTAATATAGAATTCCGGTGGAATAATTTTTTATAACGCCTACTTTTTCAGGATGCGCTTTATCTTTTCTCTCAAATTACGCTGGGAGTGCATCATATACACTCCAAAAAAATACTGCACAGGGATCTTAAACCTGAAAACATAATGCTTACCGGTCGCTATGGGGATATCGTGAAGATCGGTGACTTTGGAGTTTCCAGGAACGTCCACGAGTACGCATTATCTCTTAACTTTTATCGTTTCAGCTTGATCTTCTGCAAATATTTGACTATACATTTGCAGAGAGCCGTTAACGCATCGTATCGGCACGTACCACTATATGGCACCGGAAATGCTCAAACGTGAACCCTATAACCTCAAATGCGACATTTGGAGTATGGGCGTGGTACTTTATCAGATGATCGCAAACCATCTTCCATTTCCAGCAACGGTATAGGAATTTATACGAGCAAGACTATGATCACTGTTGCGAAGAGGAAGAATCTCTAAATCTTCATGTGTTTTTTTCTTCTTTAACCAGACAGTGAAGGATATAATCAAAATGACGTGTACGGAGAAACCACGACCGATCGCTACAAGGACTTCAACAAGTACGGTTACTTTGATATCTAAAATGTTAAAGAAAGAAGCTTATTATCGTCCACGGACCAACCAATTGTTAATGTGTCCTTATCTGGTGCCGAGCATTGCTCGCGTTTATTTAAATTTAGGTAGGCAGGTTGAGATGATTAGTAAGCACGAAATCAATTTCTCTCTGAGGGTTTTTACAGGATTTTTAAAATCTTCAAGGTAATATTATAATTTAACTGCTGTACTATTATAATTCATTTGCGGAAGTGTCGTCAAACCATGCTGTATTTCATTGGTATTTCCGGTTGCTCTTAGAATCAGAATCTGCCTGCGTACATATATACTGTATAAATCACATGAAATGAATTTCACAACATAATAGAATGATAGACCATTTCACCAATCACTAATCGTCATGCAATAATGTTTGAATGAGTCAGCAGCAACCTTGTCAAAGAAATGCTTCATTGTTCAAGAGTTCACTCGATTTCACTGTGTATTAAACAATACTCTTTTTCTATTGATTACATATCATGGCACCGTTCGAGTACGAACTTAATTCAAGTCCAAGTAAGTCTCCGTAGACAGTCTTGAATTTCCATAGCAAGATTTCGTCGATAGCGGCGACAGAGAGTAAGAGCATAGGAAAACTCATAGAAAGTAATAATGATAGACAAGTGATCAGCGTCACAAGATACTGGAATGTAGTAGAAAAAGTGAAATTGGAGAAAATAATCGAAAATCGTGGAATTGCAGTTGAAGCTATAACGGGTAATATGTGTCTGTCGGTATCGGCGATTCTGGAGAACAAAGGATTGAATCTGCACAATGACGCTGACACAGAGGAATAGATAAGCATCGCGTGGCATGTTTGACGATTTGCGAGATACGTGGTGCGACGTATTATGCTCTCGTGAAACGGGTATCGAACCTGAACACCATGGGGACGAAGCGTGACCGACAGGAAACTGAAACCGGAACTATAGAGAACTATTTCAATTCATTCTACTCCTAGTGCTCCCATGACAATCGTTCAGTTCACACTTCGTATTCAGTCGAGACTGGTATTTTCGTTTCACGTAATGCGAGATTCCCTTTGCCGTAGAATTATTTCTTATACAGAGTTTGAAGTGACAATTGAACGATCTTAGTGTTGACGTAGATTCTAGTTAAATTGAAAAATGTCTTGGCTGTTGGTGATGTTGTGGTTTTTGGAAACGAGAGGAGCCACTTGGCATAACGGAGGCCCAATATTGGGGGAACAGATCGATCTGGTTGACGTTCCGGAAGACATGCAGACCGGCACCTCTGTACCGGATTGGCTTGGATCTACTCCGGATCGAGATGCAGATCCTTCGAATCCCATTAGTCCTATAGGTCCATTGGATGCTGTTAGTCCTGATGCACCCGAGGATCGGAGCGATGTTGATTTTCGAGAACGGGAACCTTTGGATGAGATAGAACATATAGAGCCTAAACAATGGTCTGATAGACCAGATATAGTTCCCACTAGAGGCACGTTTCCGTCCTCTACTCAACCTACCCCAAGGAGAGTTCCTGATCCCACTACACTTGCACAGAAAAATCCATCCACTCAGAGGTATCTTGAAAGATATATAAATTTTAGAGTGAATTGGCGTTCTTAGAATTTATCTAATCCCATAGATATCCTGTGGTCACAGTACCACCACCCATCGCCACTGTGGATGAAGTCTTTTGCGATTTTGGTCCATTACCGGTGCAATCTCTTTGCGAATGGCAAAATGGTGATGGTGCTCTAGAATGGGTTCCAGGTACAGGATTGGGTACGAATTGGCTAGGAGGACCATCTACGGATTCAACGGCAGGAACAATAGAGGGCGGGTATAGTTTGAACATCATAAATATAATTTCATGAAAAATGTCACTTGGTGATTGATAAATATTTATTGAATCTTCAACATAGTTACGCCTTCGTCGAAACCTCTCAGCTACCTGCGAAGGATTTGAAAAGTAAAAGTCCTGGTGGTTTACTGCACAGTCCTCAGTTAGGAAGCACCGGTGTCTCTGGAACTTGTTTTATGTTCAAATATTCAATGGATGGACTCAGTTCGGCAGGACTCAGAGTACTGCTTCATATGGGGGTGGATGAGAATTCCATAAAGAAAGAGCGACCCGAAGAATCGCCTATAGAAAACGTAACAAACATTTCGAACTGCAATCCGCCAACCGGACTGAGCGAAGAACGTGTTCTATGGCACGCACAATACTATATGCTGGGCACTTGGCAACAGGCCCAGATTCTCTACACCTATCCAGATATACACTCGGTAAGCTAGAGAAATTAAAAAAAATAGTAAATCGTATCACTCTAACCTGTCACTCGTTATACTATTCAATCGTCAGCTAATCATCGAAGGAGTTCCAGTTGATGTGGGGGATCCTTCCCGTCTCTACAGAGGATATATAGCCATTGATGACATAGATCTTCAGCCTGGAGCCTCTTGTACAGGCTTCTGTAATTTCGCTGGTGGCTTCTGTGACTGGAACAATGACGTCGACGATGATTTTGATTGGACAATCGTGAGTAAACATAGGAGAATGGTAATTAGGTCTTAAATAAGAGTCCTGATGTTAATTCGATCCAGAGTCGTGGCAGCGGAAATCCAACGACGGGACCAGCCATGGATAGTTCCAGTGACCGTGCTACTGCTGGAGGCTATGCTTTCATAGATTCTAGTTTCCCAAGACGGCCTGGCGATGTGGCCAAGCTTATCAGCACAAGTTTCCCGGGCACTGGGCCCGACACTCCTATGTGCATGCATTTTTGGTTTCACATGTTCGGCTCTGGAATTGGGACATTAAAGATTTACGTTAGACACTTTCGCAGTTTGGATGCGCAACTTCATGAAATTTGGGGTCTTAGCGGTAACGCTGGAAATGCGTGGTTCATGTCGGAAGTCACTGTCAGTTCTCTGGACGACTTTCAGCTCATCTTTGAAGCTTCCGTTGGTAATACAGGAATGGGCGATATAGCTATTGACGATATTACATTTACCCAAGGAGTGTGTCCAGGTAAATTCACTTTTGATCAATGTAGTTGCTTCTTTGGAAACAGAATTATCAATTGTTTCTCTTTTGCTTTTCAAGTCTCACCGCAAGTTGCCGCACCGATAACCAGGGACTGTACTTTTGAAGTGGATGAGTGCGATTGGATCAACTCTAGGGATCCAGATCGCGTGGAATGGGAAAGGGTCGCCAGTCAGGTCTTAAGTCCTAGAAATCAAAGAAAACCGTACAGCAATGGACATACTGTTAGTCGACGCAATGAATACTTTTTGGGATTAGGTCGCGCCCGTGGTGGACCAAGGACTAACAGTGGAGGAACCGCACAATTAGTTAGTCGGGAAATGAAAGGATCCAATGAACCAATGTGCATTACTTTCTGGTATTTCATGTTCGAGTCGTTCATTGATTCAACAGGACCAAGTTTAGGTCGGAATACAAATTATTAAAATATACTAACACGAGCCTAACGTATATACTAACGTAAGCTTCTCCACTTGATAGGTGTACTTCGAGTATTCATACAACCTGTTGGTGAGACTTTAATCGGTTCTAAGCCGATCTGGCAATTATACAACAACCAAGGTCCCACTTGGAATTACGGGCAGTCGAATATCAATGAAAGAAGAAACTTTAATGTTGTCTTCGAAGGTACCTGGGGTCCCAATAGAGCCAGTGGTAGCATTGGAATTGATGACATAGCCTTCTATACTGGCAATTGTACTGGTAAGTGAAATCGTAAGTTGTCCCAATGATTTTTTTGAGTCAATCGTTATTTTGCAGTGCGACCAATCAGCGCAACGGTCAGAGCGGAAGATTGTAGTTTCGAAAAAGGACTTTGCGGTTGGGAAAATATAACTTCCATAGGAAGCGATCGTACTGTGACATGGCAGCAGGCTTTTGTAGCACACAGACCAGCTCAGCTATTGGACAAAACGTTTGGAGCCACTGGAGATTTTGTATTTTTTGATATCTTTACGAATAATCAAAAATTGTCGGAGGTTCAATTACGTTCTCCAGTAATTGGTGTCTCCCCGGATACGGAAGCAATCTGCTTTACATTTTGGTTCGCCGCTTTTGGTGTTGAGGAATCTACGACTTTACGCATTATCAAAGTTGGAGCCGATGACGGCGGAAATGAAAATAAAAACGGCAATGCCAATGGAGATAGCGATTCAGAGAGGGAACTGGTAGGCCTAACAACGGAATATAACATGATTCATTCAAATATGATTTCAATGTTTCTACAGCTGTATGTATTTCGTTTCAGCTGTGGTCATTGACGGCTAAAGGTTTCAACAATCCTAGACCGGTGTGGACAGCAGCTCAAGTTACTATAGAAGCCAGAGCACCGTATCGTTTGATTTTGGAAGGAAGTGGCAGTAATGGAGGTTTCGCCATAGACGATATCAAATTCCAGTCGCAAGCTTGCCCAAGTGAGTCAGCGATTCTGTTATATCACTTTTCTATCGTCACTTAGCTGATTGCAATAATTGTACTGGATAACTGTGACAAGATTTTTTTTTTTCCTTTAAGAGAGATTTGGCAATATTTTTTCGGATGATACATATTATTTTACATACTAACATAATGAAATTAATTATCAATTGCATTTTTTCAGTTCGACCTGTCGCTGCTCAACCGATTGCCAATAATTCGTAATATTAGCCAAAACATACAATATGTATTAAGGGGACTGGGGATCTCGTGTTATCATATGGGTAAAATGTAAGCGAAAATCGTACATATGATACTGATGGAAATTCTTTCTTCTCAATTGCTCTTTTGAAAAAATTTTAAGCACATGGGACAATTAATCCAGAAAATACAATATTACATGTAATATGTATGTTAGTTGTAATTTCCCATTCATTTTCATAATGGCAATATAACAGCGCTGTTATAATGGCGTTATGTATATGAATGCAAAATTACGCTGACATACGTGTAACATGTAATATTTTGTTTGCTGAGTATTACCCCAGATCGAATTTTTTAGTCCAGTTCTCAATAAATGCAGATATATTTCTAGTTTTCTTATTATAGCTTTAGTGAAGTCCATACTGCTCATTTATTATGTAGTTTAACTTAATAATGACATATACGCTTGTCAGATACAGGATCATAATTTATGTTGATACTTTAGTGGCATATCGAAATAGGATGCTGGGGTAACTTTATTACTTCAAGATGAATAACAATGGATTACGCGGAATTGAGAACATATTCTGCAAGGCGTATTTTGATACTACTTTTGCAACTATTCATCTAAAACTAAGCGAGACGTCTGATCCAAAAATGTTCATCTGTGTCAAGTTCAATGTCGGGATTATTGGATCCATTGTTTCCATTAGTTTTTGCTTAATCATAGCAAAGTGGCATCAAAGTGATTGTTGATGGAAAATATTTCAGCCAGTCCGCTTAGGGAAAGAATTTCCATAAAAATTTTCGGTTACGAAAATTGTACATTGCCATTCATGCTCTTTTTCCTCTTATGGCATTTTTAATTGACGCAATTCTCTTATAGCAGGTATAAAGCTTAGCCTTGCATAATATGCGATCACATTTGCAGTAGTTCTGAAATTCATCATCGGTACTGCGCGAGCATGGCCGCGTCTCCTTTAGTTGCATGCAGATAAATATTAATACAACGATGCTCGCAGTATTGGCTGTCAATTCCGTGCCTTTGATGGCTGTAGACAAAATTGCCAATTAAAAAACGGATCAGATCACACCTTAGACGAAGCAAGAAATTCTGTTAATCCAAAATGCCAATAAGATGTGTACAACAAATGTTTTGTATGTTAACTATAACGATTTCTGTAATATAGAATAAATAAAACTACAAATAGAGATCACATCTCAATCTTTAAAAATATTTTTTTGGGCTAAACTGCAAAATACGACTCTTTCTTGAAGTTACCTGTGGATTATTTAACTTTTTTGCATAAAGATCTTCAAGAAGGAGTTGTATTCCGCAGTTTTACTTTTATTTTTATTAATGTGAATTACCACTACAAATAATGATATGTAATAATAGTACTAAATTATTAAAATTAATATTGAAACTTATGTTTGGATGGCGATACAGCCAGAGATGATAGACAAGTGCTGCCATCTGCTAGTATGTACTTAAAAAAGGGTGTTATCAGGGGTATGTTCAGAAATCTCTCTAGAGTCGACTCTGGGATCAATCTATTCTTTTCAGAATAACGATAGTAAAAAGAGACACAACTCACCCGAATTACCCAGAGTAAGATTTCTGAACGCACCCTTGTTGTCTAGTTCATCCGCAAAAAAACTGTCAAATTGTGTTGAACGTTATTTTACAAAAACGTGCGATGTCAGCTGCAGAAAGGTCCTGAACCGTGCACTAAGGGTCAAACATCTATTTTTAAAAAAATGGACGCTGAAGAAGGGGAATTTTCTTCAAGACCAAACGTTACAGTTAAAAATGACAAGCCTACTGTAAATCTTGATTACGACGAAGACAGAGTAAGGTTAGATTATTTAGACAGCGAAAAGTTTTACTCAAATTTATACATAATAATAATATTGCAGCTACATGAGATGACAGCGTCTTACTCAGAAATATCATTCGATTCACAATCATCACCTCCGATATCAGAATTACGCTCTCTGGTTGAATCACCAGATTTGGATGATGAAAAGTTTTTGGGAGATGCCCTAGAGAAAATAGATAGTGGGAGCAATAGGCCAGATCGGCTTGATTTAAGAAGTGGTGGAGCTAGTCCTGATGAAGATGAGGATCTGGATCCCCCAAGTTATCACAAAGCAATTGGGTACCTTCAGTTAGAAGGGACTGTTATGCAGGATGGAGATATGGTCCTATTTGTCGCTGAAGATTTGGAGAATAAAATCAAATTATCTAGTCCAGTTACAAAGAAAGGAGAAACTCCATCTTTTCCTGGATCTCGGAGTTCAACACCCTGCCTTTATAGACAAGCATTGACACCACAGCTTCCCTTACTTGATCATAATGTTTTGAATGAACTTGAAATGGAAGCTAGAAAAATAGCTACCTCCGTAGATTCATTGACTGAGAATCTTGCTGCTATTCTACACAGTGTACGTATGGACTCTCTATATTTTTGTATTTTTTAAGAGATATAATCTTTATAAAATTATGCTACAGGCTTCTGCCCTAACAGTGGGCTGTTTGGAAACTTATAGAGATGCAGTATGCAAAACATGTGATGCTGTGGATAATAACATAAAGTCAATGTATCAACTCATGGCAAAGAGCGAAGAACTATCAAAGTCTATGGGCCCAATATACAAGCTTGCAGAACAAATGTGAGTATTAAAATAATTAATAGAAAACAATATTTACCCTTTATCATATGATGATACAAACATGGTTGGATTAGCACTGTACTTTCTTCACACACACACTTTTATTTTTTGTTAATTATCTATCGTGGTTTGTCGAAAGGGAAGAAAAAGGTCATGTGTAAAGGGTCACATATCCCTAACGATTGCTTTTCCGCAGTCATGTAGGCTGTTCTAATTACCTTAAGTAAAATACACATAATTTATTGAGAGTATATTACATGTACTAACTTGAAAGTTATACCGAATTCACTTCTTTAAACATAGACACCATTTGTCAATTCCAGGTTTAAAATTACACTTACTTACTTCCAGGACCACGTAGAAACTTTTCTAAAATTTTCTCTTTATCTTGATCTTTACCTTCATCCACCGCGGTAAAAGAGTTAATTGCAACTCCCGAGGGGGATCTGTCGTCTACCGCCTACCCTCCTCTTTCCTCTGTTGCCTGAATCCCTTAAGATTCTCTGTAGTTGTGAAAAAACAACATTTTAGTTGATTTCGTTAGAAGACACCATGAATATTAGAATAGGTCAAACAGTCTGCTCACTCTTCATGCATGGCGTATATGTATAACTATACTAGTCCACTCACTTTATAGCAAAGAGATGAAGAGGATGCTGGAGCTGTTTGAAAGTGCAATGAATCTGTAAACACCGGAAAGGTAGTAAAAGTGCTATCTTATTTTTGTTTCATCTTTTTTCACCTCTTCATTATTAGGCGAAAATTGAAAACATCCTATATTTTCTGTGATTAAACTAAAAACTGCATTAGTTAGACGAGGAGAGTTGAAGGGGAACGGTGTGGCGCACTTATTTATGATCATGGTGGTACACCAAATTTTGTAAAATATTTTGTTTAACTTGCTGTCCAGAATACCTCAATTCGGTAGTTAATAAATATGATAATTACAGCGTAATTACCCTGCTGGAATATTCATGTTCATAGGAAATTGCTGGGTCGCCATTCCTCTTTTGCTACCCTCTATCTCGTGAAATTTCACACTGATACGAAATAGTTCCCGGACAACAATAAATTTTAAAGTAGAGAAATACGAAACAAGAGCGATGTGAATGGATTTTTACTTGTGAGAATCATAATAATCCCAAGATTCACTTCAGCTATAATTTCAATTAGCTTTTCTGTAATGTGACATTACGTCAAAGTACTTTTTTGTAATCCAATTGTGACAGTAACTCCGTCGCATTAGATACGCGTATTTTTGTGGAAGTTTATTAGCACAATATACGGGAGCTCTGGTGACGCCTATGCATTTCTCACGTAGCGTCTTGGGTATACATAGACGTAACTATACTCGCTCGTGCGGTCCTCTGAATTTTTATTCGTGACCTTTTAAGAGAAGAAACTTCTATAATAATTAACCGTACATATGCAAGAAGTTTAGAGCGCTGTAAACACACCCCCTTCGGCTCGTTACTGCTATTCACTGCAGCACGGAAATTGATCTTCTTTTATTAAAAATTTTATTCCCACTATTTATTCTGTTCGTCGTCTATAGGCATTTAAGTACGTGTATACATATGCTTGAATTATTTAAAGGAGATTATTTCTTGTATTGAATTTGATATTGTAAATAAAAGTTTACCCGCAAAGCGAACAGCACACGCATAATTCTATTGTTCTCCCAAAAAATATAGTCCTACGGTCCAGTAACACCATCCAAATGCATCGTTTGTTTAATTTCCTTCCAGAATATCATGGTGCTATTCGGGTTACCAAAAATCCGAAAAAAATCCCTTCTCACGAGAAGTAAAAAAATGGAGTAATTGAGTAAAAAAATTGAACACGAAGCAAACATCCAATACCGTTAATCTATCGATTAAATATTTTTAAACGACATACGGAACTTTGAAAAGTTTTCCAACTACGTAAATAGATAGACTCGTGCGACACATTGTATGAATTTGTGCTACGTGTACAGCATGTCGAGTTTAACAGGGAGACAATGCTAGACGCTCGGGACAATTGTCAAAAATTGGATAATGAAACCGACTCGTGCGTGACCGAGCGTCTAACTCGTGTGTCGACTTCTCAATGGGCGTTTATTACGCTAGAGTCTGTCGGCGCATTGAGAGTCTATATATCCATATACAATCCGTAGAAATTACACATGAGGAGACGATGTGTAGAAGAAAACAAGGGATCGCCCATAGTTGGATGGATTCCATTTCAGGATGAATTATCATAAGACGCGCCACCGATACAGTCCTACAGAATGCAATGGCTCCTCCTTTGCGTCATCCTGAATAATTCACGAGAAAACGGAGGAACTTTGGTGTCCTATCCGGAGGATTCCTTCCTTACAGCAATAGACGATAAGAACTTTCGGAAACTCGTCACCCGACTTCTACTGCATTATTATCATACAAGGATATGTCTTCGCTAGGCATTAAAATACTGCTTTGATCCTTCGTCCTATCTTTGCAAAATGAGAAACCCGGTATATGTATAAATTTGAGTTTCTAGGTGAAATTCCAAAGAGTTCAGATATAAACATATAGTAAGAAGGTCAATTAAGGGTACTATAGTTTTATCGACATCCGTTGATTATACGTACGGGAGACTCTTGCGTGCGGCAAGAAATAGAAGTCGCAGATTTATTTATACTTTCCATAACGAAATTAGCTGGTGACCCAATTAAGGTTAATCTCGATCGATATATACAGGGTTATTCACGGTAAACACACCAGCTGAAATTGGCGGTGAACGAATGATTTCATAAATCAGAGCAGGGTGGCATCATTAAAGAAATAAAATAAAATTGCTAAGATCATGAATTTCATATTTTTTCATTGGGTTTAACACGGCCACACTGCCTCGATTAACAGAATTTATTGTTCAACAGCGTCCAACTTCAGCTAATGCGTTTCCCGTGAATAAGTCTGTATACGTATAAAAGGATGGCTGACGTGGTATTGATGCCGTGGGTGTTGCTAGTCCGTTAAACGTAGTTAAAGTCAGTGCGCAATCAGATGTGGTAACACGCACAGGCTATTGGGGCCATTGAAGCACGGTTAGAGTGCACTAAAGCGGTCACTCCTCGGTAACCCACGAAACCCAAGTGCGAAAGGTCACGATTAACCCGCTAACACGAAACCCTTACGGAAATCGACTTATGTAAATTCGCGAGCACGATCTTGCCTATTTATCTGCTTAGTTTAACGCGTGCAATAAAGTAGTTCATGGCACGTCACTCCTGCTTAGTAATCGGTCTATCAAAGCGGCACTTTTGCTCTTTGATCTATGCAGACTGGTTGGTATATATACGCATAGACATTCACGACAGAATAACAAATGCGTATTTCTACCTCAGGCCACCCTTTCTCCCCCTACATCAGTACTTAATTTCTATTTGAGTATTATCGACGATGTCTGAAGAATCTTTGAACTGACTGAGTGCGTCCAAAATTACTTAATTGGATGTCAAGTTTTCGTTATTTCTAACTAAATGTATCGCAGACTGTTGATAAATCAGAACCGTCGCACGAGCATTGCACAGTAGCCTTTGCTATTGGAATTTCCAATGTAGGGAATAATCCGACAAAACAAATCAGAATTTAACGACCGGTAAATATTTGTATATTACAATTTTTCGCGACTCAACTCGAGTGCATACCCAGTGACGAACTTTTGAACCGATGTCATAAGAAGAATTAGGAATGAAACACGTATCCCGCGGTATTATTCCCGTCTCTGGGATCTACTTTGTAACCGAAGACTGGGACGACGGCAGCCTCGTGTGTCTCATGGGGAAGTAGATATCGTGTTCCAGGATGTGTGCATTAGAAGCACCAACTCCCTGGCCACCCATATTCAGGCGCAAGAAGTAAATGCAATCTAGCCATAAGCGTAGCTCTAGGAGGAGGAAAGGGAGTTGCTGTTGTGGAGTAGGTTTAACATCAACGAATGAACAAAGGCTCGTATGCCATATGCACATATGAACTTACATGGATATATCGTATGTACTCGTATGGCACTTTGGAGCTGTATACAGAGCAAAATAAAGCGCTGACGTTCCTCGCACCGTCTTCGTGACCGAAGCAAATCCTCTAGGAGAGGAATTCTTTAGCTGTCGCAAAGCCGTCGCGAATTTCAGCCGATGTACAGAGGTCAAGAGAATGTCTATATGGCTAGTGATAGAGTTGCTATAGTTCAAGGCAGTCCAGTCATCTCCAAGAAGAATTTGCACTACAAAGCAGTCTTAGTTACGAAGTTCCTTTTAATAAGAGTCCGAGTAGTGACCGAATGTTCCAGAACTGCGATCGATTGTTTTAATATTTTTCATTGTACCGCCTTCTCAGGATTTATTATACTATTACGTAGAAACGGATTGCAAAGTTGAAAGACGCGAGGGACTGTGAGATCGTTGGTATAGAAATTAAAAATATTCGCGTGATAAATACGGTGCATGTATATTTAGCTTAACGTATCGATGCATGGCAATATATACAGTTATATGGATCCAAAGTGTCTCTCAACAGCCTGGCTCGTTTAATACATTCGACCGGTGTAATTATTAAAGCCTGATGATTTTAATTCAGGAAAAAAGTGGCGATAGCGAACAAACACCTCGTTAATTTATACTCGTCTCGCCCATTGAAACGGTACACGGCGTAGCCGGTTGTGTATACTATATAGAACTATAGGCATGCTCGTGCGTGGCCGCCATCCGGATTTATGTACGTACATAGACGGTGCGGAGGACACAGTCGGCGGCTGCTGCATGGTCGCATCAAAACAGGACTGCGGTGCGTTTGCTTTTGTGCGTTTTATTCCTGCATTATGTGCGGGGCATTGAAAGTAATTTCAATGTCCCCGCCATCCAGACAGTGGCCATTGACTATTGTTGCTGGAGGATGAGTGCTAAACCTACGGCTGATATTAGAGTAATTTATTATTGCCAGTTGGATCGCTGGTGCGTCACCAGATTTCAGATTCTTTTCCGGTATTCCTTCTCTTCGTTTAAGTACCTCTTTCTCTTTCTCCCTCTCCCCCCCCCCCTCTCTCTCTCTCTATGTATAGATTTATGCGCGCATTCACTATATGTTTAGCTGCCTGCCGCAGATACGTCTACCGCAGGCTCGACATTCACGCACGCGACACTTATTTTCTATCTCTTTTGTTCCATTCTTATAATATTTATTCTTATTGTAAGAATTTGATACTTTGAATTTGAAATGGTGCTCGTTATTCACTCGATGCCCGAGGGAGAAATGGAGACGCATATAAATGCCAGAATTGAAGAACTCTGGTATTTCTTGGTTATCACTTTTTTTTGGAGGTTTGTATTCGTTCATGTGATTTTTGAAAACTTTCAAAACAGGGAAAATATATAAATTTATTTGAAATTGTGACTGATACAGGGAATAATCTTCGTCAATTATTAGTATATTATATAATTTTTTTTATGAATGATAAACAAAAATAGGCATTGTCTTGAAGTTTCCTCGATTCAATCGAAGGAATCTTCGTGGTCAGTTAGTCGCACGTCGTCTAATTGTCGTAGGTTAGTTCAATAAAAAAGGCATGTTTGGTTTTAAAGTAGTGGAAATTAATGAAATTAATTGTTCAAGGTTAAATAGAGGCGAAAAAACTTCGTTAGTGAGCAATAAAAAATAACATTGCAGAAATTGATATGAACAAATTACTTGAAGTATTATGAGAACCTTTAACTGAGCTCATGGCGTAAAGTCAAAATTGGATTAACGCTTTGAGGACAGGTGCCTCGTATTTATGCTACCTCCTTTTATATTCTAAACTACTTTCCACTTGGATGAGATCTGGCTTCCTGAAGTTTTCGATAGTGCTCTCTCCGAATTTGAAATTGAAAAAATGAAATTACAAATAATCCAAGGGTCGGAAAAATCGTCAAAATTCACTAGATTTTCATGAATTTTTTTATGTATATTTTTCTGCTCAGCAGTTAGATCAAAATGGTACCGTTGCACTGACAATCATAGTAACGCAGTAAAAAAAAAGAAATAACATCAGAAATAAAATCAGTGATCCTAAAATCCTCTGTGAACTGGCTTTTGTGTAATCTGTACTATTTTTCGAAATTTTAATCCACCATCTTGAATTTTCAAAATCTGAAATTTTTATCGAATTCAGTGACGTAATTCAGTGACCTGAAAGGGTTCAAGTATAAGATGAAGAACAAGCGATGAATATGCATTTTTTTAAACAAAAACAGTTTACGTGTAGCAGCGAATACAACAGTTCATTTGACCGAATTAATAGTGATTTTCTTTAATGTCAATAGCATTAACCTATTTAATTCTCCACTGGCCTATTTTGGGAAAAATTTATTTTAGACTTAATATTTATAAATCATTTGTTGTTGCGGTTTATTTGACTCTCATAAGTTGTATATCTACTTTACAAAATTAAGTATGTAAGAAAATTAATTTTTAAATCGATAATACATTTTCTTATAATAAAAAATATTCGGTCGTAAAAGTTATATCTATATATATTTTGGAACTGAAGCTGTAGAAAAGGGCACATTCGCAGCCCTTAACGGTATCTAGAAATTGCCTTTAAAGTGCCTTGATTGGATTCAGTAGAAATAAACAGTCCCTTTAGAGTCTCTCGATTAAATTTTTACTAAGGATCAAGCATTGTTGTCATCTGTTACGAAGTATAGCACGCGATGATTATGTTTTTATGTTCCGTATCTTTTCATAGTATTTAAAAAATGATATAAAATAAACATATTTTGTTTTACAATCGCGGCTTTTTGTTGATGTTTTGCTATTATCTGGTTGTTAATATTTATTGTTATATATATATATATATATATTATTGTTATTTTGGTTATTAGCAAAGAATTACAAGATTCCCCGGACGATCGTACCTTAGGGTAGAGTGCATATATCTGATAACTTTTTTCAATTTTGACTATGGCTCTATTAATATATTGATCGCCCTAATAGAAATTTCCTCGTCGTTTCCCCAATAACAAAACGGCCCCGGTCGAGTTGACAATGAGACTAGGCATCTTTAATAATGAAAACTTAGCCAGAACTAAACTACATCGCGATTGGTTCTTTCTCTACCATGGAAATCTGTCGGCGCCCAAATTAGACACCCGCTAGTACGACAAGGTATACTAACCTGAGTCTCTAGGTAGGACAGTGACAATTCCTGGGTAGGACCTCGTCAGACTTACCTGTGGATGGTTTCTCTAGTCGAAATTTTCTAATCACTTTCTTGATAACGAAAAGGTCCTGGCTGGGCTGAGACCAGGCATCCCCGGTAATGAAAACCCAGTTAGTACCCGACGGGGCGCGTCCCAATACGCCGAACTGCTAAACTAGATCATGATTTGTTCTTTCCCAACTACTTAAGCTTATCGGGACTCCAACTAAGCGTTCGCCAGTACCCTAAGACTTAACAACCTGAGTTGATTTCAGACAATTCTTTGTTACGTCGAAATTCTTCCTTCTTCGGGTGCACAAAAGACAATTGTTTTGCAGACCATTGTTTATAAGATAGCCAGCCGCTGTTATTAACAATCAGCGTCAACTTTGAAAATTATCCTATTGCTATAGGGATGGCTAAAGATGATGATGGAAGAAATGCATCTACAGACAATACCGTCGGCTAAGGAGGCATTTGAAATTTTTTAATCCGAATTAGGAGCTGATCCGATATACATAGGCACTTTATTCTATCTAGTGCACATTGTGAACAGGTGCTATAGAGGCATTCATGTACCACGTGCAAAACTGTAAAAAAGCAACAATTTTAGTCTTTTGTTCACTTTTTCACGGATAATGAAGTTGCTTCTATTCAAAATATTCAGATAGTATTTTTACTTTTTTTTTCCCTTTTTAATTTTTTTTTTTCAACAAATCCGAGCACGCCCTATCACGTGGCAGTCCACTTTTGTTTTATCCAACCATTCGCCCGTTGTTACCGGATTCTGTAAAACAATGCCGATTCTCGCACTAGGACCTAAATGCCGGAAAAAGGCACTTTCCAAAAAAATATAAATGGCCAGCGTTCTCCGGCTTCTACTTCGTGCATACCATCGTTAGCCGGCATTTCGTACAAGTGTGAGAGAGAGAGAGACAGAATACCTCTTTTTTATCCCCTATCTCTATCCCAGAATGTCACAAACAGACAGCAGTAACTTTTCCTCGTTCTTTCCTCTTTCCTTCCTTCCTCTAAATATATTTATCTGTTTACGTGAAATAATTCATCAAAATACGGGAGCGTGATCAATAGTTGCTTAGCTTTACCAAGAAAGATATATATATATATCTTGTCCCAATTTTATCTTGAGTACTACCAGAATTGTTTTACATGAACATAACATAACCCATAAGCATAATGCATGATGCATGAGAACGATGAATATTCGAGAAAGAAAACTGCCTATAAGGAAAGAGAGTTCGATAATCTGACCCGATGGTAGAATTTCCATCAATTAGAAATGACGATTGGCATAAGACTGGATTGAATTCCTAAGAGTCGTTCCTTAGTCTCTCATGGGAGTTAAGGGCTGCTAAAGAGGGTAGCGAGGAGGGGAGTATGTCGACACGAGGAAACTGATTGAATAAGGTCGCTGGACTCGAAGAGATAGTATATAGCTGGTGTATCCAGCAAGGCGGAGGCTGAGTGACTGGGAGATAACGAGAGACTGAGAGATTCTGAAATTGAGAAGCTGAGAAGGGAAATACAGTGGAAAACGGAGTGGAAAAGGGTAGTAGACTGTCGGTCCAGCGTCGCGCGATTAAGGTTGCGTTAGCTAAGGTTTACTGGGTAAACTAACCAAGGGATGTTTTAGCTAAGGAAAGGGTAGGGTTAAGGCTTCAGTCTTGGATGCCCTCAAGAAGCGACTGACCAGTGGGCGCCGTGTGTGCTGGCAGACCGTTTTAAAGCTAGGAAAGAATTGCCTCGTGCGCGTAATGACTAAATAAAAGATGGAGCGGCAGATAGCCGCCCTGTTTGTCTGCTTGTTTGCCCTGGACCCAGAGCCCTTCTCTATGATGGTGCACGAGACTGCCAGAAAGGCCCAGGACGGCCGGTAGCTAAAGATACGTACACACTAATTTCACAAGGTGCATCAGTACTGCGCGAAAGTAGTGCTAATGGTAGAATCTTAAAGCAGGAGACGGTAAGAAGGAAAAATTGTAAACACATAATTCTCCTTCTGTGCCCGGTTTCAGACAGCCGGGGACAGTCAGGAGTTAAAAGGATAGGAAACCTTAGAATCTCAAAAGTTCTTTACCGAACAAGAGGATCTGGATCTTGATGCTGGGGAGAGGAATCACTTGGGATTCGACTTCAGATTCCTCGTTCGCGGATAATGTATGTGTGAAAAAAAAAGAAGAAAACAGAGAGCGCATATTGTCGAATGCATTTGCAGCTCAGCCAGAGATTTTTATATTTTTCTCTCTTATGGTCTGTTGTATTTTTTCTTAGTAGTCCAGTTACAGATACATTTTCTTCGGGTTCCTCTGGCGCTTCGTCCTATTGTGGAAAAAGGGCGAAGTAACCAGAGTAAAAGTCCTACGTAGATCACAGGTCGCTAATTAAAAAACCCAACCCGTTACAGCAGAACTTTCCCTAATATTCTGGACTGGGTAGGTAGGACTGTATGTAAGGAATTGCATACGACTACATTTCCTGGACAATGAGCTTCTCGAACCACGAGAGGGACCCTTTGTAGTTTGCACCCTCGCGGTGCGTAAAGGGACGGCGACTTTTTTCCGGGTTGAATATTCGTCCTCAGAAGCAGCGAGCCCGACGCCAGCTCATCCTTAATGAAATCCGTGTGCCACAGGCTGGTAACCAAGTCCGACGAGTCCTGCCGCTTCACTCGACATTATAGCTTTCGCTATCGCATTGCGCAGGGATGGATTGCGGCAGCTGTAAGTATTAGGAGATACTGTAGATTATATTTACGAGGTGTATTAATTCAGGTGGTTCCATTGCCAAATATTAGGTACCATTTGGGCGTATGAGGTGTTCCGAGCGAAGACGATACAGTCTTTAGAAATTACTAAGCTTTTGTCGTACTGCAATTTCATCACGTAGCATCGGGATAAAGAATAACCTTAGGTTCGGCTACGAATCTTTTAATGATTGTCATTTGCGATAACGAAGTATTACAAAGGTACATGGAAAAAGCTCCCGTTCGCGTTTCAATTGCAGATTTTTTCATGCTAATCATCTTGAGATCTGATACATAAAATATATATGCAATGGACTCAGACAATTTCAGAGATTAAATATCGCGTTTAAAAAAGTGAAGTCATCGAATGTTTTCAGAAAATAGTATTACTGGAAGATGTATGAACGAATCCGATCTTATATTTAAATTAAGGCAGCTTATGTGGTGGGGTAGCTGGTAACGTTATATTATATCGTCAGATACGCTGTAATCGTCGTCGGCCACTAGATTGGTGGAAAGGAAACAATTGAAAATTGGACTATTAAATACACATTTAAAACTTTGTATATTTTATGCATCACGGAGTTTAATACAAATCTTTTAAAATCGTTTTAAGGCAGTTTAGTCTTATATGCTCGAGATTATTAGGGACCCCGCTTGGGTACCCATTAAAAACACTCCTTCGCGCTCGGAAAACTTTAACTAGTTAATCTTTGAACCTCAAATCTCGACGTTTTTTTTATTGACTATTTAATTTATCAATTTTAAAAACTTATCTTGAACTAACTTTTTTCCTTACATCTGTTATGCCTTGTTTAAGGATTCTGAATATGTGTATAACCTTGAAAATGGGGCAAAAAAATAAATCGAAATGTTCCTGCTACACGCTTGTAATGCACTTCGCCCAAAATCACAATTCTATTGTACATGTACAACACTTTTTTTTTTTATAAAAATAGAACATAGATTTGGGCCGATTAGATAGCGAATACACTGTATTTCAATTTCACGATCGATATGTAAATATTTGAAAAAATGTATTACTATTCGGTGAATTACTATTCGTTTAGAGATAGTAATTTATTCTGCTGGATATGAGCACTTTATGATTTCCCTATCGACTCACACTGAGAAAAAATAGAGTTTCGATTATTATATTTTAACTAAACGATCGGGTTAAATATGACGACAATTATAGTTTTATAGTTATAGAAATCTATAAAGTTAGTGCGATGTCCATTAAATATTACGGCAACAACAACAAGTATCGAGTTGCACTGAAACAAAAATATAGTTGTGGTAACTATATTTTAACTAAGCGGTCGGGTTAAATATAACGAAAATTATAGTTTTATATTTATAGAAATCTTTAATCTTAAATATTACGGTAAAAACAACAAGAATGGTTATTATGTGAACGTGATAAGCGTAACCATGCGATTCATACTTTAATTCATATGTATAAGACACATAAATCATAACATAAGTAACATAAAAGAAAAAAAATTCAAAGTGAAGAAAACAATATTTCATATCAGGTGTATGGATAATTCCTTTATATTGATATTTTTTGGTATCTTCAATTGATTTGCTGGAAAGACTTTTCCTCACCGAGAGAGAGCCTGTGAAACCGCTTAAATACATAATACATATATATTACTAGAAAAATGTTAAATATTTTACACGTAAAGTATTTGCAGGTAAGATAAAAAAGTACTTGGAGATAAGTGCTGTATGCGTTTAACATATAATAAACCCGTACAACACTTAACTGCAGAAGGAAATTCCACACTTTAGTCGTATCGAGTTTACACTTCCTTATACATACAGTAATCAACCTCTTCCTCAACCGCTTGCGAGTAAATTACGAAACTGGCCATTTAGTCACATTGGATTGAAATATTTATATCAAACAGCTGCCTATTGTTTACTAGTTATACGTTACTAATTACTTTAAATATAATTACTGTACCATATTAATTTACATTATTATAAATTGATATTATGACCATCAATATAAAATTTATTATAATTTTAACAGCTACTACCGTGATATAGTAGGTATAACTGGCGCTCGTACGTTTATAATCATTAAAACAAATATTCGGCAATATACTATTATAGAAGTATAATTTTATACACAACTATAAAATTTAAACTGTGTTATTCCGTAATGATCACATCGCGTTTTTTTCTTGGTGCAGGACTTCAGCTTGAATTTTGAAAGTCAAGCTGAAGTCCTGGGTGGTTTAAAGAGTGGTTGAAAAAGTTCATTTATGCCACGTAATATGAAACATATTTGTATTGTATGAAATGCAAGTACTCCATAGAACAAAATAATTTATCGCTTCAACACCAGTTGCGCTGGTCGTTACTGTAACCTCTGGTATATATACATATAAGGACAGCACTTCTGTGCAGTACCGATTACTGCTGCAATATAATAAAATTTATTCGTTGACTCTAGTACTAGGTATTATATTACGTGGAATTTTTAAATTTATACAAATAGTGAAATTTACCTCTCTATGTTAAAAGACATTGCCATACGATAGTTGTTGTTACAATAAAGAATATATTTATTACATTTATAAGCGAAAAAAAAGGTTTTGCAAACATTATAGTTATCATTATTTTAATTAAAAAACATTAAATATGCAACTGACATAATATTGTAATTAACAAAAAATTTTTTAATCATAGGTATGGGCGTGTGAATTCACAGCTGGTCGTCACATTATTTACGTTGTCAGCAGCGGGATTCAAATCTGTGATCGTCAGGATGCTCGAAATGAGAAATGTGACAGGTTACCCACTCAAATTGTGAATCTTGCTTCGGCTAAGAATTATAATGGTCAATATTTGTATATATAAAAACAGTAAGTTTTGCCAAATTTTTAAAAAAATATAATTAAAATTTAACGATTTATTTGAGTAACACGGATGAAACTTATCAGAATTGAATATTACGGCGTGTTAAACTGGCTGATAATGAATTCGATTGTTTTATTTTCACACATTTGGTCCAATAACTAAAATGTCTTATCTAAAACTACTTCAGTAAATAACGTAAATTTCCACTACTCGCAATTAAACGTGGATGTACGTAATACTTACCTAACCAAGCCTAAATTTTTAATTGAGCAGAAAGTTAAAAATTCCTGCATTTTTCATTGTTATTTTTCACAAGTAATTCAACAGTGTCGACTTGAAATATTAACATGTATAATTAATCGATCGATTGTATCGCAAATTACATTTTTCTCACGTAGAATAATTTATGCAACGGTGTAAATTTTATTGCTTCCTTCGTAATCGTAACAAGTGCCTTTTATACGTGTAATAAAATAATATGAGCATAAAAAGGGGATAATTAACGAAACTATCCTTATTATACGCTACGGTATCACGTGGCCATTGGCAAATTTGGAAGGATCCCATCGCGCAGTGTGAACTTTAAGGAACCTTGAAGAACCCACCAATTAAATCTTGTTTCGTAAATTAACTTTGGTAATTATAAGTGGGCTTTGAGGGTGATGTGGCGCGTATAGACGTTGGGAGTGCAGAAAGGGGTGGCTCCATCGCAGAAAGGCGCTATTACGAGCGGGACGCTCGGAACTTTTAAACTTCTCCGTTGCTTTTTTATTCAACTTTTCTTGTTAAGATTTCGATTATGAAATTTCGACCCGTGCACTTGCCTCTCGGCTTGGCACTCGCTATTGCTACCGTCCATTCTTGAGCGGTTCTATATAATCCAAATGCGACAACGTTAGAGCCCCCAGGCTTCCTCGCATCGTACTTCTGCACACTTCCCCGAGGTGTTCTTCACGAAAGATCAGACTCTCGGAATTGAGCGAAAAACCTTTTTTTGACTTGCCTCGGCATTTGAAAATTTTATAGAGATTCTTAACGCATAGCTCGCTATAGATAGATACACCCTCGGGTAATAATATATTTGCGCATCCTTGATAGTTTCGCGTAAACAGTCTGTACGCTACATGAGTAAAGTTACAAAATTTGCCTTGATGATACCTTTCAAACGGGATGGTATTAGAGGTGCTTATAGATATATATCTAAAATTTCTTCCTTCTCGTAGCCGTCAAGTCACTAGATGCGTCTCATCCAGCAGTTTCTATTTTTTAAAGAAGGGCCCGGATTTCTCGAAATTCGGGCCCATTTTATTTCTATAAAATGGGCCAGAATGTTTTACGAGGTGTAAAGATAATTTGTGCCCATATTAAACCGTAGTTACGGTGGCTGCATGAATATACGGAAGAACGAAGATGCGCTGGTTCGAGGCGTTTTACGAGTTTTAGGGTGCGATTGGAAGAGGGCACAAATATAAAGGGAGTTTACAGGATGCGGTTTTTAGGAGTAAAATGTCCGTGACATACGATACAGTGTTTCACCATGTGGAATTTAGATCTCTCAGTCCTTCTCTTCCGTCTTCCACGTGGAACGAGAGGGAATGAGTGAGCGAGATTTAAATGAACAGGAAGGGGAACAGGAAATGGATCGAAGCTATTGGTTTTCCCTAACGGATAAGCACCACGGGGAATCATTAGAATGGGAGACGCGGAAGCAATGATAGGGAAAATGATACGAAGGAGAAGAATTCATTGGGAGTGAGAATACATATAGAGTCTCAGTGGTATAATAATACAACAGGCATTCCCGTTGGCGAATCTTACCACGCATCTCCGTACAATCTCCATGCCTACTACCCATGATATAGGAAATAATCGGAACGCGAAATCGCAGGACAGTTAGAGAGTGATCGCTTGGAAGGAATCGCAGATAAAATCGCTACAATACGACGTAGTATCCTCGAGAAAAGGATAATAGGAGTTTCGAAATCACTTTTTGAATCTTCAAAGAAAAATATAAACATTCTCGAACGAGTCGACGTAATGCCCATTATCTGTTGCATATTGATATCGATGCGACAGCGTTCTCGACAGGACGTAACCATCTAGAAGGTGCATAGGTAGATGGCTAGACGCAAGATTAAGCAGCCATCTAACCGGGAAACTCATGTAATCGCAGAAGCATTAGCGTAAGGGAAAACGGGAAAGCAATTGGTGAGAGTCTGCGGTTTCTGCTAGGAGATGTTGCCCGAGCGGTTGGTACATTGTCGTGGATGAGAGGTGGATGAGAAGGAGGACGAGGAGAAGAATGAGGGTGAATACAAGAAGCTCCTACAGGAGGTGCTTATGTACGTGTATGTGTGTGTATATATATACATATATAATATATATATATACTCGGTACACACTACAAGAGAAAAATCGAGAAGTCGTCCATGGATCGTGCAAGCAAGAGTCCCTGAGCCCTGACGTTCCTCTGATTGTGAGATTCCTCTCTCTCTCTCTCTTTCTTTATTCTTTCCTCTCTTCGCCGGCGTCTTTCTCTTTCCCTTGGCGTTCCGCCCCTTCGAAGCCAGTCAATGTGCCCAGTGTGCCCAGTGTGCTCGGTGTGTCTCTTCTCCTCGCATTCGCTTTCCTTGTCCTTTCTTCTCTCTGACCCCTTAAGCCCCGCACCATCCTGAACGACCGGCAACATCACCACCACCACCACCACCGCCACCGCCACCACCACTACCACTACCACTACCACCACCACCACCGTCACCATCATCATCATCAGCAGCAGGAGCAGCAGCAGCAGCAGCAGCAACAGCAGCAGCAGCAGCTCAGCACGCTCCTCGTCGCTCGAGAGACGCTCGACTCTGGCGTCGCGACTCTGTTCGACTCAGTCGACGCCGAGCCGCTGCGCCAGTTGGCCGCGAGTTACTCCGGTAGTTCGGTCGGGCCGTTTCACGTTCTGGAATTTCCTCTGGTTGTTCCGAGGATCGGTCCTTAACCTTGTCTCTCTTTCTCACTTGCTGTACTTAAACTTAAAGTTATATTTACGTGATTGGCAAAGGTAGTACAGATTGCGCGTTCAAAAAGACCCAGCACAGCGTGGAAATATGCTCGTGCGAATAATAGGTCGGGTCCTTATCCTCGTCTTCGTGGTGCCGTAGAAAGCGGTTAGTACAAGTGAGTGGAAGTGCAACGCGAGTAACACAGTTGCTAAACTGTTTTCGTTTGTTCTCATTGCCCGGGAGTTTCTTGTGTTTCTTTTCGGATACTCCAAGCGTCGTGGCTCTCTTCTTCTCTTTAACGCAGAGACAGATATACGTACGAATATCTGACTACCACACGCCACTCTGTTTCTTCTTCCGTTCTTCGTCTTCTTCCTCTTCTTCGAGGACCGTCCGCCTGCCTGACTGCCTAACTGCCTGAATCTGCCTTCCCGGTTGGTCGCCTTTGGAACGCCGACCTGCTGCGTGGCGCGACATGGACTTCGTAATATTGAAGGTATGCGTGATGCTGGCTAGACAACCGCTCGGAAACTTTCCAAGAAACTTTTCGGTCTCTTCCTTTGATGCCTGAGAACCGTTTCAGGGGACACGAAGCTCTAGGATATGTAATACATAGATCAGGAATCCATTCCCTGCGGCTCTCGAACCCTCTAGACGTTTAATGAGATACTTTCAGTGTGGGATGGCATTGTACTTATGAGAACAGATTTCACGCCGTTCGTCGGGAGCTCGAATATGTAATTCATTAATGCGAGTGTCACGGTTGCTGGTAAAAATTATGACACTTTGTACTTGTCACTCTCGAAATAAGTTCTAGCCCGCCATCAGTCAGGATTTTCGTTGCGCTCTTTACTTTTCTTTTTTTTTTTAATTCGTATTATTCTATTTGGCGCAATGGCTACTCGTTGCGATAACTGCTGGGACGACCCAGTTACTGTATTTCTATTTTATAACTGTATGCGAATGAATGAATGCTTTACGCGAAGGACTGTCTCTTAAGTTCTGCTACAATTGCCATTTCCCATTGGCTACTGACACTACCATCTATATATAGCTGTATGGGTGTGTCTCCCGCGATAATCTCTGGCTGTGCGAATTTAAAAAATAGCCTTCGCCCGCGCGGATTATATTATACGTGCTTTTCCATTCGTTCTATTCTTGCATGTTTTTCACTTTTTTCTTATATACGGGGCATATCGCGAAAACGCACGGAATACGTGAGCTTTTATATTATGGACTGTTACCGAAACACGCTGGATTACTGAATGTTCATCAGGTGCAGTGAATTCAGTGGGGCATAAAAAAAATTTCTCCATTTCTAGCCACTTATGTCACACTGCTCTTCGCTTTCACCAGCACTACGAAACTCCCGTCTGTATTTCGTTAAATCCCATGTGCTTCTTCGAGCTTACATATCGCTCGATCGCTCGTGGTTAATGTGCTCACAAGCTTTTTGTAAATTTTTCGAAATCTCCGTTTTTCTTTTCTTTCCTAAAATGCCTGACTAAAATGTCTATATAATTGTTAGAGCATACAAGAGGTCCGATATGTTACATAATGATATATTGAAAATGATGTAGAACTTTCTCAAGTATGTCCAAGTAACTCATGAATGTGGGAGTTTGCGAATTTGCGAATTGGCAATTCATGAGCTTCCTTATCATAACTCATTAAGTTGCTAAGGCGTTTATTTCCTGAGTCGCAGCATTACTTGCATCCAATTGGTCGTGAACAATATGCGTGAGCGTTACGGGAATAGTTAAAAGGCGATTTCTCAAAGCCAATTAACCGTAAAGGGAATAATTATACTCCTAAAAAAAAAAAAAAATAAAAAGAGGCGATTGAGGGTGAATAACCAAGGGTAGCAGGTAGATGGCGCATGATTGAGGAAGGAAGGGACGCGTAGCGCAGCCTCTGCAAAAGTCTCGGATACGTTTAAAGTCTTTTCTCGTCGGTATCGTTGCTACTTACGATCAATTAGTCCCAAACAACATCGTCGAATAATTACGATAATCACCAGGAGGTCATTATCCTCGCGCCCAATTAAGCATGACGGACGAAATTAGTAATTAGGCTAAAGAATTCTCCGTACGATATTCGCACCACAGTCTCTTCCGGCGTTCAGGTTGAGCCGTGGATTAGCTTAAGCACCATACTGCAAAATGTGGACCAAGCGCCACTTCCGGTTTAAAAATGTTTATACTTTCTCTCTCTCTCTTTTATTCTCTTTCATTCTGTAATTTTTCCTTTTTCATTTCGTCCCTCACCTTTGGGCTTACCCTCTTTAGGATCCCACACGGAGAGAATTTTTCGTTAATTTTTCTATATCACTACCATTTAATTACTTATTGCTTATGACGTAATATTTTGAGTGACTACAAGTAAATTTTATAGTGCACACGGTAAATATTGTTCAATAAACCTACATTTATTAATCTGAATTATACTTTTCGAATAATTCTCTCTAATTCTCTACACATATGTGAGAGAATAATTAAAAAAAATAAATATAAATTTAAAAAATCTTAACAACGTATATTAGCTACCATTGCTTATACGCACTGAATGTGTAACAACCCAACCATACATTTGAAAAACCAATAAAAAATTACAAATTTTTTTTCGTGACTGACTTCAAAGGTACGAAAAGTAGTGCACTCTACGGTAAAATTGAATGTAGCGTACGAGATAATTAAACTGTTTTAGATGAACTTTTAAATTTAACAAGATAGAAGATATAGTTTTGCATTGTATATTTTCAAGTTTCGACATTTTTACCCTACACTGCAGTAAAAGTTGCTCTGAAATACATATACAGGTAATATATTATGAAATATCATAATGTCTCACGATTGCCGTGAATTTTCAGGGTAATTTTTAATGAAAAATTCTCTCCGTGCACCAGTGCCACCACCACCACTACGACAACTATTATTACTATTACTACCACTAGCACCATCGCGGCAGCAATAGCTAGAAACTCTGGCAGTAGCATCCTCATCCGGCCACCCCTTGGCCGTTGCATCCGGATGCACGCGGCGTCATCGAACGTTTTTATTTGCATCTCCAGTTTTTATTTTGTTCGCCGCGTCTCCGTTCTCGTTTCCCTCTCTATGCCTTTAGGGAGGGAGATATCCCTTATTGTCATGATTATTATTTTAATACTAGATTACACAGAAATAACGAGAGTCGAATGGGCAAGAAGCGCGTGATTGCAATTTCATATTCTTTCTTCCTACCTCTCTTTCCCCCTGCTCATTCTTTTGTCTTTCTCTTTTCTCTCTCCCTCTCTCTCTCTCTACTCTTTCTCCCCTGACTATTGTGTCTCTTTTTTAACTCATTTCCACGCAATACCTTCGAGCCCTTCGAATACACCCCCCCCCCCATTGCCGACCATCCCCTTCATAGGCGATCCGCACCAATTCGTCTCAGAAGTTTACGACGGCTGGGCACTTTGTTATTGCGTTATTGTTTGTCATTTTCTTCAACCAGCGGGAAACCGTCCAACTACTCACTCCTTCCGGAATTCACTCTCCTTCTCTCTCGCTCTCTTGCTCTACCTTCCTCCAACCTCCACTGCTCCTCCAGTCTACAGCTTCTCTTAAGCTCTCTCGAACCTCCTCATCTTGCGACGAGACAGCCTTCGACGACTTTATGGTTCTCGGGGTAGACTTTGTCGTCGCGTTATTTCACGCTTTATTATTGCGATCCGCGATCCGCAACGGCGAGTTCCTCTGGCGAAAACTTTCTTAGCGAAATCCACTGCCAAGACACGGAGGGTCTAAGCTTTTTGTTGTGACTCTCGTGGCTGTGTGGGGATGTCTCTGTTACACGTGCGCCTAGACGTGTCTTTGCGTGTCCCCGCCGAGTGCGCAGAGAAAAAGAAGGAGACTTTTATGAAGTTGGCAAATCTTTGGGAATCTTCTTTCTTACATCGAAGCACAGCGACGACTCGCCGTTCGCCAACTTCGAACGAAGTTTCGGATGTCCACGGGCTGCGGGAATATACCTCCTGATACGTGTTGCACGTGAACTGCAGCTCTGGTAGGTTCTCTCGCGTAGAGGCTGAATATTAAAGTCTCTCCGACGCAACTGTTTATCGCGTAGCGCCGATCCCAGAACTTTCTCGGTAAACTTCTAATTATCCTTAATTCAATGTATTCAGTGTCTATCTTGGGTCAGGTAGCCGGTCGAAAAGCGTCACCGTCTGGAGCTCTGCTACTAAGACTTCCGTCCGATTCAGGATTAATTATCCGTGAGTGCGTAACTTCCGTTGAAAGGAGCTCGATCCCCTTCGCTGAAGCTTCCTAGTGAATTAAATCAAAGATATTAGGCGTCTTTAATTTTGAGCATTCAGCGAAAGGCCCCCTTCTGTGTGAAATCTACAGCTATAGGAAAAGACGAGTAATGAGATATGATAGCTGGTAATAGGTGTTGGTGCTCATCGTAGTGCTCCCGAGAAGCTGCGAAATCTGAAGGCTGTTGCTGGGGTTACAGGAAACCCCAGCGTCTGATTTGAGTCCGATTATCCAAAAGTGCATTAACGCCGGGATAGACGGAGATCCGCGTTCGCAGACTCAGTTTCACCTCTCGCCCGTTTTCCTCTTTCAGTCTCGCTCTCTTACTCTCCCTCGCTCTGAACGTCGTTTCTTCGTCTACGCTATGCATTTAATAGAAGGCGGATTATAACGTTCTTGGCCTTCTTCCGCCTTGTCCACTCTGATCTAGTCCCCCCCCCCCCTCTTTTCCTCTCTCTCTCTCTCTCTGTCTTCCTTTCGAATTCTCTTTACCTTCAGCCTCACTTTCACCCTTCTCTTTCTATCTTCTACCCTATACTCAGCTACCCTTCCTGCACCAACCTACAACTCGGCAGACTCGACTGGCGCAGTTTATTATTGCGTTAGAGAACTCTTAGCCAGTCTCGGGAAAACTCCAGGGTGCGTCAACACCTCGTTGCAGCGAGAAACCTAATTATGGATCGCGAATTGAGACTATTCGATTCGTCGTTTATTACTGTCTTTGCTACTATCGTATATCTACTGTTACGAGAATCCTCGAGGGTGGTAATTGTCGGAGATAACAATTATTATACGAGAATGATAACGAGTCAGCTATTTTCGCCGTTGCCAAAAACGAAGCTGTACGCGACTGAACTCAATCGTTTAGTCGTCCGTCTATTACGATAGGAATGAGAAAACTTTGATGTATAATATATGTTATGAGTAATAATATCGAGCTAAAAAGTGGTTCATATTTTTGTAAAATAATTCTCTATAAACAATAGTTTAATCTTAAGTTTTTGGCGAAGGACAAATTTTTTCCGAATTTTTAACACATCTTAACACATTGTCGAATGCAATCTACGTAAAGCTGAATTTTACCCTACTGGCTGACAATGAGTTAAGAAGAAAAGCTCATGTAAACTATCTTCATATCGACAACCGTTTCTAAGCTCAAATAAAAAAAAGAACTTTTTTTTATCGAAACTGCAATTTTTTATCATTAATTGAAACTGCACGGAGAGAATTTTTTGTTGATTTTTTCTATGAAATTCACGGTGAAATTTACCGTAGAAACCAGTAGTCCTGAGACATCTTTAGCATTTCATTACTTATTGCTTATAGCACACGATATTTTGAATGGTTATAAGTAAATTTTACAGTGCAGATAGTAAATATTATTTGCAATTTTCACTGTGTTCTCTGTGACATCACTGTGACTCAATAGAAAATTTTCTGTTGCTTTAAAAAAAATCAGATTGATGTAATCCAAAATTGATTGATATTTTCACACCGTTGCTAAACGTATAGTGTTATTTAGCAGCATCGCATCAGCTGAAGTGAACTTAGCTGATCCATTCGATCTCTACGGTAGAATTATATTCAAGTCCTTCACGCACAAAATAACGTAGGGAGGTAAGACGTAAGCGTAAGGAAACCAACCAATCAAAATCTATTACTGTCCCCTTGGAGGCGACAGAAACCTTATCTAAGAGGTTTTCAGAAAAACATCAAAAGTCACGATGTTTTTCGTGGTTGACTTCAAAGGTATGAAAAGTGCACTCCGCGATAAAATTGAATACAGGGAACGACATAAGTAATTCGACCGATTTGGATAGCTTATAAATTCAACAAGATAAAAGCTATAGTTTCGCATTACATATTTTAAAATTTCAAAATTTGTATCATGCTTACTTTTTAGTACATTTTCGTGAGTTTCTCTCAAATATGTAGGTAATATGTTATGAAATACTATGCTATATACTATGGCGAATAAACTCGATAAATTTTAATGAAAAATTCTCTCCGTGTAAGAAATCTAACATAAACCTTAAACTTTCCAGTAGGCCATTTCAAAGCTTGTTTCAAAGTTTATATATACTTCTTCTCTTAAGATGTGTCAAGGATTGACAAAAAATTTGTCCAGCAGCGAAAACTCAAAATTAACCTACTTACATAAAAAAAATATAGATCACTCTTTCTGGCTGGATAGCAAAGATAATGTCTCTGTAGGGCCTGAAGAACAATGTGCATAAAAGTTTTGTCATTCCTCTCGAGATCCATACGAAATGATCCTTGAGCGACTGTACTAGAATTCCAGTAGTTTGGCTTTATTCAATCCGATTAGCTGCTCCACACGTTAACGGGATTTGGACTTCTCGCTAATGTATACAAGAGAGCGCATGGATCCATGCGAGTTCGAAGGCAGCCAAACATTAGCATTTATAGCCCCAAGTAGCCTGGTATTATTTCTTCATGGGTAATTAGCAGAATCAACGATATTCACAGATATCCTTGTTCTCGATGAGCACTCGGCAGGTCAGGGATCCACTGGCTTGCCGCTCTGTTCAAGTTTCCCCAGTATTCCAATACTCCGACACAGGAAGTGCCTAGTAGGCCGGATGCGTATTGGAATGTCCAGGGAATTCGCTTCCTGATATTTCTCATTGAAACCAGCATTACTGTTGCTGCCGTTGCTGCTGTTGCTACTTGTCCTACCAGAAGGGTCTCGACCGACAAACATGCAGGCCGTCCGATAAATGTGTTCCATTATGCTGCCTCGAGTGCCCTACCAACCCATTCAGGGCCAATGTGCTGCTGTAGTAAGAGAGGCACATCATCGCCACGTGGTTCCTGTTGCTGGCACTAGACTAGGATCGCTGCTACCAGCACTACTACTGTCCTATTACACTGATGGTTTGTGCTGCCGCTTCCCAGCACGTTGCTTGGATCGTTAATTGCGATCGTGACGGATAAATTCGATTGGACGCGCCCACGAAAAAGCCTACCGCTCCATCCGCGCCCCCCTTTTAGCCACTCTGTCTCTCTCCGACTCTCTCCTTATTCTCTCTATAAGCAATCGGCTCTCGTTAAGATGCCAACGCTAACTAAATATTCCCGACACGTGCAAATGGCTCGTCGATTCTATTTCTAGGGTCTCCCTCAATAGAGGCATCACAAGAAATAAACTCAACCTTATCGATCCTGGCCAGGATCGTATCCTGGAGCACAAAGATGAACACAGTGAATACATCCACGCACGTACGTGCAGGGGCATAGACTGTGTGCGGGCTCCTTAAAGCAATATCCACATAATAAGGAAGTAATATAATCAAGAAAAAAAAAAACCTAAGCCTTTGGGGCTTTTGGTATTGGAATTCTAAGCTAAACAAACGGAAGTCTGATGAAACTCATCACGAAATTTCGGGTGTCTAGTGGTGGAAAATTTTTTGTTAATTTGGTGATTGTAGCTTTTTCATCTTGTTGTATTATTGGATTTCAAAAAACATGACGATCGACCCAATAAAGCCACTGATGCCGGTTTACTTCGCGTAGGCAATTAAAGTTACTGAATGTACCCTGGCAAAATTTCCACACATACGTATAAATATTTATATAGTCGGTCCACAAGAAACATAGCTTAAAACCCGTAGAAAAATGTCTCATTGCCAATACTTTCTGTCGAAATTAATTAATACAAAGATTATTCGAAATTGTAAATTTTTCAACGGGAGTCACTAGCACGAATCGCATGTTCCCATCTATCAATTTCAGTTATTTTACTTATTGACCGACTATATGTATAGTATGCTATATATAATATTATATCATATATGGAAAATGAATAGCTTTGTGCTTACATTGTGGTCGGTACCTGTTACCAGATGCGTGTGTTCGGGACGCTGGACCATAATCTTGGATGATCGATCCTGCATCCCATATTCGCTATGACCCTATCGTTTCCTGTTCACTTACATTTACTATATGTGTACATAGGTGCACGTGGCTTGCAGCAACCAACAGGAGGTGGATGAACATATATCCACTCACCGTTAGATTCTCATTTGAGGCTTAAACGATTTTTGAACGAAGCGACTTCGTCCTTCTTGGCAAATTGGTTTCTCCTCGCAGATTTTTACCGTGGTTTAGCCAACGAAAAGTGTGGAAACGTCAAATTCCGTTGGGTCGATCGATTTTCACACGTAAAGCTACTCCACGGGATAATCTTCTCATGTCTTACAGTTTCAGAAACTAAAAGTTTTTCGTCTGTGATTACGTCTTCTGGTTTTGACTTTTTTTTTTCATCTTTCTAGGCACGATCACAGAAAATATGTGAATGTTGGCTTACGTATTCGTTATCTCAAGAAAAGGCTATATGTGCTTGTACGCGCACGTGTGTGCACGGCGGGAAATTTTTGCATTAAAAATTCCAGAGGAATCGCTGATCGGATGGAATTGAAGTTCACGTGAAAAGTTAAGTACCGGAAGTTGAGTGCGGAAATCATAAGAGCACTTTCGGGTTTAAGACGGCGCTTGCGGAAAAATCCTAAAACTTATGTTAGTCTTGTATGTCTGCATCAGAAATTCGGGGTGAACCGCTTAACCCGGGAGTAAGCGCGGGTTTGTACGATACATCCTAAATCAATGCTTTTTAAATGGAGAATAAAATCACACGGCCGTTACTGACTTTGAAATTTATGGGTTAAATCATGTAAATCGAACAACAACATTTACGCATGTAAAAGACTTTTGAGATAAGAGTTTACCAATCACGTAATTAATTTTTCTGGTGAATGCATAATCATGCATAAGATGCTACCGCATGGGATAAGCTGTTGGGTCTCACTGCAATCCTCTTTGACCCGATAGTTTCCTTTTTCCCCTTTGCATCATAAGAAAACGGTTGGAATGGTCGCATTATTAAATAAGGCCGATGCTCCTTCTGTGCTTTTTTTTGCTTTCCGTAGCTTTTGCATGCTGCATTTCGCTGCTACCGTCACCACATCCACACGTTCACAGTGAGCGACGGAAACATCACGGGAATTATTACGATAACCGCGTTAACATAATAGTATAATTTCAACGATTGGACTTTAAGGATCGACGACTTTCCACCTATTTTCAACGATACATCTGTACGTTTTTTTAAATGTATTATTTCATAAAGTCAGACATATCTCGAAATCTAATAATTTCCAATACTTAAGAGCGACCCAAAGAAAAATTTCCTATTGCCAATTGTTTTTCGCCAAAGGTAATGAATGGTTTTCCATTAATCTCTATTAATTTACCACACATTACCCTTGCCGAAAAATGATTGGCAATGGGAAATTTTACTACAGAATAACTGAACAACGCTTCGAGCGAATCTTCTTTATATTCGATGAAATCGTTATTGACATGTAAACAAAAAGAAAAAAGGTACAATATTCAACAAATAATTGCTTTCTATATATTACTCACCCTCGCCGTTTCGAACACACGGTATATTCCAATGTTAAAAAGCCACGGAGGAATCAACCCCACTTCGTACATGCACTTCTACAGCGATTTCATGAATGTATACGAAAAAAAAAGAAAAAAAAATCCGAGAGAACACATCACTCCGGTATGCACGTACTCCACGTATGTGGGGCGTGTATAGAGCGCACGTACGTTAGAGATCTCTAGCCTGCGTTACCCTATGGAATTTCTGTCGCCTACTATATCCCTTCGTTCAAGTCATTGTCGCTTACCCTTTATCCTTTAACCTCACGCAGGGTGAGAGCATTTTCGGGTATTTGTCTCGCAGCTCACGATAATTCCTAACGGGGATGTCAGCGGGTGAGCCGCTGCCACCCAGCGAGTGTGAGAAGTTAACGAGGGGAGCCAGTTTTAAATTAATATCATATTTTCATCCCTCAGCCTTTACTTGCGTTTCTTATGCTGCCTTCATCCACGCTTGTCGCAGCGTTACCTTTTCTCCCGCGTACCACCGTCTTTTGGCCATCCTCTCTTCCCTTGCGACTCTTGAGCACCTCTCAGCTCAGGCGACTTCGAAGCACGCGGGCAAACGGTTTTCGCGGCCAACTGAGTCGCTACGCTCTTTGAGAACTTCAGGCAGGACTAAAGAGGATCTTTATAAATATACAGCGCCACACCTTCATCTTCCCCCCCCCCCCTCCCTTCCTTACCTTGCTAAATCTTTAAAGAAAGTTTAATCCGCATTCCCCAGGTCACTGAGAATACTTCGTCACTCTGTCAACGCCGACGACCCTTCACCCTTTAGCTTACTTGCGCTTCTTAATGCGCTGAAAAGAAGTTTGGTGAAATAGAAAAAAAATTAAACCGATTCAACTAGCAATCTTACGGTTTAAATTGACGAATAACGTACGTAGTTTATTTAAGTCTGGCTTACAGTAAAGTAAGACAATATTGAAACATATTCTTGAAGTAATTTAAAGCATACGTATTTTTAAATCCGTGCGCTTAGTCGTTTCAACAGAATGGCCAAAGACTATTTCTGCTGGTCGAATAAAACATTATTTACTTGATTTACATGTAGCATAGTAGTACAGTAGGATGAGCGCGATCGGATGAAGTGTGCAACTAAGTTAGGGACTGAAAATAGCCGATTAGCTATAGAAAATAGTTGAATCTATTTTATCGCAATTAATAAAAATATAAAGATCTCAGCAGCTGATTTTATCAAATTATTTTCTCAGTGTAAGGTCACGTGCCTTTGACACTCTAGAAATGCTCTAAGAAAATGCTCTGCTTGGACTGTCTAACTTAATCGGTTGTTGGTTAAGGGGCCTCCTGGGGAGGTGACACTCGCGTCTCCACACCGGGGACTCCTCAGCAATTCACCAGCTTCCTCTAGTGATTTATCGGTTATACCGACGTCACGCTTTCCTTGACATGTTTAGAGGATTTTCTCTAAGGGCGCTTTTTTTCAGGCATTTCCTCACCACTGAATCCCCTTCCTACCCTGATACACGTTCCTTTTAGTTCTTCAGTTAGATCTGTCGTACTCCTCGCATTCAGTCTCTCTGACGCTTAGAACGGTGACGGAAGTGACGACGTCGCCCCGCTTTCTTGTCCCTTTACGCATGTGTGCGTAAACACGTACTCGTATATCGCTTAGGCGCACTGTGCACGTACAGGCGTGAGGGAGTTCCACATCTGGTAGGATGAATTCATTAAACCGTGAAACGTTATGCCCTTTAATACGGGACAGGGTTGTAAATACAACACGCGTCGCTATACCATCCTAGGGATACTTCCAGTCCCGCGCTATAGACAAGGGTAGCTAAGGTACGTTCAATGCTATGGTTTACGGTGAAGTAGAAACGGGGCTACAGACTCTAGAAGAGCCCTGCACGTCACTGACAGCCGTGTGTCACTGGCGTTTATTATTGCTAATTACCCTGTTATGAAGTGGACGCTGATTGGTGTTTTCATAAGAGCGCCGAGAAATGTGAGCGGCAGTTGGGTTCCTTTAGTATGGAAATTTATCAGGGAAACGTACAGTCAAATTTCTAGTGGCACATGTCAAAATTCCCCGGAAATTCTCTTTGCGTCAATCGGCGCACGAATGCGCCTTCTTCTTTTTTCTTTTTTTTTTTATATTAAATATAATATGATTTTAAATAGTCTTTTAATCTTATTTTAGCGGTGAAAAGTGCATATAGTGACTGGCAGGATGAAATGTAATTGGGTATTGGAATCGGCAGGGAGCGATTATTATGGTGAGTTTATATATTGAAAAATAAAATGACGATCGATCCCTTAATTAGTCCCCCGGGTCTTCCCTACGCCGCGACGCTGGGGGGCCCAGTGAAACAGTGAAAATTGTATCGACAGACGGTGGAAGTGCTTTAATTTTTCCGACGCTCTTCGCTCTTGAGATAATTGCCATTTGCGCCAATAAAGATGGGATTCTGTCCCGACCAGCCTCTCCCCGTCGTCTGCCATTCCACTTCGACCACCCTTCGCCTTCTGGTTAACGACCTCCGGTCGAACTCTTCTTTCTTTCTCTCTTATTCATTCTCTTACTTTCTATTCTACGGTATTCCTTCTCGATGCCTCCACGCTCTTTCTCCAGTTCCTCCGACGTTTCTCCATTATCGCCTTTTTTCTCTTATCCTTTTTGCCTCTCTTCCCCCCCCCCCACACTCTCTCTCACTCCCTTTACTCCTTATTCTTATTTGTTATTCTTCAACCCGTCAAGGATATGAATAAAACTTGCCCTCTTCTTTTCACGTATATTCCTGAGAACAGAAAGAACTTCCGTTCTCCAGAGCGGTTTCCGCTTTCTCTTCATGTTTTAGTCTCGGTTACGATCCTCCATAAACATCCCCTTTAGTCTCGTTTCAAGACGATCAGACCCCGACGGCAGTGAAATTTTTCGATGACATTCCGCGATTTCAGGATGCAGAGCACCCCTACATTCCTTATCTCCTTTTAATAATATCGTTAAGGTACCATCATTTCCTCTGACTACTCCATCTTTTTTTTTTAATTCTACTGGTATGCCGAAGGTGATGTCGAGAGTTTTTATTGGTCACTCATAGAATTCTTTTGTTATTCTCATTTGTTGTAAAAATCAAGTACGTCCAATGCCAAAAGTAAAAGGAGAAAAAAATAATTATAATTAAGAATGAAAAGAATTCAGTCCCGTGTTAATTAATGCTCGAAGAATTTTCATTACCGTTTCATTAGCGATGCACTTCATAGTGCTACACTGTATAGGCGTCTCTACGATCACATTTGACTATAGTATCGCACCTTTTACGCGTCTATCAGCACTCCCTATAGATTATTCGATACGAGTGCAGTGCGTCTGCCGATGAATGCTCTTCGAACTTCAGAATGGAAAGCTACTCTAGCAGAGATATCTACGTATAAACCCGTAAGTTAATCGGGACTATTATCAGTGGCTTCAAAGTAACCTTGGCCTCGAGCGTCCACTGTGATTCGAGGGTAGTAAAATAGTATCATCCTCTGTACCACCGTCAACTGGAGATATAGCGGTGTTGCCGTGCACACGTAGTCTATTCCGTACTGTAAGCTGGTCGAGAGATGTTTTTTCGAGGTGATAAATTTTTTGTTATGCTCTAGACTGCAGTTCCATAGCCCAGACGCAAAGTTACCCTCCGCGGAGTGTGCATTAAATCCCGTCAGATTTTTTACGTGGTCCAACGTGGTCCTCTATTGGATGTGTTCCTTCGCTACAGTAGATCCATTTCTATGATACAGTAAACAGGGTTCAAGGTATATGGTACAAGCGTGAAATTTCTCATTGGATCGTAATCGCGATCATCAGCACGTGCTGTTATAATAAATAGAAGACATAGCAACTGATGAAAAATGATAGGTTTGAATTTGCTGAAAGGCTTGACATTTCTATTTACTTTTAGCGCATAAATCTTTTTGTCTGCAATTAGTATCGTGTTACATCTTTACGCTACGGAAAAGCACTATTTCACATCGGTAACAAACTGAAGGTTGTTAGAGTAATCTTTAGATAGGTATTAACTATATGTAGGATTATTCAATCTACTACTGATGTAACTGTTTGCACTGCGTCCAGTTCTATCTATATCTATATTAGTCATAGTTGCACCTTCTTCTCTTACAAACTGCGCCAATTTGACTTTGACGTGAATCGATTCCATGTATGAGCACCGTATATAATTTCCATATAAACGTTGTATTTTTTTTTCACTTGGGTCCTCATCAGGTAAAGAGAAAAGAAGTATATGGTTCATATATAAAATATATAAAATCATATATGGATCATATATGAACCTTGAGTACTGAAAATTTCGTAAATCATTTACGAGCTTTAAGATTATATCTGATCCATATATGATCCATACATGGCCAAATCACTATGTGAGTTATATATATATATATATTTCTTATACGAACCGTATATTTTTTTTACTCCAATCGGTTCACTTAAAACTCGACATCGATGTGAACAGCAGTTAAAGATTTCCAACCGTTTGCACCCATCCACCTAACGACTGTTTGACGAAATTTTATGGCTGGGGAGGGTGGGCTTGGA
The DNA here is from genome assembly GCA_031762395.1 of Calameuta pygmaea. Classification (NCBI taxonomy): domain Eukaryota; kingdom Metazoa; phylum Arthropoda; class Insecta; order Hymenoptera; family Cephidae; genus Calameuta; species Calameuta pygmaea. The sequence goes on from JASANN010000248.1 coordinate 720,383, forward strand.
ATTACTGGGTGCTGCTGGTAGATTCCATTGCTGACGTCTGGGTAGCATCGGTTAAGTGCGTCTCCATCGGAGCGAAAAAATTCAACTCGAACGACTCGACGACGCGATCGCAATAGAGTGGCGACGGCATAGTTATCCTGTAGCGAAGCAGAGTGGGGTAATGCTTCTAATGACAATCGCTGTCGTTTCCTCCTTCGAAGAATCTTCTCCCCTCCTTCTGCCTTTATCCTTCCGCACCTTTGCTTCATCCTCTTAGAGTCACCTCTCAGTCTCTACCAAGTCCTCTCTGACCTCTCAGCCTTCTAAGATCTTCTTCGCCATACCCCTATTCTCGTAATTTCTCTCGTCGAGGCGCCCCGCCACTAATAAGAGTCTCTCGCGTGTCCTTTCGTCGATTACGGCCCCCATTCAGTGTAAATAGTAGTCTCGTCATTTATTAGTAGGAAATTATATTTACACTCATTATGTAATATACGCACGAAAGATTTCTAAGCCCGTCATAAATACTGGACGCCTAATATTGAAGAAAAATATAAACAAATTTGGTGAGACTTTAAGGTCCTCAAAACAGTCGTTACGCTGGACAATCTTTGAGGACGGTCCGCAACACAACCACTTGTTCTCAAAATAGCGACTTTGTAAATAAAATTTTCACCAGTTTCCCCAAGGAAAAGAATATATATACATATAGTTGACTAGATTCTATTTAATATTTATGGCATTTTTGAGTGTAAAAAAAATTGTTTGTTCAAAGATTCAACTTTAAGTCATCGCAAGACTATTGACATTTGTATTTTTCTATTATTTAGTATCACTCTGTTGAACATCGCATGGCCTACCGATGCATGTAGACGTAACGATACTCATAGAAACATATGTATGTGGTTGCAACTATTAGAGCAATAGTTAATATTTGGGCGATAAGAAATTCTAGTAGCAATTCCATTAAGATTTGGCATTATATTTAAAATTCTTACTGTAGATGATTCACAAATTTGATGTGTTTTTTTTTGACAGATCGAAAACAATGAAGTTTCTAGCAAAGTACACTTGTCGTTACGTACAATATTTATTACAAAATATACATATATACGATTTGATACCAAAGATATTTTATTTCTCTATTTTTATTTACATTATTCTATGGAAAACCACGTGTTATTTGCTAAGGACTGCATTGCTTGCGAACTGTCAAAAAAAAGACACATTGAACTCGCGGACCGACTATAGCATTCTTTGCGAATCTTATTAGAATTTGTTGTTCTTCGAATATCAACTATTGCTCTAGTAATTCGGACTATAAATTTTTTTTTCCTGCTACGTATAGATACATTGTGATAACGGAACGCGAACAGTCCTTGATTAGACCTCGCCCACGCAATTCGGTGCGTCTCAAACATGGGAATTAGAGTCTGCCTACTAGTTAGACGGTGCGCTACAGATAATTACTAATTAAGCTAACTGGCTGCTGCTGCTGCCATTTCGCACCCATGTCAGTCAAAGAACAAGTATATAGTCATGTAGATTTAGGGGTTGAAGGAGGGCGAAGAGATGGAAAAGGAACGGCGAGAGGGGGGATATATGTGACTTTCGTGCGGTTGCAAAATGCTTAATTATCCGAACAGCCTGAAATTATCTACGACGTGCCTGCCGCTTTCTATCCCCTGAAGATCTTAAATGTGCTCTGAAACCCTCTGATCACGTCCCATCAATGATCCTTTTCGGTGAGGGAGTGGGGAGCGGGAGGGGGGGGGGGTAGCGACTGCTGGCAGACGGTAGTCCTCTACTATACTATACATTACATGTACGCGATTATACAATTTTATCGAGATTCCTCTGTTCTCCCCCTTTTACTCTGTACTTAACTCTGTTTGTAATGTTTCTTCGTATTACATAGAAATTCATGGATTCGTGTTGTTTACCAATGTAGAACAAATGAATGGAGAATTGTACTCATCGAATAGTAGCAATACGCAAATAAGTATATAAACTTGTGTGAATATGAAATTCCATTGGACCCTCAGTAATCGTATGAATTGCGATTAATACGAATAGTAGAGTTATATCAGTTATGATATATTATAACAAGTTATATATACATGGATTATATATAAAATATTAATATTTACCAATGATTATGAGTTTATTGAATGCAAAATAATTTTATCGTGCGTTACAATTGAATGTTTATCACAGAAATTCGAGAAAATTAAGCAGATTTTTAATTACAGGAAATACGATTAACATTAATTCCTTTAATCTAGCTCAATTTTGATCCTCGCTATCCACTAAAAGTTTAATCTATTTTATCCACGAGTTATCATGTAAAGAATTTCTTGCATCCCATGTAGGAACCCAGTATGTTCATTATTATACTCATCTCAGTAGCATTGCCCTATTTCGTTTCTAATGTAATACAAACAGCAGTTTTCATTCTGCACTATATTTACATAAAAATGGTATACGGGTTACATAAGATTATATATGACGATTTTTATATACTAACCATTATACATAAATCACATATAACTTATGAACACATTTTTCACTCGGATAAAAGTACCTTGGGACTTATTGTCTTCTTATCCCTGTTGAATTTCTCACGGTGGGCCAAGGGGACTTTCCCTTAAACCAGTGGGGCCTTGTTCGAGGGAACGAGTTCTCCGTAACGTGTTCTTCAAGCAAACACAATCTTTTTTTTTTCTTTTGCTCTAGCGCTTCACCCCCCCCCCCCCCCCCCGCCACCCTCCCCAATTAGGTTTGGGCCTGGCGGTGTCCGTATGCCATTCTAGTATATGAAAGTGGGGTGGAAATGAAGGTGAAAAAAAGGAGGGTAGTATAGACAACGCATGGATTTAACCTAGGTCCTTGGAGAATTGTCGTACATGTATGTGCATCCCTTGAGCCAACCAACCCCTGTCGGTACACTGCGGCGACCCGCAGTAATCTGATATTTTTGGGCCCAGTGGACCGGCCGACAATTTGTGGCTTGGCAGCTTTAACAAACCCCCCCCCCTCCCCTCCTCTCTGCCCCCAACTGCAAAGGTAGAGCCGATTTCACCCTGTGACACACACCAGCGTTGTCACCCCCTGCAGGGAATCACAAACGAGTAGACAGACAGACAGATGTGGAGGCACGTCGGGGTCGCAGACGAATGCGCTTTGCCCAATTCGTCGACATGGCTAAAAATCACAATCGAGAAATCGAAGGTTGTTTCGAACTGAGCATATCCATTTTTTTTCCTCGTTGCGTGTCTCGTTTTTCTATTTACTTCCTCTAGTCTATGGGAAGTGAGACTTGAAAAATTGAGGGTTTACTTATGTATTGTGACGGTAAGGATTTTTGGCGATCAGCTTAGTGAGAATTCGCGGTTTCTCACCCCTTGTAGTGTAGCTTTTTTTCATCCCTTCGAACAAACTGTTCACTTTCAACTTTACACTCTGTGGAGAAACTGGTGGATCGGTATTCTGTTTTTTTTTCTCGGTGAGCAGAGGCGGGCGTGTGCGTCGACCAATAAAATACTTTTATGCTGAGGTTTTGAATAGGTTTGCGAGCTGTCCAAGTTAACCTGATCTTCTCCCTCGTAGAAGTTGAAGTGGATCCTTTAAACGTTCAAGAATATCAACATCCCTTGAACCAAATTCTCGAAAGCTATGAATATTAGAGAATTGAATCCTTGATCGAATTTAAAAAATATATAAATACTTATAAATATCCTAATAATTTATTGGAGTATTTATTCATGCGTATGAAAATATCATTGGAATATATACCGTAACAGAATGGCTATTGACGTTAGGAAATAAAGGCCACCCGACAGAGGCTTGTAAAGCAGTCGTAAAATGGTAGCAACGCCGTAAGGGTTTTAGCGAGTGGCACACAAGATAAATGTCGGAGCAAGGGATCAAAGGGCGCGTGCCCAAGGTCGGAATATGAAGAAGCGAGACAGGATGATTCTAACAGAGGATAAAACATCCGATAAAAAGGTTGTACGGCTGATCGTGGCTCGTTTACTTGAATCGTTACTCGAGTTTGTTAAACTCTTATTGGATCGCCGACCTCGCAGTTACTGACTACTAGCTACTACCCCTTTTTCAAAGGAGTATAAGAGGGGCAAACTTTGCCATTTTTTCCTCTCCGCCTCTTTCTCCTTTTCTTCTCTTTGCCTCGTCTCGTTAGAACTTGAACAACTCGACGTTTATGCTTTTCCACCGCTCATTGGTCCTCACCCCCTCAGGACTCTGATCGCCATTGGCTCGAGTGTAGCAGGAAACATCGATTTCCGTGGAAAAAAAAAGAAAAAGAGCAGAGAGAATCAAGGAAAGATGTAGGAGGGAGATAACTCTCTCTATCGTCATCTCCCGCACGCCTTGGCGTCCTTAATTTTCTTTTATTTTCTCTGTAACTTCGTTTCTTGCCAAGCCCATGGTCTTTTCCAGGTCCTCTCGAAGGCCAGTTCGGGTTCAGTCGCGGCTGGTCCACGCACTTTGGTATAGGCTGTGACGTTGTTTCGAGACAGGCGGAACTCCTTAGCTGTTCGTAGCGGTACAGTCCTACGTCAGAAACTTCGATATTTCTTACTTTTCACCAAAAAGGGTGGAAGACAGAAATATTTCGTAAATGCGAAAGCCTACTGGGCGCCAGGCACACGGGGTTGTGCCACGGAAAAATATGAATGCTTTTTGTGTGATAGCAGGAAAGAGATCCGGCTGGCTAGACTGAAACGAAAAGGTATAGGGGCGGGGAGCGCACAGATGGTAATCGAAATAAAGAAGGCTGAGAATCTCAGCGATTTACAGTAACAAATTAATGAGATGGTTTTTTATTCGCGATTTAGTCATATTTAACAAATCAATAAGGAAAGAAATTAATTTCGAGAACAAAGAGAATAAATACCACGCGATACAAGGTCCAGTAAGGGACACGGGAAACCAAACTGTTTAAGTTAACAATGCCTGGTACACTTGCGATAAACAATTTAACGTCGCTGCCGGAACACACGCGCGAAATTTATACACGGAAATATTCCCCTCCTGAAAAGGACGACACTGTAGGCGCGGTTTGAGACGAGTACCGGCACACACAAAGTCGAGTGGTGAATCGGAATAGAAAATTATAAAAATAATACACAAGATTAGAGGAAAAAGACACAGATAATTCAGCGAAGCAAATCAACGCAGGACAATAGAAACTATAGAAAAAAGGCATAAATTCTTTAGTGTAAGTAACGTTATGCAAAACCTTTAAGATATAAGAGACTAAGAATCGTGGGATAATTAAAAAAAAATCAATGCACAAGTTTCGATAACAATCAACACAAGCGATTCTTAACAATAATTACAATGTAATATTCGTGAATATTAGAAGCGCGTTCCACGGATCCTTGTTAGATTCCCCAGGGTCGCCGAGATTATCACACTAAGGTATTTTATTTCTAATTAACAAATTTAAATAAATATAATGTCCAAATAGTAGGCACGGAATCTTTTCCTTACTGGCGTTGCGCGATCTTCTCCTAGGACTTAACCGGGACTATCGCGAAGATTGAAAAGATTTCGTCCTGTACGACGAGACGTTTATCGTGAATGGTATGAGACAATTTCGGTACGACTAATTACACTTTAAGACGGGCCAAGACGGCTACCTAATCAAGACCGAGGCTCGAGGGAAGTTCTTCGGGACTCGGGACCAGCCCTAGCTCCATTTTCCTCGCCGGGTCTTAGGCCAATCGTCAACACAGAAGGACCTGCCAATCGTTGGTTCTCGTGCTAAATTTCTAAGCATGTCGCTGGAGTCAAATTTCTTCGGAATGATTTCATCGGAACGTCATATCACCCTACCCCGCGAGAAGGACGCGAAACGAAATGGTGTATTCGGCCGCAGCTTTCCCGTGGTTGGTACAATTCGATACGTAGAAGGACGATCCACCTTGTTAATCCTTAAAATTAGTCCACGCAACCTGTTTGCGGGACTCTGAAGTCCTTGCGTCGTGTCGACTCGTTGCCGTAACTAGGGTTGCTACGATTTGATGACCATAGGTGATCCTCGTCCGGACGTCTGTCAGGACGACTAGGTCACGCGGGGGGGTTATGACTCCCCTACCGGGGTAGCTTCCGGAGCTCCTTGTCCTCTTCGGTACTGTCGACGTTCCGTTCCCGGGATGTCGGTACCGGCGATTGTCTTCTACTGAGCTAACTTCCTACGATGGAGGGAGGTGCCTGGTGTTGTGGTGGAGCTCCAGTCTCATTCGCGGGGCCGGTGGCGGCTTCCTCCTGATGAAGCTGAGGTTGCTGTACTGTCCACTATGTGGCTCCTCGATGTTCCCTCGGTGTGATGATGATGGTGGCCGGATATATAACGCATGAAATAATCGTACGGAATGAAAAAAATAATTAGGCTAATATTTCTATATTTCAATTTCGGACTCTGGAGTTCTTGGCCGATACTTTTCAGAATTTCTCGAGGGACGGTAGTTCGCGATTGAAACAAGCTAGTTCTTAAATCGGGATTTTGTGTCGCGATATTTTAACCTCAGAAGCCATATGTGTATGTATATAATATATATACTGATGGAAATTCTTGTTGCTTATATGAGGATGCGAAACGACCGGAACGCCGCCTCGCTCATCATCGTATCATTAATGATTAATCAGTTAGCCTAGCCAAGTGCTGCGCGTTTAATCGAATCGATGGTCATTGATCCAATTCTGACTCTATAATGAAGATTAATTACCAGTGAAATCGTCTTCCTATCTCCTAACCTAACCTAACCTATCTCTAATCATATCTTCCTATACCACTGCATGTGCCTCTGTCTGCCGGTCTCAAGAGCCATTCCACATTCCTCAATGACATTCGACCCGGATAAACCGTGTTTCCCAAGTTCCCGTAATTCCTTCAGTGAATCTCCTTTCCCCGTCTCTCATCCCGCTCTACGATTTCAACCCTCAGCCAGTCCCTAAACTTGGTCTATTCCAAGTCGTAGCTACGATTCTATCCTTTATAGTCAGCGATCTCACCAGCTACAGCTACATAGGCTGGCAACCGCTCACAGTTTTCTTGACGGTTTCCCCCTTGCCGATTTGTAAAAAGAAATTCCTGAATCTTGTTCCTGTGGGTTCTTCCGCTTCGAAACTGTCTAACCCTAACCTAATCTAAACCAGCGGTCAGGTTAGAGCGATAACGAAGGATTTGGGTTTCTCGCTGTTTGCACACGGATACCCTTCTAACGGGTTGGCTTAGTTTCTCTCGCAAGTATTTAACCGGTAGCCATTGTCATATCGGTTCCTCGTTATATCTACTGGTTTATTCCAGTCCAGCTGTCAGATTAGGTATTCTGACAGTGGGTGCTAGCAACAGCGGTCCTTCACTATTTGTACATTCCCACTGTCAACCGAACCTTCGGTATTCAAGAACGGCGGCTATTCTCGTTTGAACGTTTACGATATCTAAACTCGGCCGTCACTCGGGGTCCTGTCAATAGAACTGCTTCCTCGAGAAAGTTTCACCTTCTCCAATTCTAACTTTCCAAGGGAAGTTTCGTATACTGCCTCATGCGTCAGTAACTATACCGTAGCAGGTATATAGCGTCTGAATCGGCCCATAGGAATATTTCACTCCTCTGATCCTTTACTCTTGGGCTATTCTTTTTCTCTCGAGTCTCTCCTTCCTGGCATTCCCTTCACTCGCTCCTTCGTTCCTGCCCTCTTATATTCCCCAAAGTGTAAATTTTAAAGCGAACAGTTAGTCACCCGTGTGAACTCAGTCTCGTTATCATCTTGATGATAGTTCTTGCCGCTGGTCATTTACATTCTTACTATTCTAGCTACCGGCTGCTGGATGACAGTGCACAGAGTAACTGGAATAACGTGCTCGACACGTACTCTCTACTCTTCCTTTATTTCTCTCTTTCTTTTTATTTCTGTCTGGCCAAGTGTAATTATTCAGATTAATTGTTTAATTGCAAAATTTTTATCGGACGAAATTCGTAACGATACTATAGCTACGACATCCTTACCACATGCGCTACCCCATTTTCCTGGTCACTTCCGTTGAGAAGCGCGAGAAGCTCGATGATTAAATTCCATAAATTCCGTCCGCCACTTAGCAATTACGCTCGTCACTCTATGTATTTCTGATACTCGATTAGCGAGGCGATATTTATGGAAAAATTGACGTTTCATGAGAAGCACGTAGGGGGAAGGTTGTTATGATGGCGATAGTGACGTTGATGATAGGGGAGGGATCGTCCAGGTCGCTATATGCACCTACATGAAAATAGAGGGTGGTGGTTCGGTTGCATGAATATTCAGTGCACATCGATGCAACCCCTAGAATCTGAAGTGTGCATGCGTCCCATGAACCGAGTGACATTGCTTTTCTTCTCGATGCATACACAGTTTACGTTCTATACAAAGATCCTTTTTTTTATCATCCATCGCCATGTTCCTTCCAACACCTTTTTTCTCGTTTGTTCGTCTACGGCCAATAGGTTATATCGATATAATTTTATGGAGTCAATAAAATAGGTAAGAGACAAAGATGCTTATGGATCGATAAACGTGGAGCAGCGAAGTTAATATCTGCGAAAAATAAAGGTATATAAGTTATCTCTAAATTTAGTACAGTACGGCATATCGGATTCTCAAAATTCCAATATTCTCATATTATCGGATCACCCCGTATAGCAGCGAGTATTTCGATCCTCGAAATTTGCAAGTGTTTTGATCGTACCTTCGCCGCACGGCGGACTTGACGGCATAGTTTATGAATTGCATCGTAATCGCGTTAACATTCCATAGCGTGTACGTTCAGCATCGCAACCGCAGCTATCTCAATTCCTATCGCGATGCCTTTAGTACGAGGAACGACGACCCCAACCAAACCTAAGCGATTATTCACGGTGTTACCTATATATGTATACCGTACGCGACCGCGAAGACTCCTTTTATTTGCCACAGTACTTTCTCTTCACTTTTTTACTTACTGCAAGTTCTCCTTTCATCTATCAGCGAATTCCGATAATCGAATCGACACTCCAGAATGATTCCCTTTTCGAACCGCTGCATACGTAGATACATAATGGACCCATTGGAACACGTGCGCACGTGCACACGTGCACACGTTCGTGCTTACGGCTGGTAGGAGTAGTCGGAAAGTTTATCCCAATGGAGAGATTGATCGATTCCCATTACCAGCGATATCCGAATCGATGTTTGGGGAAAACGTGCCATTTCTCTTAGTGTGGATTCTAGAAATTCCTCCTTTTTTTTTCTTCCTACTTCTATTCATTTTCTATATTCCAGCCCTTTTCATACCACCAAAGCGACCTCCTCCCTATCCCTAACTACCCTATAGATGAACTCCAGGTTCTGCGTTTTCTATTACCGATCCCCTCGATCTTCAGCCATGTTTAGGTGCTCTCCTGCTCTCTGGCGTGAATACCGGTAGCCCACATTGTTAAATACAGCTGCGTGCCTCGAGTGCTCGGGCCGACGTCGAGGTCTTCTAGCATCTGTGTGACGTGGGTTTCTATTCCCTTCCCGTTCTCTATCCCTGACAATTTGTCCCTTTCTCTGTCATTATGCGAGAGCGGCGCAGTTTCAGCCAGGAGTCTCTCTTTTATGGAGAGAGCCTCAGGTAAACTGATCGCCACCTTGAAAGCGGCTTGACGCGCATGAAACATGGAATAGAGGCACCCATCGTCATCTACGATATCGCATGGGTCCTTTAAGTCGGGAGGATTTTTTCGCTCCTGCTACTTTGGTTCCCAGATCATATATTGCTACTCCAGAGCATCTTGCGTATAAGGGATACTCGCAAGTTATTCCCTGGAAAATTTCATTGCTCCATTCCCTGATCTCGACCCTCCCAGACCTAAAAGGTAAAACGCCATCAAATCGGTGACTCGATCCTGGTCGAGATTGACAATCTCACTCACGGAACTGCACGGCGATTACATTTTCTTGGAGGCTTCTGAAGGGACCGACGTACTAGATTCAAGGACACCTCTGAGGTGTGGTGTACCGTTCGCCGGATATCTCGATAAGGGATGATTCTTTGCCTAAGGGCGAAGGGAGAGTATTTCCAAGATCCTGGCATCGGACTATCCCACTGCAGAGAAATAAGAAAGATGAATCGGGCTCAGAAAAGAAGTAGGCGAGGAAGATGAAACGAAGGGATAGAGAATATACGAGAGAGAGAGAGAGAGAGAGAGAGAGAGAGAGAGAGAGAGAGAGAGAGAGAGAGAGAGTGTGTGTGTGTGTGTATGTGAAGATAAATTGAACTTTCTCGGATTCGGCTACCGGTGAATGTGACGAGCGAATCGAACGCGATATTTTAGCGGATTTCGACGGTGGAGATGAATCAGCCCCCAGGGTGTCCTCATCGCCGATACAAGACGATTCTGCAAGACACGCGTTATGGGCGACATTCCATATTTATACTTACACATGTATACACACATTAAACACTTACCAACTAAAAACCATCTAATATCGATTGACTCTCAAGCATATTTCGAAACGGTTCTTTCACCTTTGAAATTCTTGAACATTCTTTTGTTCTTTTTTTTTTTTTGAGAATGAGGCTATTCAAACGATTCTGTCGCTGCGTGAGTTGGCACCTTAACGAACAATTATCTATCTACCTTTAAGTTCTCAACTAACAGCAATAAAGTAACTGGGCTGTCGGTGTTATCCATTATCTCTAGAACAATGTTACACCTACCTCTATCCATGTTCCAGTGCCATTATCTGCATACACTGTATGTACATACAAGATACCGATAGTACGATGCTTATAGACAATGCATCACTCTCAGAAAAATCTGAGGTTATCCATTATCCACAGGCAGAAACTCTATGAAGTTAGTAATATCCAATACGCAGTTCGTAACGTCAGTGCACGATCGTAATTTATTGTTCACATGAGAACGAGAGTGTACACGCAATTACCAGCACGCGAACACATATCTCATGCAGGTTACAGGGATTGCACTGGTATAGCGTAGAGATATAGCTAGCTATTCGTGACGCCATGTGTGTCATATGTGTCATGAATGTATGACCGTGTATGGCTGTCGGGTACAGTGGAGAGGTGATTAGTAGGCGTTATTCGTATGTTTCAGAGCGTGACGGCCCAGAAAGAATGAATTTGTTAGACAATACCGGGCAAATTGTCACGGTAATGACGGCGATTCCCTAGAATAGTGCTTGATTGCCGTTCGCTCGCGTAACTTGTAATTACGCGTCGTTGACACTGACGGGATCGGCTCTACCGGTAGTTTGTGGAAATTGATCGCGATGTAGCAAGAGATTCTCGGTAAAGCTTTTCTTTGCTTTTTCTCTTCATTTGCTGTACTTTACTTAAGTTTGAGGTTAGGCTGCTTTTTGCGATAGTTCAATTTACGCTCTTCTCTTCCGTAACTTTACACTTTTTATTCATTTTTTTTTTTCGTGTCCGGCTAGTTTTTGAAACCGGGAAGCATTATCGATCCGTCAGGTAAAAATAGACTAGAATCTCGAGCATCTGACCCGAACTGACAGAACTGGGCCTGTTCGCATGAACGCGTCAACGCTGTGTTAGACATGGGATGCTTGTAGCGTGGAGAATATGAGAGGAGGGAAAACAAATACAAAAGTATGCTAGAACTGTGTGTCGTGGTACTGGGAGTCTTTGTGCACCTTTTTTTTTTCAAAAGATTTCAAAGACCTGACAGTGGGCGACGTGATGTATCTTTGTGTGCACGGGATGGACTTTGCGCTATTGTTCTTCGGCAATGTCTTTTTTTTCTTGTAATATTTTTGTTGGATTTATACTTTTTTTTTCCGTCGAGTTTTCTCGTTGGTTTTTGTGACGAAGCGACGTGTCCAGCTGTTTCTTGTTGCGAAAAGATACATAATTATTTTCCGGTAATTTCAATTCAACTCGGAATTACCGAATCAACTTTTTTCCCCTTTTACTCTTAGCCGTTGTTCTTATTTTTTTTTGTTTTCTGGACATTTTTACTCGTTCTTCCTTGTCTTTATATTCTCTGCCCCGTACCTAGCAATTAAGCGGAATTGATATATTTGTGGACGCAATTATTGTGAGATTTATTATTCGTTCATTACGACTCAATCCATTTGCGCAATTAGATTCGTTAGCGGTTATTGTCCCTGCCTGCAGCGACGAAATTGGTTTGGGATTAATGAAAAAAAATATATAAATGAATGAAAATCAAAGGGGAAAAAAAGGGAGAGAAAGAGCAAAAAAGATGAGCGCCGAGGGAGGATATCGCTCCCGTTCACATAGACGGTTTACGAGTTCAATATGGTTTTTTTGATATTTTCCAAATAAATGCAATCCTTAAAAAATCACACGTATACGTTTCCATAAAATTATGTAAATATACGCTGAAGTAAACTAATAAAATATAATTCAGTGCAAATGCATGCATACTTTATGGGAAAAATTCTATCTACAGTCATGCGTGGCTTGCTATAGTGACGTCATTGTTTTCGATCTAACAGAAAAATCACATCGAACTCATGGATCGACTATCGGTAAGTACGGATATAGTAAAAAGTGACTGAAAAGGGGCTGCTGCGTTAATTCGCAAGCTTATCGGAATGTGGCAGAATAATTCGCAGATTACCGTTGGGCGTGTCGCTCCAATATACAATATTCCCTTATACGTGAACATTCACATATATACGTATATAGACCCTCTTCGTGTTTCGTCGCATTGCGTGTCACTAATAACTCCAACGAGCCAAGTGAAATCCTACCCATTTCATCGGCACGCATAACACCAAACCGTATAACTACAGACCGGACGCATTTATTTTCGATTCTCGTTTCACAGAAATGAACTTACTTGTCCCACCTTTTTCCCATTTCGCTTCCTTCTTTTCACCCTCCTCGTCCTATCGTTCTATAATACCCTAGCGGCTCTTGAATTCTCTGCCCTTCCCTCCGGTTACATCACGTAGATGTATTTTGCTCTTATCCAAAGTGACAAAAGCAAAGCTTTTCGGGGGTGGGGGGTACATGGTAATTTGGTAAACAGGCTGTCGATTGGATCCAGGTGATCGAGAAGTGGCAGCTGTGTCCCATAGAGTATACAGAGACAGGGGGTTGAATTCGATACATTTGTAGGGGTAGGTTGGCTGATTTTAACAGGCGAAGGTAAATCTAGGAAGTGCACGTTAAATAATGAAATCGTATACCATAGAGTGGTGCGATCCCTTGGGACAACCACGGGCGTCCTTATCCATCTTCTCTGGTTTGCCTTTAAAGAATTCTCGGACTTTGTCATCCTCGAGCTTCGATAAGTTCGGCGACAGAAATAGGGATAGAATCGAGAGACTGCTAGCTGTAGAGAGGTGGGAATCGAAGTGTTAGTGGGCTAACGAGCGTTTGGTTATTTGAAAGGCAATTCGCGTGACCGATTAAACAATGTGTGGCTTGGCGAGGCTCGGTCAGGTAACTACAGGTCATACACTTTACCCCCTTCGTACCTCATCACATGGTCCATACCGTTCCCCACCCACTAGCCCTCCCCGGAATCGGACTACCTCGCCCTGTCCAATTCGAATCAAACCAAATCGAACCGCAAATTTGATTATGTCAGACACGCATTCATCTCATCATACTGTACAGTTCGGATCTTCATTCTCTCTCTCTCTCTCCCTTCCCCTTTCATTCTCTGCTTCCACGATTCTACTTTCATCTCCTATCCTACGTAGCTTCCGCTTTCATTTCTGCTTCCGCCGCTTTCTATTTCTATTTTACTCGATTTTCAACTTCGGGTTTTTCCGTCGGCATTCGTGCCCGGTGAATTCGTCGAGGTCGTCGCCCACATTTGACTCGGAGGTTAAACTTGTCGGTTGCCCTTGTCACGGACTTGCATTATGCACTCGGCCGTAGCACCTGAGCTCGCCACTTACATTGCTCTCGCCAATTCAGTCTCCTTTGTCCTTTCTCACTCTTGCACTGGTACTCTCTCCCATCTTCCGTTTCTCTTCCCCACAGCAATACAAAAGTCTCCCTCTCTTTTTATCCTCTGAATTTCAGTTAATCCCCACTGAGTCCTTCTCTCTCCTCCTTTCTCTCGTCTGCGTCTTCGCTCCGGTTCTCCGTCTCTCACTGATTCATTCGAACTCCCTTTTTCGTGCGGCTGAACGAGAGCAGAGCGCGTAAACATCGCAATGACGCGATTAATCGGCTAATTAATAGAGCGATTAACGGCGCAAATAAATTCACCGTGTGTACTCGATGGCGACGCCGACGCCGACGCCGACGCAGAGAGTCGGTCCAATTAGCCAATTCTACCGGGGAATTGGGACGTGGCTCGAGCACTATTGGTATATGTTTGCTGGTGTGCCTTTTCTATGGGAAAAAAAAGAGTAAAAAATGGTGAAAAAAGCCGACCTTAGGGGTAAGCGACGCAGAAGGGGCAGATCCGAAGACCGAGAGACAACGACAAAAGGCAGCCACGAGTAGTGACAAGGGTTGCAAGAGACTAGACGAAACAAAGTAGAAAGAGAAGCTTACGAAAAAGGGAAATGAGCCTGACTTTTCGAAGGGCACTAAACAGAGAGAAAAAGATAATGGGTCAAATCCCTCCAGGCAAGGATTTAGGTACTGAAAAAGCTTAACCGGAGGTTCCGGCTGACCGCAAATGCAATTAGTAACTAGAGGAGAGGCGTAACTAGAGCTATACTAGATAAATAGATAGTGCGATTCTCCGGTTAAATTGTGACGCGGTAGGACGAGACGTCATTATGTACTTCTTAGGGACTAGAACATATATACATATATGGTAGAGGAAGTAAGGTATCTCAATCAATATGAACTAACTCTCGGCAGAAGAGGGACCGCCCTTTTCATGCCTGTAAACTCATTTCGTATTAACAGTCTAGAAATCAAACGAGTTACCCTTTTGCTAAAGGGTAACGAGCGAGCTTACGACTGGAGGCATAAATGCATGCATTAATCGGTTTATACGTGACGCCCTTGCATTTCCATGCAGCCCTCCTATAAGCGGCCCCTTCTCCTCGAACTTCCACAGGCCATAGGTATACTGCACTGCATCCACAAATAAGAGAAGGAATGAGAGTCATAGAGAAGGAGAGAACTCTCGACTTCTATTTTTAGTGAGATTCGTGTCTGGTTACTGTCTCGTGCGCTACCGAGAAAGTTTGAACACGCTAGAGAAGCACGCAGGGACACGCGCCTTACGGAACCAGCAAAAGCAGCAATGTGTGTTGCGCGCTCTTCACTTGGGAGTGGGAGGAAAATGGCATGTTGGCCAGAGAGTTGTGTAGAGGAGAGAGAGAGAGAAGCGAAAGGGCCAAGAAGGAGGGAGACAGGCTAGTAGGTGAACATACGAAACGGACAGATACACAGCGCCAGACCCCACGCCTACATGCCCGTTAGAAAAGGGAAAAAAAAAATTAGGACCCTACGGTATATTTTGACCGGAATGAATCGGTCCGTTTAGTTCCGGACAATCGAGTGGCTTTTTTTAAAAGAGAAAAAAAGAGAGATAAATGTCTCGTCAATTGTCAATTTTCTAGCAGCGACAAATTCAAGGGAAAGTTTGTTCCCTTCTGGACATTTGGATTATGTACTGACTCTCTCTCAACTTCCTTCCTCCTCGTCGCATGGATGTTTTGGTCATTGTTTGGCAGGACGTTCCTTTGTTTGTCGACGGCCAGCCACTACTAGTTGCTAGTTGGACCGAAGAGAAAATCAGGCTTTGGCGAGTTTTGTTTACTTTAGTGAGCAGCCAAATGCAATTATGTGGCCGGAGAGGAGTGAAGGATCCGACATTCTTTTCTTTGGAAAAGAAACCGACCAGTCTTTTTTTTTCTTTCTTTTTTTTCACTTTTTCGTCTCGTTTTTCTCTCTCTATCTCTCTCTCACTCACCTTTCCTCGCTTTTGGCTTCCTAAAGTCAGGACATTTTCACGCGTCCTCGGGCAAGTCGAACATACGTTAGACGACGCTTCCTCACGTGTATCCGAGCACGAGCTAGACGCCATAAAGCCCGACACTATATTTCAGTCGGCTTCAATTGTTTTCACAAGTCACTCAAACGCGCACGTGTTTGGACTCAGCATCCGCGCTCAGCCCGACGCGCTTATTCACTTCGAATTTCGCCCGTGAACCGACTTCAAAAGAAGTCCGCTTATTCCTACCGGTTCTTTTCTCAATCTTAATCTTTCCCTTGGTACGGCAGCCCCTAACCATTTGTACATTCAATCGCATTGTGCGGCTCCGACGGGTTCGTTTGGTTTTCCAATGCCGTCCAGTGCGCCGAGGAAAAGAATTCCAATCCATATCCAGAAATTTTAACAGCCGAGTGCTAGGTTCAAATGGTACCTTGTAAAAGTTCACGGAGAACGATTTCTTATCGTTTAGCAAGCAGTCAGTCGAATGAGATTCTTGAATTGAATCTGATGAAATTATCCCCCCCCCCCCCCGCCGGACAAATAGTTGCTCAATCACATTATTCCGGGTTCATTAATTAATGGCGATCGGACCACTACGACTCGAGTGGCCCACTCGAACAAAATTTAAGGCTTGATACCGTCCTCATACACCTGCAACCTATACTAGCCACTGTAGTGAAAACGGCCTACATGCTTCACCAGCAATTAACGTTAGATTTATAAAATATACAGCGGAAACGCCTCTAAGGTAAAAGATCCTCCGGGTACGTGTGTATAGGGTGTCTACAAAAAATACGAAGCTGCCAGAAGTGTCAAGCTGTAGGTAGGCACCTTCATAGACTGCGTGCTGCAAGTTACGCCAGGATGTATGATGTAGGATGATAACCTCAGAAAGGCAGGACGTGCCAGAGCGGTTGGGCGCCGACACGGGTGCACCAAGAAATAGAAGAAGAGCGCAGTGTGCAAGCATTCAATTTCTACGTGCGCCACGGCCTGTTCGTGTGGCTATGTGTAACATGCCAGGCGAACGTATGAACACACAGAGGCAAAAACGCCGTATGTCAGGGGGATTAACTGCGGCACAAATCATCGGAGGCAGTTTGTAACCAACTAGCGTCGCGAGGACTCGGGCATTTTCTAGCGGCTCTAACCGACGTAGGCATCCTCCAGGGTGGTAAGCTCGCGTTTATTTCACGTGTTCTCTTCCTTTTTTTATCCCACTCTCTCTTCTACACACGAAGGGACGAGACGGATAAGAGATAAAGTGCACGTGCAGATAGGCGAAGGGGGGTACACGGGAGAAAGAGCATGAAAAGTAAGGAAAGAAAATTCAAACTTGGCGCGCTTTAATTTTCTTGCCCTCTTCAAGTTATGCCACGTTACCCGTTTTCATGGCCCGCGAAGATGAAAAATCATTTCGATCTCGTATAGATCCTACTGGTTGCGGCTAGAGCGCGCATTGCAAACTGTTGCTCCCATAAGAACGTTATACATGGCTGGGTTAGGCAGCCTCGAGATAAATGTCGGATTGGCTTGGTAACGGGATGCAGTGCATGGATAGCAGGGATGCTGCGGGATTAGTTACGACGGGGAATTCCCTACCGTTACAGCCTCTACAAATTATCGTGGTTTGTTTTTCGACTTCTGGGGACTTCTTAACTTAAGACGAAAACTACGGGATAGATTTACTATTTCGTTACAAGCATATTATATTGTATACGGCCGCGTTATAAGTTGGTGAGAAAGTTCACGTACGTGTATGTGATCATCGATTCATAATATACAGGAGAAATCGTGGATGGACTATAGCTGCAATATTTCAAATTGATCTATAGTACATGGAGAAAAAGTTCACCCAAAGAACTTCAGTCTCTACGTACATACTTGTATACTTAGCCAGAAGTATATGGGGAAGCTTCATTATACATACTATATATATATATCAATATAAACAGAAATTCGTCCTTTCCACGTTTTTAGAGAATATTCTCTTCCTTTCTACGACATCAATTACGTATAAATAGAGAATTAATTACGGAATTAAATTTCTACTTTATTTTCTCGCGACAACGCACATGGTGTGAGTAGGGGCCAATCGTACATTCACATGCTCCGAAAGGAGTCCCCTCGCGAGCTATGTTGTCGTCCTCCTGCCTTTGCGCACTCGGTTTTATTATTAGCCGAATGTTTATACAGCGTTCTCGTGCGCGGCCGCGACGCGGTTTAACTTGCGATGCACTGAATCACGAGCCGCGAGTGCATATACCTACCTAACCTAAGCTCAGCAGCGCAGTTATGAATGTTATTCTTGCCGATGGTGATGGCGACTTTGACGAGCGTAATAGTGTCTATGCGGGTCGTGCCTCCGGGTAAGAATCCTACCCGCAGGAGCCGAGCGTGAGGATTCGACTAATCCCCTTTGCGACCCTCCGAACTTTCTACCCTCTCGTTACCAAATCAAAGAATATTTACGAGCTCCAGGAAATAGCTTCGCCCAGTGCGGCACTTGGACACCTTGGCAGAAAAGCTCACGATGCAGATGACACTGTGCAGTTTAATTGGCAGCTCAATAAAAATTCTGATGTACAGAAACAAGGATGGTTGGTTTGTCTACCATGGTGGCTGAGCCGAAGAACTCTTACCCTCGCGTTAGGACGACTGTCTACCTATTCATTTTTCAACGCGGCGAGATCCGATTTATCCTAGGCTGACTATCTCTTTTTCTTTTTCACCTCGCAATCCAGCAAATCGGGGCGACTTCGTCATCGTCATCCGTAACGGTGAAACTTTTTTTTACCACGGGAACAGGGTGCGTCTGAGTGGGCTTGGAAGGAGGAAAAGGTGCAGGGATAGTTCTCGTCTGCGCGTGAGACCTTCTCGTTTTTCACGACGTCGTCGCCATCCGGGACACCCCTCGAGGAAGCCTAACACTTCCGCTCCCTATTCCCATTCCACGTAGTAATTTCGTTAACGATCTTAAAACCTGTAATAAGTGCTATTTTACGGGACGATACGAATAGTGTGTCGAAAACAATAATAAAACTTTAGACACCCCCCATACGTACTCGCAGGCGCACCTAATGCACGTGTACCGAACGATTACAATTCCAGTGAAATGTGACATCCTGTACAGTGGAATATGAGGGTGTCCGTCCAGAGGTTGGTTAGGGTTCAGGGGCTACACCCGAGGGCAAGGGGTGGACAGGGTGAAGGGAGAGCTGCATACTTAACTCTGATTGCGAATGCGTATTAGATGTAGTCTCGGGAGGATTTCGAAACGCAGTGCAACACGTACACTTACCACGAACGTATGTGAGCTTTTCGTGTCCAGGCGGCGCCTGTATCTCCTCCGTTTCAGTCCTTGTTCACTGAGTCTCTATCTCATTTACTCATTTGCTCGCTCGCTCCCTCTCGCTGATTCTCTTCTGTCCTCAGTTTCTCCCATGGCTTGGGCCTAGGTGCTCTCCACACAGATGCCAATGTAACGCTATCTCCTACTATCGGTGCATCCTCACTGGCGTCATCGGTATCTTCAACATGTACAACCTTCTATAGTATATGCACTCAGATATTTAGGCTAGTTAGCAAGGTAGATAGGTAGATAGATAGCCAGGCTACCTGACTGGATAGACTGAATAGGTTCGCAGGGGTTGCTTAAACTGAACAACGTTGCCGTTTCCTGTGCATGGATCAGGCCGTGTTTTGTATACGACGGATACGATACGCGAGTGGCATGTTGCGCATGTATCGTCAACGTGGGAAAATATTTTGACCCCCGAAGAGCAATATAGGAAGCGGTGGGCTTGCAAGCCCTCGGGGAACATAAATCACTTGGCTGTTTTTCGAAGCTTTAATGCATTTAACGCAAATTACTGCCGGCTTTCGTTCTGTCCCTTTTATTTATCTCCCTGTCCTGCTGCTCCTCTTACGCCTGGCACCTCTGTGTACTCCTTATTTTTATTTCCATTCCGCTCCCTTCGTGTGACACACCGTCATATCCTGCCGCCGCCTACTCTTTGTCAGAACGTTTCGTTGCGATTTTCCCACCACAGCGTGCGGCTGCTTTCGTTACCTCACGAATCGTGGGAAATACTAACTACTTATACGCATATTGATCCATCAATACGATTCGTGCCCAGTGTTTAGAAATTGAGGTTCGACCTAGAAATAATAAGAGTTTGACTTGTTGGCATCCGTTAGCTGCTCTTCCTCTCTTGCTGTTCTACTTCTAGTATTCAAGAGAGAGACGACCTTATTGCTTGGACGGTAATAGGTACGTGGACCAATTCGCTAGCACAAAGGACCTACAATGTAATCAGAGTGGGGCGCAAGGATACAGCTTTACGGAACTGGCATTCTTCTTTCTTTCTGTTCCCAACCACAGATCATTTGGATGCATTACCGGATCGTCGAACACTCCGCGGCTGAAAGTACTCAAGTCCGATACTGATTAAAAACGAGTTCGAGGAAGTAACCTCTGGCTCTCTAGCTCTCTACCATATAGTATGTGAACTGTTCGGTCGAGCTAGCCCGTTTCATGAATTAGAGCAAAGCTCTTCCTGGCACGTAAGCACTCCGAAATGCCCTGAGCTCACTCTCACTCCTTATTTTTTACAAGCTTTCATTTCTCTCTCTCTCTCTCCCCCCCCCCCCTCTCTCTCTCTCTTTCTCTTTCTCTTCTCTACTTCTCAGTGCAAAGTAGAAGGCAAGGCGTGCAGAGAAAGTTGAACATGATCCGCGATGGATTCATCCATTGTCTGACGCAAGGAACATCAAGAAATTAAACCTCCTCTCTCTCTTTATTTCCTTCCTTCTCCTTTCCATTCTTCTCTTCCTTCCTTTCTTCCTTCCTTCTTACACATAGAAAACAGTCTCTATGCCCCTTCGCGTGGCTATGTGCAACCCCTGTGCACCCTCGTTCCTCATAGCTTCCGGAAGTCAAACCTTGCGACACTTGCAATTCCCCTTGGCAACCGTGAGGACATGTCTCGCGGCACAGCTGAAGTTGCAACGATAAACCCCCCACAAGCAAGAATCGATATCTGCTGGATGTAGGTTACGGTACTTATTCTTAAAACTTGTACGTATACTATAGTGATTATAGTAGTTAATAACATAATGTTAATCTTATACGAATAATTATGTACCGTGGCTATCTACCGTGATGTTATCTTGCTACTATTTCTCGTTGCAGGTACGTACAAGTCCAAGACGCAGGAGACTTAGAGCCGAGGAAGGTAATCCACATGGGTAAGACGCTCAAACGTTACCAGCCTTGCCAGGATAAAAAATGAATGCCAGGTCCTCCGGGTCAGGTTTTTCCTGTGAAAGCGCCTCCGACTTTCCAGCCCCTAAGCCCAGTGAACGATGTCGGTTTACCTAACCCACGCATCCACGACGACATTACTCTCGATCCCGTCGCTTAACGTGACACTGCTCCCATTTCGGATTCAAATTCGAACTCTCGACCCGACTCTCGTTCATCACACGCCATTGCTTTCTAACAAATGGTAACATGGGAATTTCGGATATTTTATTGGTAGTTGTTAAGCCTGTACTCTTCTTTCCCCTTTTTTTTCCGTTATGTTCTACTTCGTCATTTTATGGAAAAAAAAAAGATTGGTCAACCCTGATAACGTTCGTTAATATCGCGTGCTCTTTTGAGTTCTGATCTGGCACTCTGTGTATCAGATAGCTTTATTGTTATAGCATTTCCTTTATTTTCATAGAGCTTTAACATTTTTTGTTCTTTCTTCAAAACCCAAGTATTAGCTTGCCTTTTGTACCGAGAATGCAGCTTTACGTGACAATATGCCTAAAGCTCGTGTCCCAAATGGGCACGTTCGTAAAATCGATTATAGTCCTTCGGTAATGTTCAGAATGACGTCAGCGGATGGCGCGGTGTTCGGAATCCATATGAACAATGGAATCCGCAGGCATTAATTTCCCCCCTCTCCTCCCTTCCATGAATTGGCTGCTCTTCCACCATTTTCCAAAGCTAATTGTCTCCGATTCTCATTTGACAGATCGAATCGGTAGTTACCTGCTGTCTCTTATTCCCTTTAAATCGTTACATATAGTCTGTCCCCAGATGAATCCGCATTCGTGCACAGGGCATAGTAAACGGAAAACTCGTATCATTCACCAGCGTTTCCTTTGACATCGAAAATGAATGCCTACGTATATATACGTATAGGCCTGCTCTCGTTTGATCTGCTGAATTTTTTGGGAATTTCACCCAATAACGATATTGCAGTGGTCACTGAATTTCATTGAAAGATAAAGAGAACCAGACTCCCGCTGGTATATACGCGCGGGTACGCATGCACATACGTTAGACATACCTATCTAGCTATCCAGGATATACAGTACCGAATAGTCCTAGCGAGAGGGAAAGTGAATAGAATGTAGATATACATCTGCCCCGAGATATCGCGGATACAAGAAACCCGGATAGAAGGAAAACCCGTGGACGTTACTCAATAAAGAAATGGAGTCTGGTCTGTGCACGCGAGTCAACGGAATTCACTGTTGTAGGTAATGCAAAAAATCACGAATAAAAATTACAGTAGGTCGCTTAAAGGCATTGAACTAGGGAATGCGACGGGCACGTCGTTCTTCTTAAAATAGCATTTGCCTCTTAACCATGAATTCCCTTGTACTATTCCTAGTGACGATCTTCATTCACAAAACGTCTTGCGTCTTTGTCGTCTTAATTTAGTCACAGTCTCGGCAACTGGATAGACAATCAGAATGGTATGGTTAGCGGATTCACGGTGTACATACCTAGAGAGAGAGAGAGAGTGACAGGGATAAAACTGAACTCAAGTCGAGTCAAGTCAAGTCCGGGAGGGCTGCTGCTAGGAGGGATTATACCGGGGATTATACCATATATGCTACTGTTGCCAGAGGGGAGGCGTGCGAGGGCAGGGCGTAATGGAGGATGGAAGGGGACGAGAGGACGGAGGAGGAACTAGAGAAGAAAAGCTCTGAGGATTTATCACTGTCACCCTTTTTTTTTTCTCTCTCTCTCTCTCTCTCTCTCTCTCTCTCTCTCTCGGCCCTTGCTACGGGACGCCACTTAACCAAGACCTGGATAGTCGGCGGTTCGTTTGAGCTCGGACTTCGACTTTTCGGAACAGAGTGGGCTTTCACGAAATACCCAGCATGATGACCGGAGGTCACTACGCTTTCTTTTTTACATTTATTTTCAACTTCTGACCTCGTCATCTGAGTGAAATCCTCTGTAGTTTCTGTATTTAATTGCGTGTGTATGGGATTTTACCGAAAGCAAAGTTCTTTATGAGAAAGCTTCGTCAAGGGATACTTGCATGATGGTTAATAGATACGATCCGACCTATTTGTATAATCTACGTCGCATGTGGAACAGAAAACGATAAAGCAAGACGAAATGCAATTACGTACGAGGCTCCAGCCCGAATTTGAACTCCTGCTCTGTGCCTAATTCTTTTTTTGTATACCCCATGTATTCCCCTGCCACCCTTCCCGCATTCAACCCTTGCCCATTGGCAGTGCACATTGTTCAAGCGATACGTAGCCATCCCTATTGAGACTTCTAGTCGGATACACTCGTTCCTATACTCGTTCTCCCTCTTGCATCCCTTTTAATTCCTCACTCTCTGCATCCCACTCTACGTGCTGTGTGCACAACAGCACGACTTTATCAGAATTTTATTGGCTCGCTACAACCGCTTTCATTACGTTGGATGTAGCTAATTGAGTCTAGCCTCTCATCCCATTACTGGTTCCTTCTTGTTTTTTATCTTTTTTTTTTCGACTGCAGTACAAATATAATTCCCTGGTTATCACGCAACCAAATCCAGCGAACGAGCGTGTGGTGAAATATGACGCAGAAATAAAGAAAATAAATACATCGATTTTCACTCAGCCGTCAGTCACTCGTCACTTTTAATTTTGCTACCGGCATTATGACCAAGTGCCAGTTAAAAAGGAAAAAGTTAAAACTACCTATAATCATTTTGCCTGTTGCTTCTGCAATCCTGAACTCTGGCTATCTCCCACGGGAATGGCACTGGCAATCGGCGAGCGACTGATTCGTCCTTCCAAGATCATAGGACTCGAGTCAATGTATACAGCGAGCTAGAAGAATTATAAAAAGGACGAGTATAAAATAGCAACGGAATAGAATGGTGAGTTTTTAATGAACGATTATAAATTCATCATTGTGAACTAACCCTCAATCACTTTGGGGACGTCTGATATTTACTGGTACGTCCGTAGAGGCTTCCATGTTCCCACATAACCCTGGTACATACCTTTTATCTGCACACGTATGGTTATACATATATATATATGGGTATGCCGTAAATTCTAATGAAGTGATAATGAACTTGCCCAAGCACGTGCTCGGCTCGTCATCCGGATCGCTAAATATTGCAACCGTTCGTTCAGCAGCATCAGCGCTTCCAAGGGGTGGTCCCTACTGTCGATATTTTTACCTCGCCAGGACCCTCAACCCTTCAGAGAGAAACCCCTGTAAATCGAGAGTATCCAGGAGTATCTATCTAGCTGGCTGCGTACCTCTGGGCGCCGCAGCGATTTAACCCCAGACTCATTTCGTCCTCGCGTTTTTTTTCAGCCTCATCTCGTTCCCCGTGCACCGTAGGGTCGCTGATCCCGTCGATGATGTCAAATCGAATTACAGTCGGGGTAATCTGGACTGCCGACGCGGAATAAATAATTCGCGGCTCCCATCCTCATCCCCGTCCTCCCTCTTGCACTGATGAGATATACGTCCTGTTGTATTGGGTTACGCGATGGCGTCGCCATCTGACCGCGAACGAAAAATCTCGCGATTGGAAAAGTTTCATGGTCCCGGACCCTAAGAACTTAAGGAAAAATGGGAGGGAGAGCTCGGCTCGTGGAAAAAAAAAAATCGACCCAGAATTGAACATTTTCCCAGGAGCTTCTAAAGGGGATGAGCACGTTGCATGTATGCTGGATCGTTTTATGGAACACTTTGACATTTTTTCCTGCGATAAGAAATATCGAGGGTAAACGGAGGGTAACGGGAGTGTTTTCTATTTTGTTATTTTTCTCGCGCCTTTCTTTGTCGGGCAAGTGTGCGCGCCTGGAATTTACGAAGGACGATGCCGTGAAATTAATAAGTTATACGAATCTGCGGGTGATCCCTAAGGCCTCCTTGAAAGCCGTCGGTACTGATTTTGCCGAGGGTCATGCATCTCTAGCATCCTTCCTCCAGATTATACCCTTGGCCTCTAGCCGCGTCTTGGTTCAGCGGTACCTACAGGTCTATAGCCAGGGTCTATCATTCTGGCACTTCCAACCTCCATCGATTCTCCTTGGGGGTAGTGGTAAGATTCGCGGTGTACGTAATACTGAATCCCTTGCACGAGCACCGGCAGCAGGACTGGGGCTGGAGGGAAGCCCGAGGGCGAAGGAGTCTGCCTAGTTGTTTATGCAAATCCGTTGGGACTAGGAAGAGACCTCTGTCCTATTGAGGAACTTGTAAGATCTTGCAGGGACGGAGGGATGTAAAAGAAAACTGATAAAGGAGGGAGGAAGTAGGGAAGGACCGAGGGAATGGTAAATTTATCGAATCAGTTTTTCGCAAAAAATTTTACCTCAGCGAGCTATACAATATTACGTATCTTCTTTAAATTAAAAGAAAGAAGCTAGGTCTATGTCTTATGTCTGCCATGGTGTGCACAGGTTGAGGTACTTGGGATGGTCAAAAACTGAAGGATGATGAAGAAGATGATTACGTACTCAGTTATTCAGCCCAAATGCACCACCTGAACATTAATGGTTTTACCATAGGATCAAGCGGGCGCGCTAACGTCAGATGGTGCGTTTGGGTGACTTGGGCTAAGTAACCTGGTATATAATAAGAAGATTAAACTTCCATTATAATCTTCTTAATCGTATCCTTGTTCGATACGTCCGGGTGAATCTAACAGTGACGCTGTTATTGATCAAGCTGCTAATTATGCATGGAAATCGGTATCCGCTTAGTATTAGCCGTAACTTGGGAATTTACAAACTTGACGCCGATAATTCCATTATATATAATAATTGGATTAGACATTATTGTCCCTTGGATGAAAAGAGAGCAGAGCGTTTCATCCCTTTGAACTTTCTTCCCTTTCACTATTGAATACTTTCTTCAACTATCTTTATAAGCTGTTTCTCCTCTTTCTATTCTTTCATAATTTTGCAAAAGTTTTCCCTCTGTCTATCTGGCGGTTGCGTTTGAAGAAAATCCTGCCATTAAGGCATCTAATAACGAGCGCTAATATCGTTTCTCGGAGGATGAGCTTTACCCAGTTAAATAGGGCCTCTACAAGGTACTTGAGAATACGATGACTTGCTGCAGTTTCACTTCGTGGAACCGTTCGTAATCCTGCTAAGGATATCAAGATAGACCTGCTACGCAGAAGATTGTTGCCGTTCTGATTAGAGAAGAAGGCAAATAAATAATATCGCCTCGCGTTACGTCAATAAAAAAGTACAGGTGGCCCCATTCAATGGCGTAGACACTATTGATACTATATATTTTCATTTGACATACAGTAGGTGAGGCACTTACTTTTATGACTTTGAGCAACACGATACGATTCAACAAATGGTCAAAAGTCGTAAAGTTAAGGGTGCCATCCGATATATTGCTTTTCATTTTATTGCTCTTTATCGGCCTTTAACCTGTTAGTCTCTGATAGTAAACGAGGAAAAAAATGTTTGTATAAATTGCCAAAAAGAATATGGGTACGTTTGCTCATGTGATGTGGACAAACATACTGAAGATGGAAAATCACAGGATCAAAAACGCAAGAACTCCAAATTTTTATTTGCATTGAGGAAAAGCCAATTTTCGGATAACAAATTCAAGGACATAATTACACTGTGCAAATGTGATTCACACGATAGCGATCTATGCCATTGACAGTATTAAAACTTACTAGGTAACATGGGTCATTTTATATAAAAAAGGTACGTCGGACAAAATGCTATAATTCTGACAGCGGATTTTTAACCTGGTACCTGAGACCTATAGACCATTTAAATTACCCGCCATTGAACCTAGCAGCGCCGTCTTCATGATAATTTTGAACTAAACCATCGCCGCTACTAATCATTGCTCGTCCGACGTCTCGTCCCTTTCGCCAGCGGACAGCGAAGCTGGCTAGATGTACGCGCAAGGCAATATACAGGTAAATTCACCTCCAAAATATAGGCGCATTGAATAGACAATTCTTTACTCTAATAGCTCTTTTGTTCTATCTTCTTTTTTCACTTGGTACCAGACGACAGGGCATTTTATAGATTTTAATAAAATTGTATCGTCTCATTCGTCCGGCGCGATTATCGGAGGCAACCACGTTCACTCTCGAACAGATCTAATTGTAAGACTAGAACATCACAACCGATATCCTATTTAAGAAACGATTGAGAAGATATCATCTTTAACAGCTCAGGGATCTTTTATACTAATTCAAAGATTTGGTCCATATCACCACGATAATTATATTGGACGATTTTGTCATTTTAAGTATGCATAAGTGTGCATAAATGTGTGTGGTGCGATAAGTGTGTGAAATAGTGACGAACTCTGAAATTTGGTAATCGTCATAATTTAAAATTTGTCACTCGTTGCCTTTTTTTTCATTTAACTATTGCTCTCTTGTAGTGTACATATGTATACGATTTAATATATAAAGCTAACGTTGCAATTTACAAGTTTGTCTTATGTACAATATCCCTGTTTAAATATGATATGTAGCATCGTGTGATGATAGTCGCGTTAATTCAAACATTTAGAATATTTTTACACCGTGTACCATAATTCAATGAGATTCCTGGCTTCCACTTTATATTAGTATAATCCGGCTGTAACATCAAATTTGAATGTTAATACATACGCGCATCTTGCCGGTCGTATGTATAATAGAGGGAAACTGCGCGCATGTGTTGGGCGATAGAGAAAACTTAATATGCAACATTTAAGGAGGTTCGGCTATTTCCTACATATAGTTTTTTCTCTTTTTGCGAATAAACAGTATACCTCCATTCTCAAAAATATTTACTACATATGTCATCTTTTACTTAAGCCGAAGAGCAGAGACGTATATATTTTTTACTTTTCATATTCTGTATTGTCTAAATATAGCTAAAAACAAGGTTGGTCAGTCGTCAATTGGATTTGTTGCAACAGTCGTATTATCCTCAACATGGCTATGAGTAACATGAATGTGCTCAGCTGAGATTACTATAATATCCATGACGGGACAAGATATTTCTTTCCATCAGTAAAGAGATGGCGATAGGCTATAAAATTGGTTACCTTCAATCAATAAAATTCAAAATCCGAAGTCGTGCTCCGACAGTGTAACCACTCAGACAATTCATACTTTCCAAAAGTCGTCTTAAAGACGATTAATAAAACCGCAATTATTTTTTAGGTGCCTAAAAGATGACTGAGATTTATATGCTGTCCAGAAACATTTCGACGTAAGAAATTTTCACTGAATTTAACCCTCCGAGTGTACTCTGGGATTTTTCGCTCTAAAGGCGCGAGCGCATTGAAAGTTTCTAAGCGGTGGTGCCACATTTGCGTTAAAGCTCTGAGCGCTAGCTATATCGGATGAACGTCTTGGTAATAGTCTACAGCTTCCAAATATATCCAATTTTTTTTTCAAACATGATGATCCGGGTGGAAATAATACGAAAAAAAATGTGGGGCCCTTCGGGCCCCAAAGTACACTCCGCGTACTTAAAAAAGAAGCAGTCGAAGGGTTAACACGATATTTTATATTACGACGATTAATTTCTTTGAACATGCAGTTGGTTTTTGATCTGTTACTCTGTACATTGAAACTGCATAACCGGTGTTCTTTTTTGTAACACTCTCGTAGCTTCTAGCAGAAGACTTTTTTTTATAACTTTCGGTTAGCAACAGGATGCGTGTTCGCGACGTGCAACATAGTATCTCGGCTTAACTGGGAGACTGTTTTCGCAATGTCCACAGTTATATTCGCCATGTGGCCAGATCTGATGTATTGCTACTTCTTTTTATACAATAAAACTTATTTTACATAGCTGTAACTACTACGTGTTCATGTTCATCAGACGCTTTTGCCTTGCACGATACAATGATCAATGTGAGGTGGCAAAACGTGCTGTGTAATATGATCATATTTCATGAAAACATTGTGCAGTACCGCAGGGAGCAAAACCGGTCCTTCGAAATGCTATTGTAAATTAATCCTGTTCCACTATAAGCGAAGAGATAATTATTGCTCTGTAGTGCACATTTTAAATTCAGCTACACTTACAGCAATAATTATTACTTGGATAGATTTTTGGCTGTGTACATGCTAACTCGTGCTACGTCCCTCGAAGAGTCTGTTTTACGTGTGTTTCACGGCTTTTATGTGGTAAAGGGAATGGGGTGAATGTTCTCCGAGGTTCACAGGTTTATTTGTGCGCGACTAACCTTGTTCGCTGAAATCTAATGAAATTATGTAAGGGTGATTTCAGGATATTCAGGTTATTCGCTAGAGGGTGAAAGAGGGGAGTTCCCTCTTTCTCAGAGAATCCCACATCCAGCTGCACTAAATCTTCCGCCTACACTATGCTTGTCGGTTTACCCTTCCACTTCCCATGAAGGAAGTTTCCAAAGTTTTTTCGAATTAGCAAAAATTTACGAGACCCAAGTTTTTCTTTCAATCCGACGAGGCTATAGAACCGCAATAGAGAATGAGAAGCAGCAAGACGCTGAGAATGCAAAACCGTCAGTATTTTTCGACCGTCATCCCTCACTCAATTCCAAAAGAAATCAGAGCATCCTGGTGTCGCGATTGGGGGGGTTAACCACCATTATATCGAAAATGACAAATTTGAGAAGCCTCGCCGATAATAGGGCGTTGACACGACAGTGCTTCCATTAAGGATAGCGGGGGGGCGCGAACCGCCCCAATCCAGTGACAACCACCCTCGCACTTATGCGCACTTACTACACGGAAACTCGCCGTCGTATTTCCACCGCGTCTCGCGCACGCACCAGAAGCAGAGTTTGCCTGGAGACTAGGGAAAAAAAGGTAGCACCCCCTGCAGCCATCCAGGCAAATAGGCTGCTAGGCAGGCAGGCAAGCGAGCAAGCACAAGCAAGCATACGAGCAAGGTAGATTGTAGGAGGTTGTGTGTCGGCGGCAGCGAGGCAGTCGGGGGTAGCAGCCACGCATTTGTGCTCACACATCAGCAACCCTAAACGCGTCGCTAAAGTGCCTGGAAGCTCCCCGTGTAGGAGGTAGCTGGTTTAACGCGACTCCGTCCGGGTGCGATATTATTATATTAAGTATGTATTGCTTATGCTACTGCAGGACTGATTAGAGGGATGAAGAAGTGTTGTCTTGGTCTAGCCGGTTCCCATTCTTCATAGGCAGGAGGCTCCTTGGCCAAGAGTAGGTGCAGGAGGATTTTACCGCAGTGACGACGTCGGGTCTCTGCCAACTCTACTCCTGGACATCTTTTGCCTTTCTTTGACACCCATCCCCGAGTTTCTACCCTTTCTCATTGGAAGCCTCTTGTTCTCACTCTTTAGCTTAAAACCCTCCTATTCTTGCGGGATTCCCCCAGCTTCGTGCTCTTCGTACTCGCTGTGCATGGTAAGAGCAGTTCTGGCATTGCTGCTAGGCCAGGATGTACAAATAACTTTGTAATCGCGCAATTATTCAAATACGCATTGCTCGGGGTAGCGTTATCGCATGCGACGATTGCCAATTTAGCGAAGCCAGATGATAAAAGGAGGTCGATGAGGGAGGAGTAAAAGGAAAGGGAATGGAGGAATTAATGAGGAACGGACAAACGATCGGGGTATGAGTCTCTTGTCCAGCGGTGAGCACGTGGTGCAGACACGTGGTAGGTACAGAGGAGCTTGGAATAATGGACGCAGTACTAAGGGCGGTAGGAGTAGCAGAATCCATCGACCAGCAGGAAGAAGTGTCTCTTTTTCGGAATTTCGTTAGGATTTTTCATTGAAAGTCTGCCGCGATCGACGCACAAAGAAAAACGGGGATTTAATCGAAGCGTAACTTTCAGCTCGGGCCATCATCCTTTTACATCGCATCCTCTCTCTATCTCTCTCTTTTGCCATCTCCCTATTCATCCCACAGCACGGTTCTTCTCTATTGGAGAGCAAGTGGGGGAGAGAGAGAGAGAGAGAGAGAGAGAGAGGGGGGGGGAGAGAGAGAGAGAGAGAGAGAGAGGCACTTATGCTGGATTTCCTCTCGGAACTCAGCGTGGTGGGAACGCCCCCTCTTTGTGCGAAAATTAAATTATAATAAAATCATCGATAGAGTCAATCTCTCCTCTGCATCTCTCTCTCTCTC
Organism: Calameuta pygmaea; assembly: GCA_031762395.1. Classification (NCBI taxonomy): domain Eukaryota; kingdom Metazoa; phylum Arthropoda; class Insecta; order Hymenoptera; family Cephidae; genus Calameuta; species Calameuta pygmaea. Next base: position 751,713 of record JASANN010000248.1, read on the forward strand.
TCTCTCTCTCTCTCTCTCTCTCTCTCTCTCTCTCTCTCTCTCTCTCTCTCGATCTCTCTGTCTCTTCCTCTCTCTCTCTCTCTCTCTCGCTCTCTTGCTCTCTCTCTCTCTCGCTCTCTCTCTCTC
>JASANN010000249.1:6420-55968 GCA_031762395.1 Calameuta pygmaea
ACCCCCCACCCCCCTTCCTCTCATCCCTTCTGGCTTAGGTTGAAGCTACAGGAGAGGTTGGGAGTTGCGCGCGATGTTACTGGAGACGACGCTTGGCTCAGGGAATGCGGTTGCGGCGCTGGGCGTCGCGACGTCCCCGAAATCACGATAGACCCGAGACTAGACCTTCACAGCCCGTGGATTCCGGAAGGGATTTTCCGGATATTTCGCGTCACGCGATCTTTCCGGATTTTACTTGGCGTCTTAGTGAGAAAAAGAACGTGTCGGTTACGTACCAAATCCAATATATATATATATATATATATATATTGTATTGAATATATATATACACACACACAAACAAGAGTAATAAATGTCGGGGAAAAGTCGAAGGAAAGAAAATTCCCTAGTGAAAAGGATATACGGGCCCCTTATTCTACACGGTAATCCTTAGCGATTCGGAAAGGTCCCAGAAGTCCCGTATTAACTTAACCGAGGTTCCTTGGTCTTTTATCGCACCGGCAGGATATCATTTGACCTTTTCCAGATCTCGCGATATATATATATATATATATATATACACACACACACACATACGTGTATATATGGTTATAGTTGGTTCACTCGAGAGAGCAGGATTGTATCAAGTGACAAACGGACTTAGACGACGTAATAAGAGATAAGAGAAGAGGGGCGGGGGGGGGGCGGAAAGAGTCGACGGAAGAGACTAGATAAAAGACTGAAGGAAGAAGAAAGTAGATAATTCGCGGGAAAAAAATTCCCTAGGACGCCCAGGAGCGAACGAGTAAGAGAAGACAGGACGAGGAGAGAAAGAGAGACAAAAGTGCTAAAACGGAATACGGGACACTTATATCCGGATCCAGTAGGTACCAACCTCGATCGCGCAGGTTAACCAAATAGGATTCCCCATATTAACTTAACCGTGATATTCCGAGTCCCTTTATCGTCCCACAGGATATCTCGGTTGGAATATCCAGAATATCCCAGTTCAAAATCGGTTGACGATAGGGATCGGAAAATGCGCTGCCGGTAAGGAGCTTCGATTTGGGCGATAATAATAATATGAGAAATTACGTTTAAGTCGTTCGTGAAAAAGTCGCGAACGTCCATTCGGTCCTAGTTACATTTTAACGGTCCTAGTTTATTTCCATCGTGACGATTATGGGGGAAAACGTCACGTGACCTGTCCGTACAACGAATACGGGAATTTCTTTAAAAGCCTCTGACGTGCGCGCGCAGTGCCTGCTGGCCTGTGAGCTACTAGTTGAGACCGTTTGAAGTGATGCGCTGCCTATGTAAACATACGGGCACATATATAGATATACTTGAATAGGATACGTGAAGCGCACGAGATACAAAGCGACGCCGATGCGTCGTTCGGATGACCTCAAAAATATACGGCTGGACAAATTGATTTGGATGACGTTACATTTTCGTTAATAGTTTCTTTGTTTCGAGGTACTTGATGTACTTTTTTTTTTTTCATCGTCTCGGTTTACAGATAGTCGATCGTGTCTCTGGTATTTTTATTGATCCTGATCGTGGGTGAGACTGCTTAAAAAAAAAAATACCACCACGTCGCGGCTCTTCTATTTTATTTTATTTTTTTTCCTTCTTCGCACTTCTCCAATTTTCCTCCGTCCCGCGCCGGTTCTTTCATTTCGTCGTCTTATCGCTCGCTCGCTCGCTCGCTCGCTGGATGTCGCCCGACGCGAACGTCAACGTCGTCGCCCGACTATTCGTCTTCGGGCCGGTTTTCGCGGCGACGATTTATCAAAAAGATTAAACTGTCACGGCCATTGCCCTGATAATTGCACGGCTAAGAGAATTCTCTTAAGGCCCTCGGACACGCCGGAGACAGCTCGTCTTATTTCGCTGTTGCGTCATCGACTTCCTACGGGAATCAATATATATATATATATATATATATATATAGGGAATTTCGAAAATCATTTTCGATTACCTATTCAGGGGCACGGGGATAGAGATATTTTTAAAAAAAAAAAACAAGAATTATTACGAAAAAACTACGCAAACTCGTGACGGACACTGATCTCTTATTTTTCAAATTCAACAATTTTTCTCTCATCCGTTTTCGCAAATTGCACTCGTTATAATTTCCCTGGACGAAAACAAGCGAAACAGGTTCGAGGACAGTTCCGTACAAAATCTACGATCTAAAGGATCGTAGCCACGTTTGATACGAAAGATATGCAGAATAGCCAAGAGAACAAGAGATCTAAGAGATTCGACCCCTGCCTCTCTGGCAAAAAGCGCGACGACGAATGCGCCGAAAATGGGTTAAAACGTGCTTTAAGAAAAAAAAACCCTCATGAAAAAAATATATATATATATATATTTTCCTCATAATAAATTCAGTCGCACTCCTGTATTGCCTAAGCCCCGTACACACGTGTGGCTCCGCTCATACGTCTCGAGAGCCCAAGGTACCGGCGCACTCAAAATTGGCAATGATGGCCCTTTAAATAATGAGTGGTGTCGTTAACGTTAATGACAATCGGTTCGAGCATTTTGCCAGTCGCGTAAAACCGGGGGGGGGGGGGGTATCGAGTACAGGACAGCAGGGGGGAGGAATGGCGAGAAGTGCGCAGACCCCAAAAGGGGTTGTATTCGCGGGATAATAATGGCGAAGACAGAGGCGAGAGTGAAAGAGACATAGGAGCCACGAATAAGGAACGAAATAAGGGGGGGGGGGGTGTAAATGGTTGAACTATTGCAATGGGACTTAAAAGAGAGGAACAGGCCTGATACGTATAAGGGCTGCCAAGTGCTAAAGGCGCATTTCGCTCGAGCGACCGTCCACGTCCGTGCCGTTAAATATTAACGCCTTTTCCACGACACGTCGTATTACAGTGCTCTGTACTATATATATATATACTGCGTATACGTATGTATCCCTATATGTCCTACACGCACGTATATCGCATACAAGACCCTCATAGAAAGACGGCTTTAACGTCGACGTCGTCGCGCGTCGTAGTCGTCGACCTCGTAATACGAGACGTTATGCAGTTTCATGAGGATGCATCGGCTTACTAATTCTTGCAGTTGCGCACTGGGCGACTGCGCATGTTACGTCAAGGTATTAAAATTACGTGAAGCGCGTTGTCCCCTTTGCGATGTTAATTAACGCGGGGAGGTTGTGGAAAAAAAGTTTTTTTTTTTGGAAAAATTGGATCTCTTTGGTATTATTTCGAAGTATCATTTAACACGTGGACGATCGTACTAGGGACTTTTCTTTTTATCTTTACTCCACCTTCCGTCGCGTCAGGATAAAACTTGGTAAATATTTTTTTTTTTCGAGGGAAACATTATTCCGTGGCTATCGACTCCCCCCCTCCCCCTCCACCTCTCTTTATTTACTTCTTTTGATTAGGATCTAATGGTCGCCGCCACCCCTGGTCTGTGTTTGTTCTCATGACTGCGACACGTCGCCAGGATCTTTGGCCCGGCTCATTATACAACTTTGCTCCTGACGCTCGAGTGGACGTTGATTTGTGCGTTGACGTCAAGAGTTTCTTTTTTTTTTTTTTTTTTTGAGGTCTTGACGTTATCTCAGTCGTATTCATTTATTTTGTCCTTTTCGTAAGTTTTTTTTTTTTCATTACTTTTTATTTATTTTTTTTTCCCCACTATCCGGACGTCGTTCTCGAATTCGATAAGAAGAAATTTACAGAGACGATTATCTCTCACTTGGTTCCCTCGTATTGTTGTTTTCGTTTCACAGTCCAGCATTATTTTGTCTATCGCCAAGATGGCTTATCCGGAACGGGAAAAAGATCTCGGTACGATTTGTTAGGTTTTGAAATAAATAAAATCAAAGTCAAGAAGACTGGTTACAGGGACGCGATAACACTTTTTTTTTGTATCTTTATCAAAATTCCTTTTTCCCTGTCTTTTCGATAAATAATTATTACGTCACTCGAAAAATCGTCTGTGCCACGAATGAAATTCCAGGAACGACACGCAGAGCCCGCGGGTTAATGTCCAAGAGACGTGGACCGTGTTGCCAACGTCGGCGGAGTAAAACAAAAAGCAGCAACTGAATAAAATAAAATTAAAAGAGAGAGAGAGAGAGAGAGAAAAAAAAGAGAGTCGAAACAGAAAGAAAATAAAAGCAGTTATACCGGTTTTGTCGCGGCTCCCACATGCATGCACATACACGAGAGTGCGTCAACGGGCAATTCCTACATGTTGGCAGCAATGCTCTCGGACACTTTTATAGCAGTCAACCTGGCCCATATGGAAACGTGCTTTAATCTTTGATCGTAAAGCACGACAGTCCCTGGAGCGCGCCTAGGGAATATTATATGTATATATATATATTTTTTTTTTTTTCAAATGACCAAACAGAAATTTTACGTGCGTGAAAAAAAAAATTCAGCGAGAAAAAAGAAACTAGCGTATTAATCGTTTGTCGTGAATCCACGTGGGATCCAATTAGCGCGCAGACGAAATTCTGCTTCAAAGATTGATAATACGTTGATCAATCGCAAAGTCCTTTATGCTTTCTTGACATAATAGGGACTTTTTTTTTTAAACATCAAAGTTCCAAATCTACGCACCCGTAAATTTTGTTACAATTTTTTTAAACAAAGGACCCATTTACGCGCACCACCCTGAAAGCACTAATTTCCACGAATTTTCCACCGCCCTTTATTCACACACACACACACACACACACACGCATACCACGGGACACACGCGTACGCGTACGTTGGTACGAGTGCGCATACTATCAGCATGCCAGAGCGAAAATTGTCAGTAAAAAAAAAAGGCGCGTTCGAGATTTGAAAAAAACGTCCAAGAAGAAAAACATTAAGCGTACGAGCAATGCAATTCCCGGAAATCGCATTTAGCAGCCAAGGATGACGTTTGGCAGCGTTAAAAGTTTCGGTCGCAGTTATACGCGAGCGAAACTGGCAATTTAACGTGAAAACATCGTGCAGCCAGAGTAAAATGCATTTTCCCATGGCGCGCAAGTGTAATAAGGATAAAATTTTCCCTGGCACAAAGGAAAACCCGAAGGAGTCTAGATTTTCATCTTCCCCGCGAAAAATCACCGTCTCTCTCCCCCCCCCCCCCAGCAGCAAAAACAAGGACAAAGCAAAATACTCGGAGCAAAGCAATAACGGAATGCAGAACAAAAAATTTATTTATTTTTTTTTCAAAATTTCTCCTACGCAATTTTCAATTTAATTACAAACACCTCGTAAAAGCAAATCAATAATGCAACCTGCACGCAGCAGCTAATCCATACATGATACACGGTCAGCTGAATATACATATAATTATCGCACGTTGTACATGCGTGACCGTGTAAAGTAACGGTAGAATTGGCAAAACACTAAAGTCCCTAGAATACATATAAACCCTATGGTCATACGCGCGTTTTACACACACGTCGTAAATACGTGAAAGTAACTAGCCAGTCATACAGTAACTTTATCCACGTAAGCGTCCCGACGTATAGCCACGTAAGAGTTGTTCAAAGTCTTCTTGATTTACATTTGTTTTTCTTTTCTCTTGCATACTTCGTAAGAAGACCACACGATTCTAGTTTCAAGCAAGATGGCCACGACGATTCTTTGGAGACGCGGTTTCCCGATAGCGTTTGTTTTCCCCAATTTGAATTCCAGGTAGCTCCACTTTATCATAAGACCCACATACATAGAGGAGGTATTAACGTCGGCTACACTAGGTTCGCCGTAACTCCCCAGCGGACGTTCCGGTTTACGCGTATCACGGATACATCATAACGTCAAGAATGCACGGTTATCCGTTATTCCCGGTAGAGATTTCATATCGCGCTTAGTTTATTGTCACATACCATATTTTTTTTTTTTTTTTTTTTTTTTTTACAAGGCATCCGAAGACACTCGCGCATTTCCGTGCCACTCGTGCGAATGTCGCACGTCCTACTGGTATATTTAATGCACTAGATACTTATGTGGTAAAGGTTCACTCACCCTCGTGATCCTAGTGACTTTTTTTCCAGCGCAATCATTATTATTATCCATTTGCTGGCGACACACCATCCCGCCTTTATTCTCCATAGTATCGCTCGTCGCTGCGGGATGATGCAGGTGTTGGGATATACGAGCAACTGTATAACGTTAACCGTATATATATATATATATATATTACTTTGTATATATAAAAAAAAAACCACCACAAATCACGACAAAATATCACTAGAAAGTAACACTAGGCTGGCGACGAGGCCCGATATATTGTCAGGGCGGATGCACAGTGTTCCTTGAGGATCATCGCATCATCGCATACGGCGACGATCTTGATTTCCCCGGGCACGACGTAGCTGGCATAATAATGACAACAGTATCCGTGACCTTATAGAGGTTATGATCGGAGCACATGTGTTTCGTCGAATAATTAATTAACTTTATCGATAATTAAGAATCACAAGCACACACATGGCACTCGCGCGTCATTCGTTTTCATTAAATATATATATATATATATGTGTAAATAAATATATAAGATATATCCTTCGCATGCGAATGTCGTATCTCACTTATCTTACTGGATAATAAAACGTGAACGCGAATCCCACGTCACGCACGTATCCGTTACGACTGTCCACACGGCGCGGCGGCTCGATGGCAACTGACTGTGCCGTCTGTCCAAGGTCTCTCCGTGAGACGCCACGGTGGCGCCTCTCTCGCCGGTTCCTTGTACCAGTTTATGTTCTGTCTCTTTCTCTCTCATTCAGTCCTATATGCGGTATACGGGGATAAATGCTTTCCAGCAGTCCGTAAGATTTCCCCCACTCTCTGCATCCTATTGCATCTGATACCAACCCCCCACTCTCGGTCATTCATCCCCACCAATAGCGTACGGACCAATCGGCATCGAGCACGGACCCCCACCACTCGAGAGTCTCGGACACCCGTAGTACCAAGCGAACCCTACGGTTCCCTAGAAAGGTTCGACGTATTCAGTTGCCGTTATGCCGTAGGGCTGAGCATATCGTGGCTCGTTTCTTATTCTTCTTTCTTCCCTCTCCTTCTTAGGGACACAGCAAGATACATATATCTCCTTTTTACATTTTCACGACGATCTCTCATTCACGTCCTGCGAAGATCCACTCGCGTAGGATTGACGTACTCTGTTCTTCTTTTTGTCGCGATTTCTTTCTCTTCTTCTACCTAGTGTAAAATCGTTTTATTGACTCTCCGTTCCAATATCGTATCGTGGATGTGCATTTCTTTCTTTCTTTTTTTTTTTATTTACACGACGCGAATTACATCGTGACATATTTATTGAAATTAATTGACAATCTTAGAAGGCTCCGCCTGTCTGCCTACTTGACGCGTTACAGGAGGGGGGATCGGAATTTCGAAATAATTTACGTAGGGGAATCGCATCGAAATTGGCACCTGTCAGTGCATAAATTGAGGATTACAGTTGCAGCTGCACGCGGTAGTCGAAAATTGTCCAAAAAATTGATATACGACTTCTTTTTATTTTTAGCATATACTCAACTGTCAGACCTACGTATGCATTTATTATTAATTCGTGCTGTAAGGGTTGGTCGGTGGGGGGGGGGGGGGGGGCGAGGAAGAATAAAAAAAAAGTAAAAAATAATATCAAAATTCCCAGTGCAGTGTACTCTATGTGAAGAGTGCATCGTGTATATATATATACATATATGTATTCACTTGCAGTCAACTACACAGCCATCCCTTAATCCCTTAACTATTTATTATTATTTCTACACCCCAGCCCGCCCCCTTTTATCAAGCCGCTCTTTGTTTTCTTTGACAACGGTTCGTTCAATTTCAAGGCTACCAACCAATTTTACCACACTTTTACCCAGGGTGAAATGACCAATGAATATATATATATATACACATACGTACACTGCCAACGTTTTGACTAACATCACCAGTCCTACCGCCCCCCCCCCTCCCTCCCACCCTCTTTCCAACCGAGCTATTCACCTTTTGACGAAAGTTTACGAAATTACTTTTAACCTCGCCTAAACTAACTTTTAGCCATCCTTTCTTGTAGTACACGTGCAAAACTGCTTCGAAAGGATCCCCCCCTCCCCCCCGCCCTCTACCAGCCCTCAACCGTTTGAATCTCACGGGACGAATGTTTCGCCTAATTTATGAAAGTTCCATTTAGCGCCGCCGAAAAAGGGACCCCAAGAGTCCCGGAATGGCGCGGCATAATACGAATACTTGCCGGGTTGGTAATACTGCGTGAATACTTTGGCACGTCATTAGTATTCCCGCCGAGGAGAGCGAAAGGAATTGGGGTGGCAGGGGGGGGGGGGGGTAAGGACCTAGGGGGTAATGTGGGAGGATGAACCGGAAAGCCGAAGGATCTTTTTTTACAAGTTAAAAATCCCTTCCTGATTTTCTCGTTATTCCAAGGACCAATTAAAAATTGTTTCACTTTTGCCAGGATTAAACCGAAAGAACTTGCTGGGGTCCCTAGTGACTTTTTGTTGTTGTTTTACAACGGTACATCTCGTCGTCGGTGACCACTGAAAATTTCCTAGGTACTTCATTTGCCGCTCAAGTCCCGTCTATGTTTACGTAGTTACGGCCCTGTGTGGATACAAGCTCGGTGGCAGTTCGCTGCACGAGGGCTAGACTCGCTAGGGAAATTATAGGACGGGAAAAGTTACTAGGAAGACAGAAGCAAAGTTTGGATATGAAAAAAAAAATTTTTTTTTTCTTTTTTTAATAATATTACATACCCTTACCATCAATTATTGTTAAGCTCAAACCAACTTCATGCTCGACAATTATCCAAAGGGTACTTGAATCTAGGTGGCTCCACCTACCTATAAAGTTTCACAAAGCTTCGAGCTCGATTTAGTCCGGATTTACGTGCGACCAGTGTCGCTGGCTAATTCCGATAGATCCTCAGAGAAAAAGAAGCTAGATGGCCAGAGAGCCAGAGAGAGAGAGAGAGAGAGAAAAAGATAGGATCGTCCGATTGGTTCAACGTCCGTCTATCCAAGGACATGGTTTAATCTCGTCTCCTAGAGTGATCTCGAGTTTTTATGCGCTACCCGATCCCCGGTTAATTAAGCCACGTGCTCATTATGGAGTTAAATTTGGCAAGGGTCGGATTATTAACTCTTTGCAAAATCCCGTCGTCCTCGGTGATAGGATGAAAAGAAGTTTGAAAAAAATTTTTTTTTACACCACACACATATACCTATCGTATCTCGAGGGAAAAAAATTAATATTTGAAAATTTACTAATGCCCCGCCCCCTTTTTTTTCTCATATCGCGGGGTGGATTCGAAAAGTTTCTGAGGCAGTACATTTGGGGGAGGGGGGGGGGCGAAAATCAAAAATAATTTTTTTTTGTTTAGTCACTCTTTCATCGCACGCTATCGTGTCTCTTTACTATATTTATATGACGGTATCTACTTGTATAAATACATACGTAATATGTCGAGAATGTCTATAGAAATGTATGGAGACAGACGCGTATTTACGTATCAGGGAGAAAATAAAACGAGCTACAAACCCCTTTATAAAGACTATTTCATGTGCGCTCTTGTTTCGTGTATATATGTACTTATGCTGGGGCTTGAAACAGGTATATTGTACATGCTATGCTACGCTATGCTATGCTGATGCTGATGCTGGTGCTATGCTATGTTACACTATACCATATGTATAGACAGTAGTAGTGGTCGGGACTAGGTCCGCCAGAGTCTAGAACACCGATAGAGGATCAAAGGCTTTGGTTATCGGCTCTTTTTCTTTATGGGAACCGGCGGACATTATCGCTGATTGCTTCGGTATCGCGACGAGACGGGACGAGCGACGTCGGATTTCTCAATGGTCGACGCGGCCTCTATACATCTCTTTTATATATCCAAAGCGGAGATGAAACTTTTCTTCTTTCTTTTTTATTCCCCCCCCCCTCCTCCTTCTCCCCTCGCCCCTCTTCACTCCCACTCTAGATCCTCGAGCTGCTGGCAAACCCTCAAATTTTAACAGTCAAATCCTTTACGGACGTTTGGATGTCATTCGTACGGAAATGCGCGACACGGTTTATAATGTGTTCAAGCTAACACGAGGCATTAATTAAATGAAGGCATTGATTAGAGCGGTAATTTATTTAACGCTTATGCATTGTGTGCATGAGAATTTTGTGAGGAATTTTTTTTTTTTTCGTTTCCTTCATTTTTTTTTTCACTGTGTATCCACTTTAGTTGTATTTTACATTTTTTTTTTTTTAGTATCTTTTTGTCATTCCTTTGATCGATGACAAAATAGTTGGAAATATACATGGTGCATTCGTTGAACTATTTTTCGAAATCGACGGGGTAAATTCCATGATTTCGAACGGCAGTGCCCGAAATTCGTGACGAATGGCAAATTCCTGCCACTTGAACTCCTCGGAAAAAAAATGTACTGCGAAAAAAAATCTCCGGCCGCAAGAGGAACGTAGGACGAGCTAATGTATTTTGGGTAAAACAAAAAAAGTGTATTTAGGCTATTTGCAGTTTGTGAAAATCTGAATTAAAAAAAAAAGAAAGGAGAAAACTATGCAAAATGTTTCTATTCCGGTCCACTGAGTATGCGTCCGGCACGCGCCATGGGAATTTTCGCGGTTTTGGACTCCATTTTTTTTTTTCGACCGTGATCGAGTTTCAAAGATTCCACGTACGCGCCCACTATTAGCGAATACAGGAATTAATAGGAATATACATACAAAAATAAAACAAAATTCCTACTACTACTTTAAGAATGAAGAATCGATCGTCTGATAAGACTGATAAAAAAAAAATACGAAATAATTCCCTAGACGGACCAAGATAGCAAGAATTACCTGTCCCTAAAAAAGTCACTAGATTCCAGCTAATAAATACAACTCGCATACATATAGGGAAAAACAAATTAAAAAAAAAAATACTTCAATGCCAAATATAATATTTCCAGTACAGTACTTTACACCCTAAACCATCCCTATTTCTTAGCCCCCCCTATATAACTATTCGCCCCACGTCCAGGAAAGTCTCTACGGTCAGTTCACTGAACATTTTTCCCGATGCACCAGGATGCATTTTATTTGCAGCACCCTGTTTGTATTTATTGGTTCAGGGGATAAGGGCGAGGGGGGAGAGAAGGGGGGGGGGGACGGTTTCAATCTTGCTAGCCAGCGAGAGCAAAGCAAAACGATCGAGGATATTCGAGAGAGGAAGTGGAAAAAAAAAAGCTGAAGGCGAGAAAAAAAATTTTCAAAAAGAGCATAACGAAAAAAAAAAGAAGAATAAAGAGGAAACTGCGGCAGCCAAGGAAAGAAGGAAGGTGCAAGAGAATGAAAAAAAATAACAGCGAAACGCGTAACGTTCGTTGCCGTGAATGACGTAATGAATGGAGCGAACAGAAAATGGTGCGTAACGAAATAACCTGAGGTTCTTCGGCGAATGGATGAGATTTTAGTGAGGGTGCGCCTTGAGGAAGAATCACGAAATACCTATAGGTCGTATATACAGTGCCAGGTTAACCACCACCCGCCGGCACTCACTCCCCCTTTATTTCAAATAGACTGTTTATCCCTCGTAGGCAACGAATCGTTTTTGTGTATTTTGTTACCTTTTTCTTTTTATTTTACTCCGATTTCTTATTTACTCTGTTTCTTACGATTAGTCACTGTCCGAAATTGGAGGCAATTTACGTTTCTGGAAATATTAGTCTGGTTAACGTGAGGTTGCAATTTTTCTTTTTTTTCACCCTTAGAACAAACCTCATGATCAAATAATCAGTACCTGCGCGGTACTTTATTATTTTGATCGAACGATTACGATAAGATTATTGCGTATAGTCACAGACATACGTCACTCGCGTTTATGGACGGTTGGATAAGCCATTTGCAAATTTTGAGAAAATTTTACGAATTTCTATAAATTTATTTTTCCTTCAAAATTATGGATATAAAAAGGTGGGAGAGAAAAAAATAATTTGATCGGAAACAACAGTGGTTGCGATTTTACTGTCGGCAAATTAATTGAGAATAATTAGTCAAGGACGGTGTCGTAAAATATTATTTCTTTGAAATAGAAATCTGCTTGCTTGTTCTTTCATTTTTTTTTTTTTTTTTCACTAGACGGAGAGAATTCGAAAAAATCTTTTTGTACAGTCACGACGGAAAAAAAAGGTTTGCTTCTACAGGTAACTCCGTATACCGCGTTTATCGGCCTTTGAAAGAAGTTAGACTTTGGTAAATAGCAACTAAGCTCTATGTATGTATATATGTACTATGTATATATATATAGTAGCTACATGGTTATAATTGACAGAGTGGAGTGAGTGTACGGGAGGAGGGTTGGGCAAGGGACGCGGAGGGCGAAAAGAGAAATTGGCCTCCGGAAAAATGGGCAGGTGCTGCCGAGAAAATGGATAATGGCTTGGACGCGTGGTTAGGTTAAAAGACCATGGAGTAGTCCGGTGCCACCCTATGACACCCCATGGAACCCTATGGCACTTTATGGAACGCTATAACATCCCGTGTCAACCCTTAGCGTTGGTGGTATACGCTGGCTATACGTGTATATATATATAGGCACTTCGCGGTTACTGCCTACTCGTACTACCACGTGCCTCGTGCACTCTGAATTCTTGACAAGCAGTAATTTTCGAAAATTCACCCGTGGCCCGTAATTTCGGGCATTTCGACGACTGGCGGCATTTCTGGTGATTTTCTTATTGGTCTAGACTGCAGCTTTATAAGAAAATGCGGTAGTCATTAGTAAACAAAAAAAAATTTTTTTCTCTACCACGTGGTGATTCGATCAGAAAAATATTTTCAAAATTACACGTTCGAGGAAATTTTAGGATAGTTTTATTGATGTTCAAAATTTCTTCATTTTTTTTTACAATTTCCATCTTTACCATTCAGATAATTCCAAAATATCTTACAAAAGTTATTTCACTTTACAAAGGATACGATACAGGTATCCTTGACTGTATCCGATGAGTAACAAAAAAATTTTCGAGAAGAAAGATCGGATTTACCCAAAAGTCAAAATTTCGTGGGTCTTTCGAAAAATGGAAAAAAAAAAATATTTTTACAACCCACCATTCTCAAATTCCCAAAACCATAAGATATTTCGACTTTTGACTTTCGTCACCTGTGTTTTCCTTCCTTTTCTCGAACCGAAAAGAGTCCCGATTTTTACCTTGTTTATTCGCTTTTCTTTCGTCCCTCTTACCGCCACAGCAACGAGCACCGTTTCCTGTTAAAATTTGATTTTTGCCCGAGGGACAAAAGCGGGGTAGCCGGATCCGCAAATATTTTTCTTAGATTTCCCTAGTTGAATTTCAAGCCTTACCCAGCTTCCTATACTTGTCCCTATTATCCTCTCTACATACGTACCAACATAGCGGCTACCTAGGTAACTACCTGATCCCATAGGAATACCTGGGAAGCTTTTCAATGGTGCTGCACTATCCCGTGTTCACGCTTATAGCCAGGTATACATATATATACGCACATAGATAAGACTGTACAAGATAAGTAAGAACCCCGAGAAACCCCGCGGTAAACCGACAGGAGTGATAAACGCTTTTCACTTTGTGAGATAATTTATATCGGACTGTACCACCAGCATTTATATAAGCGCGCACACGAGTGACGTCATTGATAAAGGTTAACAGCGAAATAGAATCCAGTTCTCTCGAGATCGATGATTGGCCAGTGGATTGGAAATTCGTAAAATAATTAGCGATCGACCCGAAAGAGCGAAAGAAAAAAAATTGAGAGAATAAATTATTATTATTTTTTTCGAAAATAAGATCGTCCATTAGACACCTATGCAGTATGCAAAATTGATACTGCATAGATACGCACAGAGTTATCATTCATCTAGTATACAGTATCGTTCATTAATCTACAGGGTGATCCACGAATTCGATACCAATCAGGATGTTTTTTTTTTTTTTCAACGGAACTAAACGCTACGGAGGTAAAGGAATTAGGGTATAGAAATGCATTTATTTAGGGGTTAAAATATTATCCTGTAAGGAACAGGTCGATTTTTGAGATAAAGAAAGGGATGGAGTCTAAGGGAGGAAAAGGAGCTCCGCCCTCTTCGGCGATCGGTCAAAATTCTTTGAGACGCGACACCTGGCGCTTACGAAAAGGAGTATCGAAGTCGAATAAAATGAAGGAAAAAAAAAAAAAGCCTCCCTTATATAGGTGCGACGGATGGGGGCAAAAGCAGTTGGTGGTGGGACCTGGTGAAAATGTTGGAAAAACTTGAAAAATACAATGTCTCTCGCGGGGGTTGTAACTTGTAAGGGAGAACGAATACTGGGTCGTGCAGCACGATGGATCCACTCGACTGACCCTGGGACAATGTTGCCCCATTTTTTTTTTCTTTCGTCCTACAGAATTTTCCACGACTAGATGCCCCTAGGCTATTCCTTAATAATTTTGGTTATTTTGGGCCCGAGTCCCGCAGGGACCCACAATTCTTGACAATGGTCGGTCTTCCTCTTCTTTCTGGGCCTTCTCGACCCTTGGTCCAGACTGCACGAAATTCAGCCTCTGGGGCCCGTAAATTCTTCACGCGGTATTCCGCCTCATTGGGGCTGCAGTTTGGGGCGCATTTATGGGCGTGAGGGGCCTGACGCCAGGTGCTGAATTTTTGGGACTTACCCGACCCACCCCCCGTCAATGGCTCTCTCTGTGCATCCTCCCCCCTCGGAACGCGCCGAGAAACGTACATGTCTTGTATAATGTTTTCACTGAGGGCCTAGTGATTTTTCTTTGACACTTAGTTTCTGCGTCACGAGCTACGGAGCGAAGGTCGTCTAGTTCCTTTTGTTTAGTACGTCTAGGGATAAAATGGATTATTACCTACGAAATGAAAAAAAAGGCTGGTTTTCATTTCGCAGTAAAAACAGTACACGAGAAAAATATTTTTTTTTTCAAAGAATAATTCACTCATACATTTTGGAGTAAAAATAAAATAATCCTATGGAATCGGGCATTTAATTATTTTTCGCCAATGGAGCAAGTTCCGCCAACGGTGAGAAAGAAAAATATATGTATATCCGTCCGAAATTCCCACAGGATAAAACTTTCCTCGAACTGATAATACGGGTTCGATAATAATGGCGTCTGTCGAATACAATAGAATAATTCCTTGGATCTGCCATAGGGCCCCGAGGGTGTAAAACTGCCAAGGGTTGGGGACAGTCACTGCCAAAAGCTGTACCCGAGCTCAGCAGTACGATCGTGTAAGAATAAGCCCAAGTCTTACTTAAGGGTGCAGGGTCCGCAAGTGACGCAAAGTCAAAGTCCGGTGAAAAGATGACCGAATGGGTGCCTGAAAAACACTGTGGCAGCGGTGGCAAGTTTCCCGTGGATAACTTTTGTCAGGTATTGTACAGGTACGCGTACCACTGCGCGGGCCGTTTCTTTTAAATGGACCGGCTAGTAAAATGTACAAGGAATCGAGTATAGTCTCGCGGCCTTAATATACTCGAATACCAAGATGGAATTGAGCTCGGTACGTAATAGGATTCTTGTATATGTATACACATATGTATATCCACATACAAGGAGGCCTTTAAAACTTTGGCCATTACAGAATTGACTTTTCGTATTATTTCAGACACCCTTGTTCTCAGCTGGGTACGAAACAGCCGAAATTCTTAGCTACTAATTAAACGTATAATGTCTCGACTACTAATTTATCTAGCTCGCGTCTAATTGGCAGGACACCCTGTGCGTGCGCGGAGGTCGCTTTGAATTGTACAGCAGATAATAACGGTCCTTTTGACTAGTTTGGATCTGGTGAAAAAGTTGCTCAGACACAGCACACGGAGAACAGTCTATAAAGTTTCTGTGTATCATTTGAGGTTAACTAAGTAGAGTCGAAATTGCCGGTTTCGCGTATCGCCTATAGTCCGCGCGCCATAGCCGATCTGGAAACGCGCGAAGAGCCCACAGCTAATTCGTAGTTGGATTGGAAATTTTTCCAAAAAACCGGTAATGTGAAATTCGTAATGCTATATGATTTTGGAAAATTTGGTAAGGACAAAAAAAAATGTACGTCAAAATTTATAAGCAGGTGGTAAAGCCACGAGTAAGGCGTCCGTCCCTAATCCAAAGTCTGCTGAGTAATAGAGCGATTGTTGGCGTGAAGAGAAAGGGGAGAGAGAGAGAGAGAGAGGGGGGAACGAGGGGAGAAAGAGACGAAAAAAGAATGTGAAAATAAGAGCCGCAAAGAGGTCCCAGAGGAAAGGGTGCACCTGGAGTCAAGCTAACGATGTTATTCAAATTTGTCCGAGTACGGGGCTGCTAATTTACTAGGAACCAGTTTATCTAGGGGAATAGACACGAACACGTTATAAAACTGGCAGGTCCTGTCGGCTAGTGTTTTTTTTTTTACGCCAATAACCGTAAGTCAGTCTGACCTTTGATCCCTTAATAATTTCATCCTTCTTTCGGATCCGTAACGAATACGAAAAATTACAAAAATACGTGTCAGCACAAACATTTCGGTAACTTTGAAAATCACAGTACGGATGTACGTGACAGGAAAAAAAAAAAAAAGAAAAAGGAAACTGTCTGATCCAGGAATTTCGGTGAAAAGCAATACTGTAAAAGGGCAACAAACCGTTATCACTAATTTGTTGGGCAATTGCCTAGGGACATTTCTCGCTTGGCGAATACAATAACGATAAGAGCAAGAAGAAAAGCAGTGAGGAACCGGGAGGGGGGCCCCCCAGGAAGTATGGCCGGGTCCACGTGGGTATTTCCATTTCCGTGAGCAGGGATGAAGATTTCGCGAAATTATCCTCGAGCCCGGAAGGAAAAGCATTTGTGCGCAGCGAGCCGAATCGAACGCCAGTTTTCCACCATTCGTTTAATTCGAAATGCAGCCGGTTATAGCGACGCCCAGGACTATCACGATGATGCCAAAGACGACCTAACCTCCACTGACAGTCTCACCCTCAGGTGGTATCACCCCTGGCGCTCAACTTTGACCTTTACGTGTATATATATATATATATATATTATAGACCCGCTACCCTTCCTGTCGTGCCTTTTACTACTCCAAACCCTCGGACTCCGTTCGCTCGTTTCAGCAGGCGAGATAGCGGACTCTGATAGGTCCACGTCGGATCGTTATCAGATGCCTGCACGCACCGAGCCCAGTCGCTCAGCGACATGAGAACGGGACTTTACCTTGGAAACGTTCGGACCATGCTCAGAATAAAATTTTCACCGTGACTTCATGTCGAATTCTTGATGAGCTCGGTCGACAGGATTCTAGGGGATTTTTAGGCGACTGTTGCCCGCGTTGGTATTTACTGGTATTATTTTTCCTCTCGCTTTTTTTTTTATATCGCTACTCCCGAGCCCGGATGAAAATTGCAGTCGCTGTCGCGTAAATTTCATCCTTATATTTTATTCTACGTAAACAGGACTCGCGAAATGGGACGCGGATATTTTCTAGGGGAAATATTCGATTTCGCAGGTATCGCGAGCGTCTGCGAAATATATTTTTCACCTGAACGGAGTCACGTGAAATTACGGTGGGAATTTCGCCAAGAGACTTTTTGAGACTGGCTGGTTGATGCCCATTTTTAAAAACCGATATACACCGCACCCCAAGGAAATCCTGACAATGGACGCACAATTTGCGACGCATTCATGGAGACGCTCCTTAATTTCTAGTTTACCGTGCGGGGACTCTCGCTCCTTTTATACACGACAAATGGAAACGACGGTTGTCCAGCTTTGCGAAGAAGAAGAAAAAAAAGAAAAATTCTAAGGGAAATAGAATAGAATGAGGCAAACTACGTCTTTTGAAAACAGCCTTGAGTTTGTCGCGTGGCCACTGTGTCTAACGTAGCTGGTGTCCGATTTGATTTTCGAATAATTTCAACTTTTTTTTCTTTCTTATTTTCCCAAAATTTCACCGATTTTTGCAACGACACTAGGATCGAAAATTTTTTTGAATTAAAAAAAAATGTCTCGAAAAAAAAACATCCTCCTCTTTCGTTTCATTTGTTCAATACGTCACGTGACAACAGGGAACAATCTTATCTGTTCCATATCATATATACAGGGTGTAAGATATTTCCGATCGTAATCCTCCAATAGAAAGGAATCTCTATGGTTCGATCGAAAGCGGTAGGGGGGGGGGGGGGAAAGAGTGTACGGTTGGTAGAAAACTGTTTATACCCCACTCCCCTCTTTACTTCTGACTTCCTTCGTACCGATAGAAAAAAGCACCCCCGTTATATCCCACCGTCCGGACCCACCCCGTAAAAATAATGCTTGGCAGCAGATGCCTCGGCAAAGGTTCCGAAATAGCTTCGGCATTTTCCTTTTACGAACGCATCCCGCGTTACCCCCATGCGGGACGTCGTGTCTTCGACTCCTCGAAAAATCTTCGTGAGGGTTGCCTCTTCAATTGCCTTCGATGATTTTTTTTTTTTTCATCTATCTCGATGATCTAGGGAGTTTTCGTGACGTCACGGGGGAAGGGCGCCGAGACCCTTTGAAAGTCTCCCTTGGTTCATGGCGTTTCAGGTAATATTGCTGAAATGTAATTTAACGTATATATATATGTATACCATATGCATTACGGTTAATCTAATTGTAATGTAATTTATATGGAATTTCGTAATGTCACGCAACTCAGGACCATATCGCGGTCGGTGTCTAACAGTTATAATGTGCCAAGAACCTCCGGCAAGCTGTCTCGAGATAAGTCACACGAGAGAGTTAGGGAGAAATTCGCGGGCATTTCCGGTGCCTGAGGCGCTCCGAGAGAAGAGGACGAGAGATAAGAAAGATTCTGCAGGAGAGCAGAGGCATGAATCACGACGTATCCAGATAGCACAGAGTTCGAATGTTAATTATAAAAATTTTTTTTATTTCTTCGATTTTTCAATTTTTATTAAAATTTCGATAAACCCATTCGTACACGCGTGTATCATTTAGAATCGCTTTATTATCATTATTGGACGTAAAGGCGAGTCAAACCGAATTAACCTTTATAACGTAAAGCGGTGAATCCTGGTAAATTTAGGGTGACTTTTTTAGCCGCGCAGTTGAGTAAAAAAGTTTTGGCTCAATCTTGCTCCCATTTTTCGCCCCCCTCCTCCCCCCCCCCCCTCTAAAAAGCTCACCGATACCATTCAATGTGAGCGAGACTTTGCGCTCGTTTGGGACGAGATTAGGTATTGCGAGTCTCGCGGAATTTCCAGCCAACGGAGTATCCTTAATTAATATTGTAATTAACGGGAGGCGAATGGCTCGACTGCGTGGGTGTATGTGTTTTTGCTAGCGAGCGTTGACGTAACAGGAGGCGGTGTCACTTTGCCTGCAATCACGAAGGGTAGTTTTAGGTTCACCCTGTATAGGGTGGTAAGTGGTAGTATGGATGGAGCGAAATGATTCCCTCACGTGTAAACGCGAGATTACACATTGAACCAATCAGATTTTCAGGTTACCCGGGCACTTCATCCCTTAAAGAAATTCCTGTAGAAAGGGGATGAAAGGATAGAGAAATTTTATTCTCGTACCACCCATTATATTTACGTATTACATAGACGCAGTCAGATATTTATTATTGTCAGACGGAATCTAAGTTATATGTACACGTTGATGTTTGATCGAGATACCAGAGACTGCCTAGGGACTTTTTTTTTATTCACGAAGATCTGCATATCTGCATTGTGCGGCCCTGCCGGAGCAATGCGACTGTATTCATTGGTAGGGGGTTGTGATATTATTATTTCATCGTAATTAGAGGGTTGTGCTGTGCGCAAGATGGCGACGATAGGAAGCTTCGAAATTATTATTATTTTTTTTTTATTTTCCTTTGTTGGCACTGGACGTAAGCAAGAATTTCGAGCGGGGGTTGATTTCTTTTTTCCTTTCGAAAATGGGTAACGGGATACACTGTACGTATGGCTGTACAATGGAGAACGTGGTTCGGTTGAGGGATGCTGAAGGGAAATAAACAAAATAAGGGTTGTTATGTTCTCCTACCCTTGCAGTACTTACGGTGCCATTTGGACAGGGCGCGATATCATTGCCCGACTTAAGCGCCCGGCTAGGATGTTTATTGGCGTTTTATAATATTATGAACGCTCTAAGTTTTCGCTTAGGGGTTGGCAACCTTGTTTAAGAGATGCTTCTTCGTAAAGGGGTGACTCTTAAAGCCACGTCGTACCGGTATTATTATCGGCGCTCACCAGACGCCGACTGTAGGCTCATCTTCATTTTTTTTTTTAACCCTATTCTCTACATTATGCATCGCGGGTTTACAGTGTTTTTTTTTTTTCTTATTTTTTCACGCTTCCTTAATTCCCCATAAAATATTCTACCCCGACTGGCGTTTTCGTGCGGGATCTAGGGACTTTATTGTATGACTCTCTTACGACGATAATTAGCCTAGTGTCAATTAATCGTTTCCTTCTGACACGTGAACCAACTTATGTCTGGAAGAAAAAAAAAATGGTGGAATCGATTACGCATCGAGTTTTCTACCAACCTTGTTTCCAGTTAGTAAAACAGTAATCGTTAAACGATAACCTTATAGAGTTACGCGTAGGACACGGCGAATTCCCTAGATATCCCATTATTCCCCTAGGGTCTGGGTACCGACTCGCCGTACCGTGTATCGGAAATCCGGTCCAGTCAATGCAATTTCAACCCGTACCAATCGTACTCCTTACGATTGGAGCTAGTCCCTCTAATACCAGCACACCCTGTATATAATATCCATATTAGTCAGATTCTGTCGGATGCGAGTATTAAGGACAGACGCGCATTATGAATACAAATGACTGTAAAGCGTCGCGGTGTCTAGAGCGACGACGTAGAAAAGGGTCCGAGAGTCATTAATTTTCGTCGACGCACCAATGAGGCCCCGAGTTCACCGATTACGTAACCCACCTTCGTCCTTCCTTTTTTTTCTTCTCCCCCTTTTCCTTTTAATACCGATACCCAAGACACGGCTTACGAGCTAATCGAATTATCGGCCGCCCGACTTTTTTTTTTCGCACACCCCTTATAACCGAGCCTCTTTCAGATTCAGTCCCCGTACTATACATACGCGTAAATTTTTTCTTCGTTATAATAAAAATCCATCAATTTATTTTTTTAGCCGAAAGTAAGAGTGTCGTTTTTATTTTTAATCCCCCCCCCCCCACCCCCACCACCTCTTTACTACCAATCCCTTTTACTCTCTGTTAATTTGCAAATCAATACGCAGTCATCCGTGATCCTCTATCGGACATGAATTTTCATGAGAGCGTTAATGAGCTTTCTTGAAAAACAATTGATCACCGTGTATAATGCAAAAGCCACATTCTCTGGATATAAAATGTATTTCCAAGTCACACTTTCAGGGCACAAATTTCATAATGAAGATATAAAAAATTCATTATCATATTATAAAGGGTGTTCGTAGAATTCTTAGCCCTTCGTCTCACAGCCAGATATATATATATATATATATATCCTACGTCGAAACATTTTGCATTTATCGAAAAAGGGAAGTGGATAAAATATTCCAAAAAAAAAAAAAAAATTTCGCAAGCACCCAGCTGCCTCTAACAAGAATTCTAGTTATACGTCGACTCACCGTGTTCTCATTCGCGTCAATGACGGCGCCGGCGATAAAAGGTGACAACAACTAAACCTAGACAAGGCGAAGAGTTACATAATTTATCATGGTGACGAAGCGTGAATAACGCACGTGGCGCTCTCTGGCCTTTAGAAAATAAGCTAGGAGAACCCTGGCAGCCCTGAAGGCGTCGCAGCATCCACTTCGCAACCTCACTAAGGGATTTTCACCACACACATACACAAGCGCGTACGATTTTCGGTACATGACATGTATATATATATATGTAATATTTCGTACTTGTCTAGATTCACGTAAAGGAAGAAACTGACGCTCGCGCTAACCCAAGTAGTTTCGTACATGAACACCCTGTAGACGGCGGATGAAGAGAGGCAAAATTACCAGGCGTGCTCGTCTAATTTAATAAATGAGAAGACTGCCGGCCCACTGGAGTGGCTGGAGTCACTGATAAAAGTCAGTGGAAATCGCCGGGTAAAGCCACCCCCTACGAAATATAGGGTGGTACCGTGAGGGGGTTGGTAGGAACGATGCCGTAATAGCGGTAAGGGTGTATTTGCGACCCCCTAACATATCCATGGGGATTTTTCAGGGACGAGTTTCGCCCTGCCTGTACAAGACACATGGGTGTTATGTACCCTAGTACATATATATATATGTATGTACAAGCTGGAATAAAAGTCCCTATCTCCTAATGTGGCCGCAGCAAACCGGGCACGATATCAGCCGGTGACATTAAAGTCGCATCAGGCGGCCGGCGTCGTCCATGAGCGTCGCTCTAGAAACTTCCTTGGCTTTTGGTACCGCGTTTGCGTATATTTATTTACGATAGATTCGAAGGATTCGAGCCTGAGTTAATTACGCGATACGGCCCTAGGGATTTTTACTATTTAGAGCTTAAAATTAATCGGACCGCGTTTCATTGCTCTCGTCAGCTTTTACATAAAGTACACCCGGTAGGTCTTTCGAGTTTAAAAAAAGCATTACGAAGTATCCAAAAAGAGAAAAAGTTACTTTACTTACAAAGTATGGCAATTACAAAAGCTCATGTCTGCCGGTGGAGAAGAAGCTTTTATTTGTTTCTTTCTTAGATTGCCTCGAATGCATATCAGTGTAGCCAACCGTACGGGTCCTACCTGGGTAGCTAGGTGGTAAAGGCGTGTCAGGGGGGCGCGGAAGGTTATCTGGGATACAGAAGTTCCACGACTTTGGAACCCAACAGTGTAACGGGCGTCCAGTTAGTTGAGAGCAAGTAGCGCGAGAAAGCTTTTGTATTCCATGGGGCATTGTGTACTTTATATTAGAGTCAGGGAGCTGCCTCGAGCTTTCCCAGTGTAGCCACTGTTACCGTACGAGGGACTTCGTACTATTACTATATATATATATATATATATATATATATATATATATATATATACCACGACTTTTCATATATAAGTACAGACGTCGCACGCATCTGTGTTTCACGTATAAGTACAGCATACTTATAGGGACACTGTGTATAGTATTCGTTACGTCAGTGTGCGCCTATAGGCGCACGTGGCAACGTATACGAAGTATGATTTTACGTAGGAGTTTCGCTGGCGGGAGGGGAACGTGGGGGGGGGGTTAGTATGGGAAGGGGGGGGGGGGTAATGCCCAACTCCTTCGAGTTGCGTGCACAGTACTACCCTTGGGTTTTCGAACAAACTTTCTAGCAGCGTGTGTTGAGAGCGGAAGGTTGCATCTATAGTTGCACTTGAAGATGCAAGTGCAGCCGAGTGCAGTTGGGTATCGTTCAGTTCTAGCAGCGACACACTGGAATAGCTGGGGACTTCAGTTTTTGGTGACACTGCGTGGATTCAATTTTGGATAATTTGAGTTATCGTGAGTTAGCTAGAGGTTTGGAAAATTTGGAAAAAAAAAATTGTCGAGGTCGCTACGACGCGTGCGGACGTCATTTAATTGTTATCGAGGAAGGTGGTCGGTATGTGCGTGTATAATAGCGACGTCACGATTCGGAGATAAAATATGGGGGGGGGGTGGGGGTTCAAGTTGATGTGATACTTTTGTAAAGCGGTGGCGGGGGGGGGGTGGGGGTAGCTATTGAAAAATAAGTAGGGGGGAGAATATGAGAGGAGGGGTATGAGGGAGAATCAGTTCTACTTTGATTTTTCGCGATAAAGCGTAAGGCAAAGAGTGGGGGGGAATTGTAACGTTTCTTTAAAAAAAAATGAAAATTTCTTTCGAAAAGTCTTTTTCCGAACTTCAAACGTAATTTTAAGTACTTTTCGATGCAAATAACGTGTAGTCGCACTGGCGTATCCTGTCGCCTTCGTATTTGCACGAAATACGAATTATGGTAAATAAGTGAGAAATTGAAAAGGGAAAGGAAGGTGACGGAGAGCGAAAGAAAAATTTTTTTTGTGCGAAATTTTAATCACGAAAAAAATTTCGGTGACTCACGCGTTTTGAGTTTCTCTTAAGATCTTTGGTGTTTGTGTGTAACGGACGCGGCCTTTTTCTTTTGTATATGTTACTTTTCACTTTGTTTTTTGGTTTTTTTTTTCGTAAAACCCAAAAATTATCACGTGCCGGCCTTATCGCGTGACCAGAATTCTCAGTCGAACTCGTGTAAAAATTTTCTTCCGTCTCTCTTGTATCCACGACGTTTTCGCGAGAGCGCGAGAGCGAACGGGAGAAAGAAAAAAGGGAAGGAAAAAAATTACTGTTTACGGTTTTACGGCAGTCCGCTTTAACAGTCGGTATTATCAGCCTCGCGGAAATTGCGTCGTATCTGGCTACGTGACCGGAATTCCACGGGGAGTCGGTAAATTTTTCTTCCGGTCTGAAAGCAGAAGAGGTTGCTGGTAGACGAGAAGCAGTAAAGACGGTAAGAGGGAAACGAAAAAGAAAAATAGAAAAAAAAAAGAACATACGCAAAAATTATGATAAGACGCATCTCTTATCGGTAGGTAAATGCTGAGGTGTTGATCTTTTTTTTTTTTATTATTGTCCTGCATTTTTTTTTGTGAATCCAAATGAGTTCGCCAATTATTTTCCAGTGAATTATTCAAAATCGCGTAGAATTTCCTGCAGGGATAAACGGGTGGGGGGGAATAAAATTTTGTCGAACTTTTTTTTGAGATTCTAGACTTAATGGTTTCTTCGCTTGAAATTCAAAGGTTTAAATTTTTCGAATTTTCGAACTTTCTTTTTTTTTGTTTATTACCGATATTTTTCGTTTACATGGGAAAATGGGAATAGTGGATTTTCTTTTTCTTTTGTGATACGAACAATGCATTTTTCGTATATATATATGTATACATAGATACATGTGTATATGATATACAGCTTGGGATTTATACGGTGTAACACCACGTGCGCACAATTTTAGAATACAGTGGCCGAATTTATTGAGCGGGAAAAGTATTGAAATTCAAATAGAACTTAAATGGAAATTGGGTTAGAGATTTAGCATATATAGGGAAACAAGGTTATTTTCTGTCTACTCGGCTAATAGAAGTCGGAGTACATCGGTCTTTTGTGAGACGGTCTAAGAATGTGGTGGGGGTAAAGGACAGATCTTGATCTGCTGCGGTTTTTTTTTTATTTTCCTCGTTCCCCGAAAACGTTTTTCCCAGTCATTTTACCTGATTCCTCTAAATTTCGTATCTCATCGCGACGCGGATTTATCACTGGGACGTGACGAGATTTGTCACTAGAAATTTTCAAATTGAGAATTCCCTAAGTTACCGATTGTATACGATCATATAAGTAAACGTAACGGTGTCCCATTATTCACGGAAAATAAAACTAGGCAAATTTTTCCCTGGGGATCATAAAATTCCACTAGGATCGTAAACGTTATTGTTACCGTCACTGCCAAGTATTACAACCGTCGTTACTACAGTTGGCAAGCCTTTTTTTTACAGCTCTAAGATTTACCACTGTACTCTTTTGTTTTGTTTTTTTTTTCACCCATCTCCTCGCACCCGAATATCAAAATTGTAAAGTTTAACAAATCGGACACCCGGTATTTTCGTGATTTGCCCTAGGGAATTTTATCGCAGGGCTCTTCATTGTCCAACCACCGCGCAACGTCGTTTACCAGCGATACTCTTGAATTCTAGTGATTTTTCCAATAGCACCGAAATTACACGAACGTCACGGCTTCTATACGGAGACCGGAAATGTTCAAAAAAAAAAAAAAAGAAAAGGAAAAACAGAATTGTAAAGGGAACTGTGTTCGGTCTCGTAATTGGTTCGAATAATTGTAAAGCGGTCTCATTAAGTTCCATTAACGGGAATAGACAAAAGGGTGGCTAATTAGTACAGACTATGTTCCTATTGGACAGGAAAATCATTGAATCGTCGGCACCCGGTATAGGCATAGGGCAGCCAATGAAAAATTAAATCGCAGACCGCGACACCAGCTCCCGCATAATCGTTTTGCTCCACGCCGGTAACTCAATATTCCCGGCTTCGGCAACTTCCGCCATATTGTGGCATTGTCTCGTGATTGGCTTATGAATGTCACCATGGGGTTCTCTCATTCAAGATCTTCTTTATATCCCTAGGACCTCTGCCATCCTTGTTTTCTGTCTCTTTGTTCCCTTCTTTAGTTTTTCTTTTTTCTAACTGCGTTGTCGACCTGAACGATTTTTACTATATATATATATATATGTGTGTGTGTGTGTGTGTATATATATATATATATAGTGCGGTTGTAATAATGGAAAAGTATTTGGATAATATATATAGATTTATTCTCTTCAGCCAGTATTAAATTCGAAACGCTTTGCTACCTTTTGATGATTTTGGAAATTCATTTCCGCGTAGTTCAATTGACTGACTAATGTACAGATATTGGATGCAATTTTCGAATTGAATAGTTTTTTTTTTTAATTTTAAAGGTGATATCGCTTCATTGAAAATTTCATTATGAATTTAAATTCCTGTTTTATCATTTTAATTGAATTGATTCTGTTGGATAAATTGAATTTTCGGACATTCAGGATAGATACTGAATATCAGTCTTAACCTAAAAAATGTTGTATCGTTTCTTTTGTTGATAATTTTGTAAAATTAAGAAAAAAAAAAAAGTGAAATTCTCAGTGTCAAACGTTAATTTGCGAAAAAGCAAATTTTAACTTTGACTTTGAAGAATTTTCATCATATGCACGTCACGAGCAGTGGATTTCATAACTCTATTTTGTGGTTCATTAGAAAATTAAAATTTAACGATTCAAATGTTGGGATAGGTGTCGGCGGCCATTAGAGTTATTGCTATTGGATTTATTGGATACAGATACGTATGTCATTATAAAAGATTTACAGGGAGTTTCAGAAATGTATGCTAGTTAACGAATTCTCGTTACCGGTAAAATATTGATTTTTCATTTATAGGATTTTTTTACGCTCGATTATCCCTGCGGGGCGTTCGGCATAAATGGGCACCATAGGTCGAGAGCACATAGGGACATTAATATCGGGCCATTTGGCGGCTGCTGAGTTCCTTCTCTTAATCAAGGATACATCAATTCAAATTAAAGGCAGACGGGAAGCGCCATATTTTCTAGGGGAATCAAGCTCGATATAGCTGGCGATGATGATTTTCACAGAGCCTGGGGTACCCCCCATAGCGACTCCTGGGGTGCATGAAAATGTCTGAAGGGCAAAGAGGGTGAGAGTAAAAAAAAAAAAAAAGAGAGAAGTACAAGAGCCGACAAAAGTTCCCCAGCTCCCTCCGGTGCCACCCTGCCTGCACGTCCCTGGCGAGGATTGGGTAACGTTTAAAATCTATGAATAATAAGTGAAAAGGCATCTACAAAGGAACCGCAAATAGCATATTCAATTTATGTGTAAATTTTTTTCCCACTGGTTTACCACCCTTGCATTTCACCGCTCGGGCAGTCTTTCTAGGGACTTTATTCTCTCAGCTCTCTTTATTAGGCTTGTCGGTGTTTTATTGCCTAGTTTCTTTTTTTTCTTCTCCATTTCGCCATAACCACTATTTTTACCGCAATTGCGTGTTTCGCTTTTTACGTTCTTTCTGGTAGCATGTTTTACAAAGGATTCGTGACTTTTAGTTTTCCTTTTAGTTCTTTTTTTTTTTTTCTAACACAGGGTTATTGATCCTCGAAAGCTCTTTGCGAAGATTCTTAATATTCTCGTCCCGCTGAATCGAAAGGGTTGGAAAGACTAAAAGCGTTTAGGGTGGTACCGTATAGCGAATCCTAGAGGGATGATAAACTTTTGGCTTTGTCCTTACCGACAATTCGAAAAGTGGCCAATGGCTTCTTAAGGTTGGTACTCCTGGTTGGCAATCGACTTGCCGAAAGTAACGGCGTGAGTACTAAGTTTTACCCTCTTGGAAACAAAAGGGGTAGCTCGGCCAAACTGCCCGCCACCCCTCGGTCTCCCGAATGTCCCTATTCATCCCACCGGTAAGTAGGGCCCTTGTTGCGTAACAGCGAGCGATAATGAACTTTTGGGGGAGTGGCAAAAAGAGGGGGGAAAAAAAAACGAAATCTGAAGAAGAAACACAGGGAGTGGCAACAATGAAAAAAGAAAAACCCCACAAACTTATTTCCGGGTTCCTAGAGAAAAATCTAAACTAAAAAACGGCTTCGTGCAGGAAAAACTGGGGTACCCAGAGATGGGCCGAAGCCCGATATAATTTTTCCCGGAAACAATGGGCCAGCCTGTTGCCGATAATGGTAAGTCGACGATAAGGGTGCACGAGCTTTTTGAAGTACTTAAAATATAAAATATCGGTAAACTGAGGGACGAGGTTTGTTTGGTATTTCAGTAAGGAGTTGGGGTGGGAAAGTTGAAGAAAATTTTGAGCTCAGGGTTTGGTCTTGATCCGGTCGAAAATGAGAGTTCTTAGTAGCAATCTTGGCCTAAGTGGACTTATGATAATAGTCCAGGCCAGTTTCTCCCTAGATATCCCCAGGACCCGTTTATCGTTTTCATCTCTTATGTACCTCCTATGGTTTATTCAACCCTCCATCAGACAGGGAGAGCCCAGTTCGCCCACTCAGGATTTAGCAACCCTCTTCGTGTACACTGGACTTGGGTCTCACCTTCCTCCTAGCTTCGCCACGTACGTAACACGGACGTACCAAGACATTAGCTCAGCTCTGAAACCTTTTACCAAGATCCCTGCAGCTGGAGTACACAGGCACAAGGCAACCCTTAACCCCCCCACCCCCCCCCCCCCCGTACGTAGGGGGAAGAGACTCGAGGCTGCGTGTGTACGAGCAGAGCGATCACGAGGCAACCCACCCCTAGTCTACTTCTGGATAAGGGATTCTTACCGTATTTCACACCCAGTCTAGGACAGTGCTCTGCTGCCTAACCCCCCATTCAAACTGTATACCAACTCGTGTGATAAAAATCCCTAGGGAAGATCGTAACTAACCTGTAAATGGCAATGACGAATGTCACTAGCGTCTGGGCGCTCGGTCTCGATTCTTTAAAACTAAAAATGTTATCATTGCTTTTTCGAAAAGTTCTCACGACCATTCCTCACGTTGAACGCCATGAAATTTATCCGAGACGTCGGAACGGCTACGTGGTGGGATGCTGCGTGGACATTTTTACGAAATATGAATAACCACGATAAGAAGGGGTCGAAAGGGCAAGAGGGGATGAAGGACGTTAAAGGGGGACGCGTCGGGGTTATTGGCTTTCATGAGAGCGATAAAATAGAACCAGGGCCTTGAGTATACATAGACCGGGCATCTGGGTGGTGCAACCCCTTATAAAAGGGGTTGTAATGAATATTCGGGAAAACATCCCTTATCTACGGTTATCCTGACAAATCTTCACGCGAGCCC
Source organism: Calameuta pygmaea (assembly GCA_031762395.1). Classification (NCBI taxonomy): domain Eukaryota; kingdom Metazoa; phylum Arthropoda; class Insecta; order Hymenoptera; family Cephidae; genus Calameuta; species Calameuta pygmaea. The sequence goes on from JASANN010000249.1 coordinate 35,889, forward strand.
GTTTTTATCTTTTTCTTTTACCCCGAAGCGACCCCCTCGCTCCCTACCGCACATACGACCCACCGACACCCCTAGGGACTTTCGGGGCTCAACCGTGCGCAAGAGGGTAGCAGTGGTGGTGGTGGAAAAATGTATTCGCAAAAAAAAAGTGGATATTCGCAAGATCGATCCGCGGAATTCAAGGAATGCATGCCAAGTGACACGATCAGGGGGCTGGTAAGTCCCGAGGCACGGGGGGTAGCCTGTGGGTGGCGTAAAGGGTAGTTCACAAGTCGGCGCAATTCAGCGGTACTGCTGCTCCAGCTTCATCCCTGTCGCGCTGAGGTCGCGACGTTGCGTATATCCTATGATGATGTGTGGGTACAGTCATACCCAATATTATAGCCTGGTACATGGAAGACACGTAAGGTCGAACTCGTGCGAGTATCGTGCCTATTTGAAAGGCGCACCTTGAGCCCATCGCGACGTCCTCCTCCCCGACGTCCCGGCGTCGGCGTCTACTCGCGCACACGAGACCTCCTACACACTGACTCCGTATACGAGCCTCTTGGGTACAAGAAGAAATCGATCACGTGACACGTGATCTGAGAGGAAAATAAAGGTCCCACGTACCACTAAGAATACCAAGTGTATTCACGGTAATGGACAAAGATTTCGCAGAGGTACCATTCGTTTGGTACCAACCTGGATCTACTACGTTGCTCTGGATTTGCATCTAGTTGGCATTCAAAAATGTGAAATCATTCTTTTTTTTTCGACTTCGTATTATCTTTAACTCGACGACGACCTGCTCTCGCGTTATCACTGGTACGATAATGAACGATGTGTACGACTTGGCAAAGGTCGGAGGTCAACGATTAGGTGACGTCCTTGACCTGGTAGCCAAATTCAAATGGGGTCTGAAGCCGGGAAAACAGATTGATCAGATGCCTGACAGGCCTTAGTGAAAAAGTCTAGGTTAGGTTATGGTACCCCGTAGGTGATGACAGTATGATTACCGGAGGATGTCGGAACATCCCATTGACCTTTATTACTGGGTTGTCTGTTTCCAGTGGTCCTTCCTTCGGGATGGGTAGTGTTGTAGCTGGCATTCCTAGTTCCGAGGGACCACCTCCTGGGTACAGGTTTAGGAGGCATCCGGAGGTGGTCGACTATGAAGAACGTCGGGAACATATAATTTACACGGCATTGTGGCTGGCAATGAGTACATACGTACCAGGCCGCTTGGGATTTTGCCAAACCGAGACTATATTACATGTTTATTATGTTGCTTGTCATTATATTGCGCGAGTGCAACTTCATCGGAGACCCGCGACCGCATTTACGGAGTGTGGACTGGGTATTATGAGTATTTTCTATTTAAAAAAAAATTTTTTTTTGCACTCGTTTCATCAAGCGACCTTATTTCTGTGGTAATTCGATGGATCCAAAAACTTTTGTAAGAGGTAAGACAGTGTCGCTTAGAAGGGTGGGGTGTTTTATTTTGACAAAAGGAAAGAAAAAAAAAAATTATAATATTCCAAAAACTTTGGAATCACCCTCGGAATGATTTTGTGCTAATTTTTTTTTTGCTCTCTTTACGTAAGTCAAAATTCACACGGCTTTCAGAACTCTGATGCCTTTCGGGCATATTTCCAAGGCCACCCGTTTTTTTTTTTTTTTTGAACGAAAGCAATCAATAAGGAAATATCCCATTAGCGAATTTACAGATTCCGATAAGACAAATAAAAATGGAAGGACGCTCTTATCGATCGGGATAAAAAAATTTTTTGTATTACGTAAATCAATTTTGATTTTTTTTTCTCTATTCGATCTATCGTGTTTCGGCATCTTTCGAAGGTTTTTGGCCTCCTGATTTTCCAGAACCCGGCGAGTGCGTCCTCAATGAATTTTGGATTCCTCTCGAGCATCCTTCATCCCCGAACATTGTAGCGGCCCGTTTAATTAATGAAATTGATGTGCGTTACGTTAACGACTCTGCAAGTTGCGTCACGGCTCTATAAACAATTTTCCGAATAGTGAAACATTTTGGAATTGGGGCGCGAAGGTACCTGGTGTAAAATTGAGAAGGGTGCAGCGTATCCCTAATGACTTTGAAATACTTTTGTTAATTGGGATTTTCGTACAGACACATGTAAACAACCTACACATACCACCTACGTGTAATCAGTCAATTTCAAAAATTTCATTCAACGACGATCAATGAACGTCCCCAAAAAATATTTTTTTCTCAACATAGACAATAATAAAAAATTTTTTTTTCCCCCACCCCAATGATAAATCGCGATATCGACTTCGCCCTGGCGAAACTTGCGAACGGCAACCCTTACGATATATTACAAGGAATGGCACAAATATATCGGGTGTCCTCGCTATCCTGCAATGTCAAAATAACCACACCTCGTAAATGTCACTAGAAATCGTAAACGTAATACATAACATTGCACCACGATTTCCGAGCTGTACATTGGCCGCTGCTCTGATATATAGTACGATTGATAACAGAATTGCAATAGTCGGACTGTCTCTTAAACATTTATTTCTTATTCGATTTAAATCATCCGTCTTACATAAACTACGATATATTTCACTAGGAATCACGGCGAGAAAGCTTTATCGAGCGGGTATGAGATCTAGGGACTTTTCTTTTTTTTCCCTCGAAATTTCTCATACACCGGCAAAGTCTATCGACGGCTGTACGCGAAGCTAAACATTTTTGAGATACGATCCAGGATGATCATAATGTCGTAATCCGACCTGACCTAACCTAACCTAACCACATCGTCAAATACAATCACATCCGAAGTTTGGCTCCAGACCCAGAGCAAGGGTCGTGGCCCTCAGCCACAGAGTAATCTCGAAAGTCAATTAAACGTCAAGTATTAGCACTTCTGTGTATCATATACCTAGATAGGGAAACCGTGGCTGCCGTTTCCCATTTCGTGAAATACAGCTATACATGCGGCCCTGCCCGCCAGTAGTTATACCATATTCGTTGTGATACGGTTTCGGGGAATTGGTGTTTATTTTACCGCAAGTGACGTTTATTCTGTCCGCGAAGTTGGTACTGCTGGGTGAATTTTAATTATCCACTATTGGCATACATATATGTATACTGTATTAATATAGACGCGTATACGTGTGAGTAAGCGTTGATTAGCCTCGGAGAATTAATAAAGGTAAATTGACGGAAGGAATAAAATTCCCTAGGAAAAAGGTGTATAGTTAAGTATTGAGATCGTAATATCCCTAGACGGGGGGAATAAGAAAATTATTAATTATCCCAAAGTAAAGTAACCAGCGTGATTATCCCTAATCTCGCGTTTCCTGGAAAAAGGGAATCATGGATATCAGGCTTAAGGAAGTTCCATCCGGAGGGATAAGATACCCCCGGAAGTCCAACGGGGGTGAAATAAATGCATTGGATATCACACAGTTGGGGGTTATCAACTGGCTTCGCCCTCGAGCTCCTTGAAAGTGTCCTTCGCAACCCCTATGGCGGTGAGGGGTGGGGGGTGGAGGAGGGGTGAGTTACGTATATTGCCGATATGGCGCTATCGCAGGACTGGTGCGTGTTCGCGTGTCTGTTCTAAGGGTTGGAAAATACAACCCTCCGCCCAGCTTTGCGTTACCGACCAAAATTCACCCTCGGCGTAACGAGCAGGTATTGGGATTTTTCGCCTATCTGGATTTCCCAGGCCATTTTTCATCCCCACGTAACGCGCCATTGACTGCTGACGATGTGTGGACACACGTGTTTTTATGCCACGTGGGAAACCTGTCAATGGGCGTCGAACTTACCAATTCGTACCGTCTAGTATCCAATCGCAATTTTTATAGTTTTTTTTTTTTTTTTCCTATATTAGAATTTAATATTTCATTTGTCTAGATCCCATTATTTGCATCGTCGATAGTTGTTTTTTTTTTAATTATCGTCTTTTTTTCTCCATCCTATTACGCACCTCTTGTAGGTTTAAGAATTAAGAATCAAGGAAAAATGGGTTCCAGGGACGTACGAAAAATGGGCGCATATATACTTTTACTAAGATTATACGAAAATCTTTCGAAGGAACATCCCGGCAGTACCGAGATACGAAAAGTATGTTAAATTTTATATCGAAAGAATTCCTTTTCCGAAAGTAAATTTTCTTCAGGCACTCGCAAAAGCTGCCTCGAGAATTACTCCCGGGCAGAAGATGACGCTGAGGATAGGAATCAAAATTCTCATTTCTACCTTTTGCTTTGCGCTACTCGCAAAGCCGTAGAAAGGGACTACAGCCTCAAAGGGAAATACTCGATGTTTGATCGAATTCATTTGTACAGGTTCGACGATAAGTAAATTTTTTTTTTATCGTGAGATTAAATTTCAATTCGACCTCGACCTCGTGCACATATGTGTACGTAGGTGCCCCGTGAATTCCTATAATTTTCTAATTACCCTATGGAAAAAGCAGTAGTGTGAATGGCGTCTAATCGTTCAATTCCACAGAGGCATCAACACCCTTTCAGTCCCTTAACACTAGGGTAATTTTCACCCTAGGGATAATTACCACCCTGTCAAGTATCGCATTACCCCAGACAATTGAGTCATGCCAGTTCAGTAATACATATTATATTCATCGTTTTACTGCTGACGTAATCGCAAAAAGGGGTTAAGCCCGGTATGACACTGTACTTATTAAATATTGACTTTTTGGAAATACCACGCAGGCGAACTTTGGATAATGTAAAATTTAACTAGGTAAATTTTTATCGCGACACTTTTCAAATTGATTTTCGATGATTTTCAATTTTAAAAAATATCTTTGTACTTGTACACCTTTAAAATTCTTATTTTGGATTTCAACTGTGACACGGTCCTACAGAATCAGTCGTACAACCCCTTAGACTCCAAACGAATAAAATTTCAATTTACATGTTAGCCTATATTTAAAAAAATTTTTTCTTCCGTCATATTGGTAACCCCTGACAGACTCACTGGTCTCGGTCGCATACGCGAAGGGATGATATTTTTTCTTCAGCTTTTCTAGAACCTCGCGTTCAATTCTCAAATTGAAAATTCCCTAGCCCCTGGGCGCTCTTACGTGCACGCATCGTTCGTACGTACAGTCCCATTGAGAAGTCAAATGATGGATTTCTGGCGGTGAATCTGATTGAATCGTTGGAATTGTCGGTTTCTTCCCATTCGTCGTGAGTTTTTGGAATTGACTGGAGGCAATGCTATTCGAGATATTCTGGGGGAAAATAGCTCATTGACATTGGCTCTATTCCGTGGCGTATAATACGGAAAGCGATTTGCCATTTTCTGGGGATATAGTCTGTTATTAAATCTAGGGATATTTTCGTTCCTCCCGTAATACCAGATCAGATAATCCCTTACCGATCGCGCGGAGTTACATAATCAAGACGGAAGAGCTAAAATTGCAGATATACAGCTGTCTGAGAAATAGGGGTTGAAGTGACGGCAGGTTAATCAAAAAAGGGTGCACGTCCGCTCGAGAGGTCGGAGATAATGAGAAAACAAGGGTGGAGAGGGTGAAATTGCAATAAAAAAAAAGTTTGTTCAAAACTTCTTAATCCCGTGCAACCCTTTCGCGATTTAGGACATACGTCCTCTTCAGGTAGAACGTGCGATCGCGTTCGGGATTGGTTAAAAGGTGCCATGCCAGGGGGTAGGTCTACTGACCGCAGAGGTCAAAAAGTTCAAGCATTAGCGAACTGGGACTCAGACCATAACCGTGGTAGCCGTTAAACACCCCTAGAACCCGTCCTTCATCCGAAAAGGGGGGTAGGTCGTGAGTGCCACTGCAGTTGCCGACATTGCCGACGCAGCAAAATTACCGCCTTACGGTCTACAGGGAGGCAAAAGGATGTCCCACCCTTAAAGCCGGTGGCAATTAAACCAATAAATCCCTTAACTCCTCCGTGATTATCCTGTAATCCTAATGGATACTCGCGCAACCGGATGACGTCACGATCATCCCTTAATATCGACACATCCGTTTTTCAGAATTCTCTCACAGGATCGATTCCCCTATCTAAAAAATACCATAAATGCCCACCCCTAAGTTCCGTTCTTCTTCTTCTTCTTTTTTTTTTCGCAAAAATTTAGTTCTTTCCGAAAATACAGCCCCTGAAAAAAAAAAAGATGATCAGCTCCAATAAATATGTGTAGCGCGAGAACCTAGCACTGGTAACGAGAAATAAGGGAAGGGGCGGGTTGCCTCTCGGTGAGCCCTCAGGTTATAGGGGGGATGTGGAGGGGTGGAAAGGCACGGCCCCAAAATTCCCTAGGGTCTACAAGTAGGTAGTAGGATCGCCCCCGGGAACCTAAAATGAGGGTTGGTACACCTTACATGGTCTCGTTCGTTTTAGCAGCAGCAGCAGCAGCAGCAGCAGGAGTCGCTGTGTTTCTCGAGAGGGGTGGCTTTCATGGGGATGAGGAGTTCGCCCTCTCAAGAACCTCCAGAGAGAGCTGATACCGCATTCGCAAAGGGTACGATTGCATGTAGCAGACGTGGCCCCACATACGCAACGATCCAGCCGCCCCTGAGTAAAGAAAAGAGCCCGGGGGTGGGTGGCTCTCACTAACATCCCCAAAGGAGCCGTGTCTGTGCGCGTGACTCCTCATACGCGTATACGTATTACGATCGTACGTGTGCGCGAATTCAACCCCCCTCGCCCCCCCCCCCCCCAATGGGGAAAATGGCGAAAGTGCTCGCGACGAATGCTTTGCGAAGGGAATACGTCTACTGGCTTGGAACGTGTCCCGGTGAATCCTCCATCCCCCCTGCTGCCCCCCTCCGCCCCCCCAGCAACTCAACCCCAATCTCCTCGACTACCATAGTGCACCCTTGGCGAACTGAGTTGCACCCCTCCAACAGTCTCATAGAGGGGGGGGGGGGTAGGGGGGCGATATAGATGTGCGTGGAAGCCAAGCAGAGATAGGGCAACAAGAAGAATGATAGCAGGAGAAGTAGGGGAGGGAGACAGGGAAGGGCGGTGAATTTGAGGAGAACTGTGCCCAGGGGTAAGGACAGGAAAATCATTTAAATGTACCGGAAGTTTTTTCTTATTCCGATGAAAAAGAAAAAAAAAACATTTATATCCACGTAGCTTCTCTCATTGGCTTAAAACTTTCTTCCGTCCATCAATGATATTCATATTCGTGCTCAAACCGTTAAGTCGAATGTGAACGAGGCTTAATGATTTGGACGCACTAGGTAAATGATATACGTATCGGCGTGAAACAAGGAAGCGCAGGAACACTTAACGATGTGTAAGGAAAAAAAAAAAATCTTTTTAGCACCTCCCACGCGATCCTACCGAGTCACTGGATATCGGGCAAAATCTTAGTCCCGATATCGGCAATGATGATAATAACGAAAGATTTATTTCGCGGGGCCGGGCAAATGGAATCGTAAAAGGAGTGACAATCAACGAAGACACCCTATAGAATCGAAATTTAATGTCTGAGCTTCGAAGCTTTCGGTGGCGTTCTCAGAGGCAGGTGGGGTCTTTCATGCGAGTTGCCGGAGTGTTGGACGATGGAAGAGGGATCGGGAGGAGGGACGGGGGGGGAGAGGGCTAAAATGGGGTGTCCGTAGTGACGCAAGGTTAGGTTAGAGGGTGAAAACATGGCCGCGTCGAATCGGGAACAAATTTCATGGGGATCCCTCCACCTTCTAAGGCACCCTTATAACGGCCCTGGTCCCTACCACCTCTTTGGTCTCCCTATACCGATCTTCGCCCGCCCACCATTCTCCGCAATCTCTACGGGAACTTCCTGTTCCTTCTTCACTTCCTGCCAGTGTCGATATCTGACCCTCGTTAGTCCCCGGGTGTTCATAACCTCGAAAAATGCGATATGCCCCCAAGAAGACGCGGTCTCATGGTCATCCATCTTGGCTGATCATTCGGCACCCTCACGGATCCTTCGGTTATACATTAATTCGACTCATACTTATGCATATTCGCGTAATGCGTTCGCACATGGACTTGCATACTAATGGACCACCCCCTATACACATCCCCTTTCCTGATCGATAGTATAATTGATCAAGATCGCCTTCGAGCCCTACTGGAACGGATTTTCCTGGAAGTTAGGAATTATCAAACTACTCAGTGGTACCACTACCGATGACGGTATTGTTGTTAAGGGTGAATTCCAGGAAGCTTTTAGTAGCGTACCTTCGATGAAGAAACTTTTCCATTTGCAGGGGTGGTTAAATTGGTTTAGATCCTAATTCCGTATAGAATGGAATGGTTGGATTTTCAAAAATTCGATTCTTCTAGCCTTTCGTGTTTTTTTCTTTTTTTTTTCGTCAAGTTACCTACCTCTGATATCTTCTCTGTCAAAGGACCAAGCACAAGTTAGATGGCTTTAGTTGGAAACCGGAAACCGGAAGGAGCCCCTACTTCGATATCCGATTAAAGCAAAGATCAAGTAGACCGATCCTAGATAGCAGCATGAGCCCTTATTTTAGGAGCAAAGCCCAGGGCTGGTGAGCCGCTCACTTTTCTTCCTGGCACGGCATCGATCCCGCATTTAACCATCCGAATTCCCTGATGCAACTCCTCCTAATCTGTAACCAGGTACCCTTTTAATTCCGCCCGTTTCCCTAGGGATCTAGGGGATTTTCGTGGGTCGAAGCAATCCGGGTGGTAGCTTAGAAGTTTTTCGAAAATAGGGACAGAGCGAACGAGGAAACATCACTGGTGACTGAAAACCATTTGATGGTTAGAGGAGTTAACTGTGCTTATGTTGGCAACACTCATATATATACTGTCTAGTGACTTTTTCTTATTCCCCCTTCAAAATCTTCCTAATGTAGGACGAGTCGCGCTATGAAATTTTCCATATAAACAATAACGATACCCAGAGTGCCGGCACTGTCCAGGGGCGTGTTTACGAGGGGTTTTCGAACAATGGGGCCGGTGGTGTCAGGTGGTGCTAGGATTTTGCGACACTAAACGCCATTGTCTCTGATGCTAAAGCACTTACGCTTCTGTACGCTTGGCGAGTATCCTTTATTATTTGGTTGCTGCAGGTAATCGCTCTGGGGAATCTAGGGGGATTCTTGATTTAGGGATATTCCTAGAGAGATTTAATAATGCCGATGATCGTTAACGGATTTTGACGACAGCAGGGACATTTCCATAATCCGAAATGATAACTTTCCTATTCAGTCTGGTGTATGGCGCCGCATCGAGGCCTAGGGAATTTACGACGGTAAATCCCCACGCTGTATGTAGTAGACGGTGGTTAAATTAAAAAAAAATCCTTTTCGTGAAAATACAGTAAAGCGGCGAAACCCGAGCGACAAAAAAAATGCCGAAGGCAGTTTTCATAGGACGACGTCACGAATTTCAATCCCGTTTTTCCTAGCCGACTATCCGAACACGACAAGTTACTCTATGAGGATCGTGTCGTTCGCTTTGGTTTACGTTGGAAACTCCATTCGTCGCAAACATTCCAGCTTGCACATTTCCGCGCGGGCATTACGTATATGGGTTACATATGTGCGAATACATATATGTATAAGCGTGAAATTTATCGCCGATTAAAATGCTGTTCGGCGCTCGTTCGAAACGCGACCAAATTTAGGATCGTACGTTGTAATTTTCCACGGTGACGGGGTGTTCGAGCAGTCTTTTTTTTTTCACGAACATTTTAGTACCACCCCTTCGATGACTCCCCTGACCCTCCCCCCTTTCCCACCCCCCAACTTTCAAATCATAGCACCCTCCCCCCTCCCCCCTTGGAACATTTTCCATCCCCTTGTCAAAACCCTCTGCCAAAAGACTCTCGCGTCATCGCTCTCATGGTGGAGAACGTGTCGCCAATTGCGAATCTCTCGCGTCTGTCGACAGCCATTTTTTTTAACGATATCCTTCAACGACTCAATTTGTTCAGTGTTATCATCGCGAAGCAGATTTTTTTTTTTTTTTTTTTTCGTTAATTATCAGCTACCCCACAGTAAAAAAGAATTGCCCGTCGTTATATTTTCGTATTTCACCCTCGAGAGCCATCCGGTTCACAATCGGGGAATCCTTATTGGACACGACGATGAGACTAGTGAAAAGTTTTCGCGTTGGCTGTTGGTACGATTCGCCGATAATAAATTGGCTTTAACGTGCGGCTCACCGGATATTTCTATGGGTCGTGTGACGTCCGCTTTACACGAGTGGAGAACGGATTCGCGCTACCACCGGATATGGAACTCGCAGGCTCTTTGAATACGCCCGTGGATGGGAGAATTTGATTGAAACTACCTGTAGGTTGGTACCGTCGAGTAATCAAGAGTTGCGGGAACTTTTCAATCTAGGGAATTTTATCGGGCAATACCTCGAAGCATTTTTAAAAATCGTATCTATCCAGACTTCGTCCGATACATCTGGTGTCTGTTCAGTGACAAGGTAACAAAATAAAAATCCCTAGTAACTTTACCCACTTCATTCGTATTTACTTTCTTAGGGGTGTCCTAAATCACCCGCTGTGGCGCTAGCAAATGTCACTAGGCAGTGGATTCGACCTGTGCAGATCAGACAAGACGCAGACCAAGGTATACAATTACCGACGTAAGTCGGGCATGCGGATAGCTAAAAATTCCCTAGGATCCTTCGTACACGTTCGTTATTCGGAAGCCTCAAGTCCTTGCAGTAACATGTAAACGGGTTTTACGGGACTTTGAGTTCCGGGTAACTTCCGTTGGATTTATGCCTTTCCTAAGGTGCCAAGGCTCCATACCTTGAGATCTAGGGAAATCAGCCCCTTAGACACCCCTGGTGAAGCCACCGTGTTAACCGTAACCGTACGGTACGCCTGCCGTCACCATATTGCAAATGTATTCCGAATCCACGGGCATCGGAATGGCCCTTAAATCTAAAACCATGGCAGCCTAATAGTCTCGCCAACACTTTCCCTACTCACAGTTTATCCAAGATGGCTCCCAGGCACTATATCACGTCACGTGTCCTGCGCGCCTCCCACTCGAAATGGCTGGCTTTACGTAGAAACCCATTTACACGCGTGTTATATAGATACGCACATAAATACAAATGTATATGGTGTATATATAAATCAGACTGAAATATACATTTACTTTACATAGGCCCGTTAGGTTAGGTTAGTTGCTGAATTAGGTTAGGGTTAGGTTAGGCTAACTTGGTACCAGGTCCGGATATCCATGCCGTAACGAGTGCGTGCATAATGCAAGCTCGTGTAACGCGTGGGTAAATTGCACTCTTGGTGTTTTTTTTTTTTCAGTGCGAAAACACTAGAAAACTTGGAGAAAGTCCCAAGTGCAACTTTCCTAGGGAGTTTATGAATATCAGTTAAGTGCACCTGGTGACGCGTTACGAACGCTACAGATCGTGCGTTCGAAACTGTTTCGTACCTCTAACTACGTATGTGCGATGTGCCATCCGAGTGCATCCAAGTAATGGGTATTTGCGTTTTACCCGTACAGTGCATTTGTGCTTCAAGTTACTAGGAGGAAACAACAATTCCCTAGGGATACTTTCACGACGCGAAGGTAAGCGATGCGTTTGTTGCTCGCAGCTAAAGTTTTACTCGTAAAATGTGCGCGCGATGGGTTAGCTCAAATTTGGATACGAAACGTGGAGAAATTGTCAATTTTTTTTGAGTAGATTTTTTTTATTTCCTTTTTTTTTTAAATTCAACGTTGCGAAAATGAATTTATGATTTTTTGTCTAACTTAAAAATTCATGAATTTCGTCGAATTTGGTGATTTTTTTTTTAGTATTATTAATGTTATAAGAGCTACTTTGATTTACATGGTTTATACACGGGGTACTGTAAGTGAACGCAATTTTTTTTTCCCCTAAAAAAGTGTACTAAGAGCGCACACGTACTTCGGTAATGACTAGGTAACCCAACGGGAATTGGCTATTCCCCTAAAAATACGAACTCGAGGACGGGTATGAATTGAATATTCAATTTGGGAGGATGCCGGCCCTTTCCTCCGTTTAATTAATTCGAGGTAAAAAAAAAAGTGAATTACCTGGTTGCGAAAGCCTTCTACCTCGGAGCCCATTCTCTCGCCGAGCTTCTAAAATATCTCTGCATCACCCCCCCATCCAAAAACTCAAAGAGCTTTCCGATGACGCCATTGGCCTTTATTACTTAAATATCGAAGCCAATTACGCGAAAATCGCTGTAGCGCTGCGCCTGTGCTTAAATTACTAAATCAATGTATTACATTAAGAATGAGTTCCTTAAGGGTAACTAAGAAATTTTCTGACAGAAAGCTTTTTTTTTTCGTGTATAAAAAAAATTTTTTTTACATAACAAATAGCTACAATTCAGGGGTAGAAAATATGAAAAATTGTATACAGAACGTTCTTTAAATTTCTCTATTACGCGCTACCCTTCTTACCCTTCTTGTTCGAGCTCAATGATTTTCATCCCCTAAATTGTCAATCCTCCCGCATGCATCCCCTAACAACGAGGACAGCTATTCTTATTTGCACATGCGAGACATAAGGAACTTGGCAGCTATCCAAAAACTACCCTCGAGGGATGATTTTTCTTACTTTTTCATTAGCAGCCGAAAGAAAAAAAAAAATTGCGAAATTTTGAAAAATTCAGACCCGACAATAGCCATCGTTAGGAAACAAAAAAAAAACATTATTTTTTCCGAGTCCCTCCCCTAAATTTATCATCCCTCGAGCGAGCAGAAAAATTTGCTTTTACGAAGCGAGAAGAAAAACTTTTAGTTACTTCATTGGCGCTTCTAGCCGCCTTAAAACTGGGTTAGCTTTTCGCACCCCGTTTTCTTACATCCGGCGGAAAACAACCCTTAAGGGCAATTCCTTTACATCTCCCTGAATACTTACAGTTACTTAGGCGTCGTATAATGAAACAAACGAAATTCACCCCCTGGGCTTCTTCTGGGTATTTCTGTCTGAGATAAAGTGCACACCCGCTATAGTGCCGCATTATAATGGAAGGGTCAAAGCGTTTAGCGTTGTTCATTTTGGAATTTAAGGATCGCAATTTGAATTGCCTGTAGCACTTTTTTTTATTGCCACCCCGGAAGTAACCTCTGACCCTTGTCGTGTGACCCTATCCTGGCCAAGGTACAAGGAACCGTGCAATTTGATCCGAGTACAACCGTAAAGTTCATAGTTGTTGCACATGCTTAAAAAAAAAAATTTATCGCTCGCATACAGGTCAAAGTTTATTGCTGTCAGATAGGTTAGGCGAGCTTGAGTCTCTAGAGTTTTCAGGAAAGTTAATAACGACCTGGGCGAATTGCGCGTGGTAACGATTTTATACCTTTACTTTTCTTCACTTTACTTTCTTCTACCTTTAAATCATTCCAAATTACAGGGTGCGACGAGAGCTCGGTCGGTATAAGTTTCAGATTTTTTTTTTTGAAAAAAAAATGTACACACAAATAAATAACGAATAATATATTATTTTAATACGATTTCACGTATCGTTTAATTAGATAAAATAATTAACGCTTGTCAAATTTTATATCAAATATAAAAAATCGAGCACGTGTCGAGCACGTTTACACGACCGACCCCGAAAAGCACGTGGAAACAATATTTTGAAAGAAAGCCCGTAGAGAGGACGTAAAAAAAAATATTTTTAATAAAAACATGTACACTGAACGTGACAGTGTATTATTTTCAAAATTGAAAAAAATATCCTCCGCTCGAGGCGAATAACGCAGCATGCATTTCGTATCGTAAAACAGCGTCCATGATAATAATACGCTGTGAAAAAATTTGTCACTGGTTTTAAAAAATTTTCAAAATAATTCAATATCCTCAATTCCGTGACTGGTACTATCGGACGAGACTGCATACGTCATACGTATAAAAAAATCGCACGCAGAGACCTTATCGACAGTTTCAATCGCACGTGTCACCAGAGAATTCCACGTTACACTTAACACTGATCAGTTTCGAGAGTCATCGGGAGGATATTGGAAGAGATAAAAATGAAAAAGAAAAAAAAAAACCCCCCCCCTAGCAAATCGTAACCGAAGAACAATGCAAAATTCCACACAGGCGGAAGCATCAATCCATTTCCAGACTGTTAAACCCGTCTGGGAATTACAGGGTTGGGCTGTATTTTTTTTTTCCCCTAGATTCTCGATGATATTCAGAGTGCAACCCCTGTGCCGCGCATCTAGGGTAAACACGCTTGCCAACAAGCAGCCGTAACATTAAAATCACGTGTAAACCAATAAAATCCCATATCGCGTATAAGCGCAAGGAGTGAAAAATATTCGCGGGTTGATCGGGCATATTTTTTTTTTTCAAAAGGGGGATGTTTTTTTTTGTATACCGTTTTTTGTTATCTCTGTCCAACCTAAAATTACTATAAGGGATGTAAAGGAAGACGTGATTTGAACGGGAGCTTTAGTTTATATTCCGTGAATGAATCCCTGATGAAAAGTTTGGCTATGATCGCGGCCGGGATGCCAGGGGTTATACGGGGTGGCAAGAAAACAAGGGTGAAAAGGAATGGGGAGGGTTGCTCTACCTAGTCGGCTACGTTCGCAAGCTAACGATGCTGAATCATAGAGACTCGCCGGATGATTGCCGGAGCTTCTAGGAACGTTTATGATGGTCTGGGGGGTGGTTGGGCGGGGGGGTTGAAATCTGTTGATGGGGTTCGACGGTGGTGAGTCGAAACGGTGTCTGGTAGGGTGTGCATGTAGGGAGTGCCGGAAGCCGTGTTTTAAAATTTAACCACGTAATCAGCACGAGGCCGCGTTTTAATTTGCATCCGGCAATATTTACTTTGCCAACCCCCATTTCACCCTTCGACCATCCCTCCGATTCGACGTGCCGTAAGAAGTATCAGGGACGTTTGAATCTTCCCGCGAAAAGGTAAAGACACTCCTTCCTGCCCCTATTTAATCTTCGTGTCTTATTTACCTACGGAAACAACCCTTGCCAGTACAAATTATTCTCTTTTTAAATAACCACCCTTAGTTAGTTATCTTATCGTCGGGACTTCTGCACAATCTTAGTTACGGGGGATGAATTTTTGTATTCTCGATCTCATTCGGTCGACCGTAGATTCGGTAAATTTTCGGAGGGATCAAATTAATTCGTACGTGGCAGTGAAAAGGGGTTGCATTTGATACTCGGGGTTCAAAGGTCATGTCAGTTTGTGATATAGTCAAAATATAAAATAACGAACGTAATTTCTTGGTGAAATTATTAACAGTTAAAAGGGGTTGCATTTGATACTCGGGGTTCAAAGGTCATGCCAGTTTGTGATATAGTAAAAAAAATACAAAATATCGAACTTAATTTCTTGATAAGGAGGATGCGATGGGAGATGACGATTCCTATGTAAAATAAATACAATCGTTAATTAAGATATTAAAAGGAATAATTAATGAAGACCCACTTGATTATACATGTACAAGCGATATCTGTGTTTACTGATAATAAAGGAGGAAATAGAGTTTTTACCTTCAGGGGTGTACCTTGAATCCCATGGGGCCCCGAGTTCTTCTTGTTCTGAACATCCCCTAGCGAAACGCTAGATTTCGGATTTTCCGCACGGTTGAATTTTCTAACGTCTCTATAGAGGGTGGAAAAAAAGTAATACGAGAGAAAAAAATTAACCTCGCAGCAGATTTAGAAATGGCCGCGATGACTTATACGGAAGAGCAAACGACAATGGGTTTTTTTCAAACGGCGACCAAGTGGGCTGAAAAATTTTTCAAATTTCAAAACAGACCTCGCCCTCTCCCTTTTTTTGACGTACGTTCACAAATTATGACAAGGGTCCGTTACCTAAGAACCCAGGTTTCTATTACTCCACGAGTGGATAATATTTTTCAATTGTGCCTACACATGCGTTTGTGTGTTCAAGCACACGTGTCATAAATGCTTCACTGAATTTTTCCTCGTGTTTGTTATTCATTACAAGATGCCTACCGTTTGACGTTAATACGTAAGGACAGATAAATGAACCATTCTTTTTTTTTTTTTTTCATTCTCTACGTAAGTGCCTAATGGCCGTGGCAACCCTCGGTCAACAGCTCGAGTGTTCTTTCCGTACACCCTGTATAGTTGATAATTTTTTTAAATGTTGAGACTAAAAAAATTTTCTATTAATTCACATCGATGATCGTTGAAGTTTTTGATAAGTCTGGATGAAGATAAGAAACATTTTTTTTCACTAATCAAATTTTTTTTTTTGATATTTGCACTTTTTTTCACTTCAAAATAAAAAGATCCCATTTTCTTGTTGTACCGTTCAAGCTAGCTTCGTTAAGTCCCGGATTCATTAGGGCGACGGGTGCCGTAAAAGTCGCGCGAAATTAGCCGCTTACTTACCGATTAGTAGCGCGACAGCTTATACCAGCGACGCTCGACTTAATCGACCGTGGTATTTTCCGTAAATGTGGAAAATTCGAATTTGCCGCGTCGTCGCGCCCCGAATAAACTGCACCCGTGTCCCACTGTTATTATGATTATATCGACCCGAAACAATTATTTATCATTACCACCCTCCGCATCCTCGCGATAATGAATGATAGTAATTTCCTTGATAAATTACGTAAACGTATATTATTTACTCGCTAATTTCACGAGCAAATAATTTCATAAGCGCCATTAGCGCGTTAATCCATAAGCACAGCGACAATGAGTTCTTAAGCTTTTAACATCAAAGCTAGACAAATATTAATAATTAATAAATCTAGTGTTTACTAGATTCGAAGAAGGGTGGAAAAAATCAAAATGATATACATATACGTACACCCGTATAAACAACCCCAAACACGAGGTACAAGGGAGGCGGCGATTGACGTTTGGAATGTCTACAAGAAAATTGGGGTTAATGGGTAAATAAACGTTGGCAGCACTGCGCGATAATCTAGGAATTTCGCAATAGGCCAAGATTACAGGGTAGGAAACCTAAAATTTTCGTAGGGGGTTGTTCCTACAGGAAAGGTGATTTCGAGCAGGGCCGTGACTTAAGGGTGGTCCAGCCTGTAGTTTTTGGTGGTTCCACAGTGGTACCACACTTGTAGCAACTAAATCTATCTGCTTACCTAGGTAGCTAGCTACCCCTATACTGTTCCGTGGGGGGGTTGGTTTCCACGGTGGCTGCAGAGAAATACAGCCGGCTATGGCTTGGATATGTAAATAGGTTTGTGGGGTAAGTGCGGCCGTTTCCGTATTCATGGCTTAATGCCGAGTTCGCTCCATTAAGCCGAGTTCTCACGTAGCGAGCAGACTTCGAGATCTCACCTGGACCCCGCGCTCCGGCCTTCTTCCCAAAGGAGAAACTTTCAGCCGACTTTTGGGGATAATGCCGGTGATTTTTCTTTTCGCTCGATTTTCCAAAGTGCCGCGAATTATCTGGAATTGCGGAGGCGCCAATCGAAATTCCAGTCATGAGAAATCCCCATTGGGAGATACCCGTTCTACGTATGTAACACTGATTTAGACCTCAGTCTTACGTTCCTACTGAAATTCAAGTTCGTTTCAAGTAGATTGAAGCTCCCGTTGGCTGAATGGCGGTTGAACTTTGACACTCAGCTGATCTTAGATTCATGCTCGACATAGGACAGACTGGGGGTTTCGCGTTTGGGATCAACTTGGCGTTTAGAGTCAGGAACTGGTTAGACGCCTCGTAGCGTTATACGACGGAACCCAGAGAGAACCTGAAGTCCCGTCGAACTTGGTAAGTTACCAAAACTAGGTACTTTTTTTTGAACCGTTTGAATAATTCCCTAGAACTTTTTTATATACTTCCCCCTAGTATTCTTTGACGGCGCTGCCAGGGATTTCGGAGCAGAGCTAAAAGAAAATACCCAGAATTATTTTCCTCGCTCTCCTACCACCTTATACCCCATCGTTCAAGATGGCGCCATCTCGCGTTCTGAATGCTCTTCCGGGTTTTTCCACGGCAGAAATGTCTCTCGGTAGCATTTCGCGTGCGAAACAAAAGTGTCGGTACCTCGAGTGGATGATAGAGGGGGGTGGAACCGAGGAGGGGGGGGGGCAGGAACGCAGTCGGGTTGGTACGTTGGCTTGACTGGGTTATCCGGGAGGTTGCCGGGGTTGGAGATGAGACGAGGAGGGCAATACGGATACTGTGTGGGAGTTTGAGAAACGGAGCCGAGTTTTCCCCTAGAAAAGTAAGAGCGAGTAGGTTGGCTGCCATGCTACAATGTAAAGTACTCCGGGCTGTATTCTTTTATTCCGCGGAATATTTTACTAGGAGGGAGAACTTCCTGTGTCTGCGTCTACCCAGAAATAATGACCGCCCTCCTCCCTCCCCCCCCCCTTCCGACCATTTTCACCCCTTTCATATTCCACTAGGCACCCTCGATGTCCAGGCCAGAATGGCCGTGTCTTCTTTTTCTCTCTTGTCTAGTTCCTTTTCTTTTGTTCGCTTCGATGAACCCTAGTTGGGATCATGTGCTCGCGCGCAGGATTAAAATAACCAAGTTCCGGAAATCTACCGTATTTCTCGTCTAGGGACTTTTTTTTTACTCAGGCACCTCCGCCGTACTAGGCGCAGGGGTTTAATGACATTTGAAAACAAGTCGCGTTCGATCTAGGGAATTTTTGTTTTAAACGTATCCCCACCTCGCGCAACCGATCCGGCTCGCGATTATGCAAAAAAAAGTGCATCTAGTATTTTTCATGGTGCCATTAGTCCCGGTTTATATGTGTATGTATTTTTTTTTTGGCGCTTTGTAAACTGTCGCTACTTCGCTCATGATTTTACAGCCGGTTGTTGGTAACAAAGTTCCCATTGTGTTCGGGAAAATATAGGTTGAAGTGTGGAGAAATAGGCAACAAAAGTTCGTAATGCATAATGCATGAGGTTTCCCATAGCCTAAAATTTGCTCTAGTAACGCCGCAGAAAGAAACCCTCATGAATATGTCACCGTGCTATACGGTCGTCGACTATGAAAAGTCCTTGGCTGCATGCACGTTGCGAAATGCACCCATGCACTTTTGCATTCAGTATTTACGAGATACATAACTGGGCTCGGTAGTCATGCATATGTGGACACGCGAAACAGTAGGAAGTTTTAAGAGCTACGTATCTTCGCTATTGGAAAGCTTAACAATAGCCTCGAATATAACGTATGGGTCAGGCACGAAATAATTGCGAGAGGCTGTGCAAGTGGTGATGGGTGCAAAATTTTTTTTTTTTATATTCAAAATTTTTTACAAAATTCTCATACGTAAGTTTTTAAAATTAAAGACGCGTCTTTAATTTTTCTCTGTGACTATGAATGTGAATGTAGGCGTATGAAAAATTCCCTAGATAAAATTATATAAATGCATCTTATCGTAAGTATTCAAAGTGTATTTGGTACTTATTGGGAAAATACCCTAGCTCGTTCCGTTTGCACTTCGCATACCGAGCGCCTCGGTGCGAGTCACTAGTTACTTTGAAAACCAGCAGATTTCTACTTACTCTGCGTGCCGTTACTCCTGCTTACTTTGTACTTTGTACAGGAGCAAGTGGAAAAGGAACAAACCAGCCAGACAGCCAACCCAGCCACGCCTTAGGACAACCGAGCAAGCTGAGAGCCAACCACGCCCCTAGTACTTTTTACCTATTTTACTTTACTTGCTTAATGTTATTCGATGGCTATAGGATGAATTTGTCACTTGGCATCGGGCGAATGCTATTTATCAAAATTAACAATTTTAAGTTCTAAGATTTTTTTTTTATGCCAAAAAGTATTACGATTGATGTTCAATGTTATTAAAATTTTATGTCATTTTTTTTTTACTCTTGAACAGGGTTATCTCAATTGGCTGTACTTTTTCACCCGATTTTTTTATAATTCAAAATCAAATGCAGTTGCCTCTCACGAGATGCACTTGTATTAAGTAAATCGAATGTTATTTATCAAAATTAACAATTTTAAGTTCTAAGAATTTTTTTTTATGCCAAAAAGTATTACGATTGATGTTCAATGTTATTAAAATTTTATGTCATTTTTTTTACTCTTGAACAAGGTTATCTCAATTGGCTGTACTTTTTCACCCGATTTTTTTATAATTCAAAATCAAATGCAGTTGCCTCTCACGAGAT